>OU015495.1:62331166-62338107 GCA_907164885.2 Dolomedes plantarius | reverse complement strand
GATTTGCATATTCTAATTGTTAGCAATACAATGCCCAGAAATAAATTTCGGATGTTAAAAAAGTATTTCCACTGTTGATAATAGTAAATTGGAACCAGGTGATAAATTAGGAAAAATTTCTCCCTTTTATAAAGAGATTGGAAAAAATTTTCTTCAATTTGGATTTTTTCATGAAAAATATGAGTATCGATGAATCCATGGTTCCGTGTTATGGACATCGTTCGGCTAAGGTGTTCATACGTGGAAAGCTAATTCGCTTTGGTTTCAAAGTTTGGATGATCTGCTCAGCAAATGGTTATCCTTATGCTGTCTATCTACGGTGGAAAAAAGTTCGAAAAATGAAAAATTTGCTGCTTGGATTTTATTGACAATCCAGAGAAATACATAATATTTTTTGATAACTTTTTACATCGCACATTCTGCTGACAGATTCATCTAACAAAGGCTTTAAGGAAATTGGCATAATACGAGATTCTATATTGGGCAATGTCCTCTTAAAACAGCAAAAGAAATGTCGAAATTTCAACGTTGAGAATTTGATTACCGATGCGATGGAGAAGTTTATATGTGCCATTGGAACGATAGTTCTGTTGTAACTATTACATCAAATTTTATCACTCACGAACCATTGGGAAGAGCAAAAAGATATGTCAGAGCTAAAAAAAAAAGTTGATTTTCCTTAACCTTACATTATAAAATCTATACTTATATATTGCCGCTTAAAGCCTTTCCCGTCAAAGACTCTGTTGCTGAATGGTCAACGCACCGGACTGCTGAGCAAGAGGTCCCCGGTTCGAAGCTCTACATTATTTTAATTTAATTCTAATTCTATTTCTGTTAGTTCTAGAAGTTGCTAGAACATTCTTTAATTTCCTGGAACGGCGTTCCAGAATATTCTGTTGATGGATAAAAGAGCAAGTAGCTCAACCTGTGAGTTCAGTTCTGAGTTCTATCAGCTAAGTGTTGTGTGCTAATAAACAGCGTTGTGTTCCCTCTACGTGTGTGTTCAATCCATACGACTACCATCTACGCGACATCTTTGGTGGAGGCGCCGGGTACTCAGTTCAGTCTGGAAGCAGAAGAAATACGAAGAAGCCGTAGACTTTTAAATCTTCCTCCGGAATACGGTCTTTACGTAGCCGCTCCACGAAAGCGATTCCCGGCAATGCCTGAAGGAGAAGTCAAGTCACAAACCGTCCTGCTGTCTCCAGCACTAATTAGGGAACCGAGAAAGCCGACAATTTTTAGAGGCGATCCTGGACAAGATCCAACCAAGTGGTTAAAAGAATACCTTAGAGTATCAAAATTTAATCAATGGGATGATACTCTATGTCTTGCGAACGTCTACTTTTTCCTTGATGGGACCGCCAAAATATGGTTTGAAAATAACGAAGATCTTCTGAATTCATGGGACGACTTCGAAAGAGAACTGAAAAAAACTTTTGGTGACTCTCAGCTATATATACGGCGAGCTAAGGATTGCTTAAAATGCCGAGCGAAGAGAGCTGGGGAAGATACACAATCTTATATCCAAGACGTTTTAGGACTCTGCAACCAAATTGACCCGGCCATGTCAGAAGACGATAAAGTGTCCCACTTAATGAAGGGCATCGCAGAAGAGGTGTACCAGGCCTTATTAACTAAGGAGATAAAAACGACAGTCGATTTCAGTAAATGGTGTCAGTACATTGAGGAAATGCAGCAAAAGCGAATAGGACGTCAGAAATTCAGTCGCTTGCCGAATGTTGTCCCAATTGCCTCCGTCGACGAGGAACAGGATCTAACCTCACTGATCCGTAAAATTGTCCGTGAAGAGATACAGCGATTAACTACACCCCAAATTGAAGAGCCCCAAACAGACGTACAAACCATAGAAACAATTGTGCGAGATGAGGTTGAGAAATCTTTGGCTCCCATATCTAGTGGAAGCTTCCGAAGGTCGACTCCCACATACAACCGCAGCATCCACTCGACGTATAACAGGCCGGAGCCGGCACAGGAACAATTACCCCGAAAAAACCGACGTGTGGCGTACGACCGACAATCGTCCCGTTTGCTTTCACTGTGGCCGCCCCGGACATGTCGTTCGCTATTGCCGGGATAGAAGAGCAATTTTTAATGCTTACAGAGCTGATAGAGGAAACACAGTCCAGCGACGCATGATCTCCCAGAACACCGCCGACGAATCCAGCCGAAAGTTTGAAAGAAGTCTGTCGCCTAGCCCTAACCGAGGTCGATCGCCTACTCGTCGCTTCAGATCCCCATCGCCGTATAGACGTTCCAGTGTCTCACCTGGCCGAAGAAATGAGGAAAACTAAGCAGTGCGACCTTCCTTGGAGGTGAGGCCGCTGAAAAACAAAATCCTCCCGCTGCCGCAAAGATGACGAAGAATTATCTAGAACTAAACATTGACAGTCAACCAGTACGTGCACTCGTGGACTCCGGCGCATCATTTTCTGTCATCTCAGACCAATATAGACGTCAGCTGCGAAAGATTATGTTCCCAATCAACGGAAGTATAATCCTCAAGGTCGCCGACGGAAGTCACGTCCGTCCAATAGGGAAATGTGTTCTTCGCTTAAACATCAAGGGTCTAATACGTCCCTTTGAGTTTACAGTTATGCCGAACTGCAGTCACAATGTTATACTTGGTTGGGATTTTCTCGAAGCCTCGAGAGCAGTCGTCGACTGTGGCCGATCGGAACTAGTGTTTGACGAAATGATGTCAGATCCTGAATCTGCTGAGACATGGCGAGTGAACACCCTTCAAGACTGCGTCGTACCTCCGCACTCTATTTCTAAAGTAATTGTCACGAATCCCAAAATTAATGCGATCACAGACGTCATAGTGGAGGGAAATCGACTACTGCTGCTGGACAAAGAAGTTGCGGTGCCCTCAACGATCCTGACGTTTTACGACGGTACAGCCGAACTCTGGGTCACGAATGCTCAACCAGAAGCTAGGTTCATTCCCAAAGGCATGTGTGTGGGCTATGCAGAGACTCTAGACGAGAGGTATCTGAACTGCATCTCCAGTGCGCATATCTGCTCAGCCGCCAAGTTTAAATCGAGCCCTTCTCCGGTCGACTATTCCCAAATGCTAGCCCAAGATCTCACGGTAGAACGAAAACAGCGACTCTTAGAATTACTTTCTGAGTTTCCTGAAATTTTTGATCAATCAGGAAAAGCCGGAACAAAAGTAAATGTGAAACATCGTATAATCACTGGCAATCATCTACCGATTAGCCAAAGGGCTTACAGAGTATCTCCTGCGGAGCGTCGAATTATTCAAGAGGAAGTAGAAAAGATGCTAGACAGAGATGTTATTCAACCATCGGAGAGCCCATGGTCGTCCCCAGTTGTCCTCGTGAAGAAAAAGGATGGAAGTTGGCGATTTTGTGTCGATTATCGTCGGCTCAACAAAATTACGAAAAAAGATGCCTACCCTCTGCCACGTATTGACGACACATTAGACAGCTTAAAAGGAGCCAAGTTCTTTTCGTCGATCGATCTCTATTCTGGCTACTGGCAGATTGAAGTGGACGAGGCAGATCGCGAAAAGACAGCTTTTATCACACCAGAAGGACTTTACGAGTTCAAGGTCATGCCCTTTGGTCTGTGCAATGCGCCGGCAACCTTTGAAAGAATGATGGATAACTTGCTACGACACCTAAAATGGACCATGTGTCTCTGTTATCTAGACGACATTGTCGTGTTTTCTGAGACCTTCGACGACCATCTTAAACGTCTGAATGTCGTACTTAAATGCATCCAAGAAGCTGGGCTTGTCCTAAATCCAAAAAAATGTCTCTTCGGGGCTGAACAAATTGAGATTTTGGGACATCTAGTATCGGAAGGAGGTGTCCGCCCCGATCCAGATAAAGTAAAGGCCGTGAAGTGTTTTCCCACACCCAAAAGTGTGCACGACGTCAGATGTTTCCTAGGACTCTGTTCTTATTACCGCCGCTTCATCAAGGATTTTTGTCATCAAGCTCAACCCTTACAAATGTTGCTGAAAGGTGACTCTAAATTTCGTTGGGGACGTGAGCAGTCGGATGCTTTCGACCGGCTAAAGGAAGCACTGATCTCTGACCCTATACTGGGACTTTACGACGAAAACGCCGAAACAGAATTGCGAACGGACGCCAGCGGCTATGGTATTGGAGCAGTCTTGGTTCAAATACAGCATGGAAAAGAAACAGTTATTGCCTATGCTTCGCGGACACTAACCAAAGCAGAGAAAAATTATTCCACGACTGAAAGAGAATGCCTTGCCGCCGTATGGGCTGTTCACAAGTTTAGACCATACCTCTTCGGCAAACACTTTTCAATCGTAACAGACCACCATTCGCTGTGTTGGCTAACTAATCTAAAGGATCCCTCAGGAAGACTTGCGAGGTGGGCCTTGCGACTACAAGAGTATGACATCTCGATTGTTTACAAGAGCGGAAAGAAACACAAGGACGCTGATAGTTTGTCCCGAAATCCATTGGAAGAAAACAATATACCATCGGAAGTCATCGCCGCTATAGATTTTGCTAACGTTGCTGACGAACAAAGAAAAGATCCAAGACTTGCGAAGTTAATACGGACTCTAGGAAATGGCGAAACAGTGAAAGGAGAATTTGAGCTGATTGAAGACGTACTATGTAAAAAGAGTTTCGATCCAACCGACAAGAAATGGCTTCCTGTCATTCCAAAGCATCTACGTCAAGACATTCTTCAATGTTTCCATGACGCACCCACGGCCGGACATCTAGGATTCGTCAAAACGTACGACAGAATAGGAAGCGGTTTCACTGGCCAGGGCTCTACCGAAATGTGCGACGATATGTCATGCACTGCCGGGAATGCCAGCGTAGGAAAGCCGTTCCACAGAAGCCACCGGGTCATCTAATGCCTATACCGCCTGCTGTTGCGCCATTTCATCGCATTGGGATAGATCTCCTTAGGCGTTTTCCAAATTCGACCACTGGAAATAAATGGATCGTAGTCTGCACCGACTATTTGAGTCGCTATGCTATTACAAAAGCCCTGAAAACTGCTGAAGCTGCGGAATTAGCGAGGTTCCTCGTCGAAGATATACTTCTAAAACATGGAGCGCCCCGAGTTATCATCACCGATCGAGGGCAAGTGTTTCAATCAAGACTTGTTTCAGATATCATCCGGTTGTGTAACATTAGTCATCGAATGACGACAGCCTACCATCCCCAGACCAATTGCCTTACTGAGAGATTCAACAAAACACTAGGCGACATGTTATCCATGTACGTAGACGTAGAACAGAGAAACTGGGACGAGATACTGCCGTTTGTGACCTTCGCTTACAACACCGCTAAACAGGATGTAACCGGATTCACACCTTTCTATTTACTTCATGGCCGAGAAGCCGAAACAACGCTCGACACTCTTTTCCCCTTCTGCGCTGACGTGGAGAACGACTATACTAAACATCTTGTCGTGAAAACCGAAGAGGCAAGGCAGTTAGCCAGACTACGAACCCTAGAGGCGCAAGAAAAGGACCGTCGGCGTTATAATTCCAAGCTCGTGTCCTATTCACCTGGAGATTTAGTATGGATTTTCACGCCTGTTCGAAAAGTAGGCTTGTCCGAGAAACTGCTTAAAAATACTTCGGACCATACCAGGTGTTACGACGATTATCTGACGTAACCTACGAAGTCCAAGACTATGAGCCAACATCAAGACGCCGGAAAACGATAGACACCGTCCATGTTCTTAGAATGAAGCCTTACTACGACCCTGAATTACAAGCACAACATCCGAATGGTGATTCCTCAACATCTGAAGACGGCCATTGTGAAGAGGATCCGCCTACCAATGTAAAGAATGATTACACCGGACCACAGACACGTTCCAGATCAAAAGTTGCTAGCAGTTAGGCAACCTAGGACAGCGGGACGCTGTTCTTCTAAGGAGGGAGCAATGCCGCTTAAAGCCTTTCCCGTCAAAGACTCTGTTGCTGAATGGTCAACGCACCGGACTGCTGAGCAAGAGGTCCCCGGTTCGAAGCTCTACATTATTTTAATTTAATTTAAGTTAATTTAATTCTAATTCTATTTCTGTTAGTTCTAGAAGTTGCTAGAACATTCTTTAATTTCCTGGAACGGCGTTCCAGAATATTCTGTTGATGGATAAAAGAGCAAGTAGCTCAACCTGTGAGTTCAGTTCTGAGTTTTATCAGCTAAGTGTTGTGTGCTAATAAACAACGTTGTGTTCCCTCTACGTGTGTGTTCAATCCATACGACTACCATCTACGCGACAATATAAAGAGAGAGTGATTTTGTACGTGGAGGGTAATCTCCGGAACCACTGCACCTATTTGAAAAATTCTTCACTGTTTGAAAGGTACATTATTCCTGATGGACATAGGTTATATATTATGTATATCTGATCAGTAGAAAGAAAGTTAGGGGCTTAATCCTCACAATCTCCATTGTTACCGCTACTGTCCTCTACCGCTTTTTGTGCCGAAGTCTTCAACGATATTTAGCGTGGTGCTATCTATACTTATATATAAAGAGAGAGCGATTTTGTACGTGGAGGGTAATCTCCGGAACCACTGCACCTATTTGAAAAATTCTTTCACTGTTTGAAAGGTACATTATTCCAGATGGACATAGGCTATATATTATGTATATCTGATCAGTAGAAATGAAGTTAGGGGCTTAATCCTAACAATCTCCATTGTTTCCACTACTGTCCTCTACCGCTTTTTGTTCCGAAGATTTCAACGATCCTTATCGTGGTGCTATCGCGGTGGGCTTCTGTTCTGACGCTAGCGGTTCGAACCTAGTCGTTCTCCGGCACGCCTTTTTCTTTTAAAAAATTTATTTTAATTATTAACTA
This sequence comes from Dolomedes plantarius, assembly GCA_907164885.2. Taxonomy (NCBI): domain Eukaryota; kingdom Metazoa; phylum Arthropoda; class Arachnida; order Araneae; family Dolomedidae; genus Dolomedes; species Dolomedes plantarius. Next base: position 62,331,240 of record OU015495.1, on the reverse strand, counting down.
ACATAAAATTAATTTAAGGTATTATTTAGGTTATTATAAAGGTAAAAAAAGATCTATAATTTATTGGCTATCAA
>OU015495.1:62323666-62326166 GCA_907164885.2 Dolomedes plantarius | reverse complement strand
CCAACCTATTGATTACTTCAGCGGCGTCTGTAGACCGGGTTGGGTATAACCATACAAATTTAGTAAATGAGTCAATAACTGCAAAAATGTGTTTGTAACGTTTAGATGTACTGGCAAGTGGGCCTAGATGGTCGATATGGTACGTGTGCAGGGGTGTGTCGTCTTTTTCGATGGGATGCAGCATTCCATCTTGCTTGCCGCGTTTTCTGTTATTGAGGATGCATGTGACACAGTTATTGATGCATCGCTGTATTTTCTCTTTCAAGTTCGGGATAAAATATTCTTTTTGCAACAGTTCTTGAGTGCGTAGTACTGCGAAGTGGCCTCGTTCGTGAGCTGCCTGAATTATTTTCGCCTGCATACCCTCGGGCACTACAAGTAAATCAGTTCCTTGAACAGTTTTATATAGCAGATTATTTTTAACTATATAGTCGTCATATGGTGCGGTTGAAAGAAGTTTTTTTATAGTTTCGATATGCTCGTCTGATTGTTGTGGTTTAAGAAGTTGTATAAGGACACTGTCCTGAATAATCATGCAACATGGGCTTCTACTAAGGGCATCAACGTGAGCCATTTTTGAACCAGTACGGTGTACGATTTCGTAGTCAAAGTCTTGAAGATACAATGCCCATCGAGCTATACGTGAGTTAAGTTCTTTTTTACTTAAGGTTTTCACAAATGCATTACAGTCAGTAACTATTTTAAAATGTGAACCAAGAACGTAGATACGGAATTTTTTAAGTGCTTCCACAATGGCGAGTACTTCAAGTTCGTAGCTGGTATATTTGCGTTCATTGTCCGACGTCTTCTTGGACATGTAGTAGACGGGATGGAAACAATTATCTTCCTTGGATTTTTGTAGCAGGACTGCCCCCAAGCCATCAATTGATGCGTCAGTGTGAATTTCAATAGGACTGTTTTGGTTAAAAATACTTAAAACGGGCTGTTGAGAAAGGAGGTGTTTTAATTTTTGAAATGCGGCTTTCTGATCAGTCTGAAATTGAAATGGGGTGTCCTTACGAAGCAGATCACTAAGGGGTTTTGCTATGGTAGAATAAGAGGGAAGAAATTTACGAAAATATCCAGTAAGACCTAAAAAACGTTGGACATCTTTTGTGTTTTGGGGATCAGGATAATTAAGAACGGCTTTAGTTTTGGAGGAGGAGGGGAACAGTTTTCCGTGCTCCACAATGTGGCCTAGAAATTCAATTTTGTTATACAGAAATTGGCACTTATTAAAGTTTATGTCAAGTCCATAATCACGAGCTACAATTAAAACAGTGTTCAGACGTTCAAGAGCTTCAGACTCATTATTTGCTGGAATGATGAGATCATCCATGTATGGGAGTACAATACCTTTGGCAATAAGGTCACGAAAAACGGCATTTATGTATCGCATGAAAACAGAAGGACAAGAGCTTAATCCAAATGGCATATATCGGAATTGAAATTGGCCTGAATGCGTCACGAAACTAGTGTAACGACGACTTTTTTCGTTTACGGGGACGTGAAAAAATCCATTACGCAAATCGAGTGTACTGAATATGTTGGCATTTTGGAGACGATCCAAAATATCGTCGATCAAAGGTAAAGGGTAATGATCCTTGACTAACTTACGATTTAACTGCCTATAATCTATGCAAACTCTCGGCTGACCGTTCTTTTTACGAACGACAACGACTTGACTAGCGTAGGGGGAAGAACATGGCTCTATAATTCCATTTGTTAACCATTCGTCAATTTGAGCATCCACTATATCACGTTCTGCAAATGGTAAGCGTCGGGGTGTATGGAAAATTGGCTTATCGTCAGTAAGCGTTATATCAAGTTCGATGTTTGCAGTTTTCGTTTTGTTAGGTTTGTAGGCTAACAATTGCTGTTCAACGTCACTACGGGTTTGGCGAGAAATGTTAGGACCAATATCAAAAGAAGGAGGGTCGGCTGAAATTGTCATTACAAAATCGTCATGTGCGGCAGAATCATCAGGTTTTGAAATTTTGGAAAACATAGCACCGTCAGGTGTAATAGTTAAATTCGCCTGTTGGATTACATCGCAACCTAGTATGAGATCGAAAGTCATACAGTTATTTGGAACAACGGAGATATTCGCCGGAAAAATGTGATCATCTATTTTAATTTCGGAAGCAAAAGAACCAATGACTTTAGTTTTTGAAAAACCGAAACCAGTTAACATAGTAGTGCTATTCGTCAAGGGTGGTGATCCTAGTTTAATCCACGCGGAATGTTTAAGAAGCGTCGAATGACTGCCAGTATCCACTAATCCCGAAAATGTATTATCAAAAATAACAACCGTTTTGCATATATTAGTGGGAGAAGTAACAACATGCACTGTGTTGACACCGTCATGCGTCGCGGAGCTTTCAATTTGAGGAGTACGACGGCAGTCCGAGGACTTATGTCCAAATAAATTACAAGAAAAACAGAGAGGGCCAAGAGAACGACTAGGGCACGTCTTTGAGATATGCCCAATTGCATTACA
>OU015495.1:61888666-62318666 GCA_907164885.2 Dolomedes plantarius | reverse complement strand
AAAATCGTATGAAAATTACGCTATTATAAAGATAATGATAAAAAGCATAGGAAAATAATGCGTATGCATGAAGTTAACGTTACGATATAAAGATAGTACTAAATAAATATATATATATATAAAACAGTTCCGTAATTGACTGACTGACTGATTGACATACAAAGTACAGACCAAACCGCTAGACCTAAAGGGCTGAAATTTTTCATGGCGATTCTTCTTATAGTGTAGGAGTGCACTAAGAAAGATTTTTGAAAAAATTCTTCTTAGATGTTTTTAAATTAAATTTTTAAGCTGTGTTTGTAACTTTTTCTTTAAAGTTTGCTTTTAAAATAATAATTTGAGGGTTGTAAAATTTATATCACGAAAAAGATGATAAAAATTCCTTTAAAATGAAATCTTTTTCGAATCTTTACCTCCATTTTCTGATTTTTGGTGAACTTTTAAAGATTAATTTTTAGAATTTAATTTATTAAACGCTGATCATGTGATTTCTTTTTCTGGTACTTTAAATAAATTTATCGTCACGTAACAACGAAATAGACAAAAAAAATACTTTTTTTTTTTGCTAATGCGGCAGACGATTGGACATTATCCAAAAAAATATTAAAATACAGTAAAAGATATGTTCCTCAAACTACACTATATTAACTGTACTATATTCTTTAGAATGTCCTATTAGATTTAATTTGAATATTTTCTTCTACATTATTTTGTATATAAAAATATCCCTTACGAATTTTTTAGAAATATGTTTTTTGTTTTTTTACATCATTTGTATACATTGATCGTCGTATTTATTATATATATATATATATATATATATATACAATATATATATATATATATATATATATATATATATACAATATATATATATATTGGCATTAATTGCATTCATTGACGTTGTATTTAATTTGAATGTATTCCGTAGCGAAGTGCGAATTTTTAGATAGGTTGGAATCATGAAGCATCTTTAGCTTCATGGTTGGAATACTAAAAGTTTAAAATAGTGGCGCCATCTACTGCCCGTCTGTGAATCGAGAGTCGCATCCTTTAAAAAATGTTGGTTATTTATAATTAAAAATATTGGAATGTTCTTGTGGGACGGTAATTATACATGTGGGAACAGTTTTAAAATATATAAATTATCAACCTACACAGGTGATAATTTATCCGGCGTTGCCCGGTATTTTAAGAATGTTTGTTAACCAAAATCAATTTTAAAACTAAACACAGTATAAATAACATAGAAAAAAAAGCATGTGAAATGTTATACAAATCTCAGAATTTAGGTAGATCCAGCCTTTCATCATTGTACCACTAAAAACTTAAAAGTAAAAAATGTCAAATTGTCGAATATTTGTTAAACAAAATAAATTTAAAAACTTAACACAGTATAAATAGCATAGAATGAAAGGCATGTGAAATGTTATACGCATGAATAAAAAGAAAATCTAACATAAAAACCATAAATTTACAATAATTTCTTCAGAATTCAGCTAGATTTAGCGTTTCATCATTGGAGCAAAAAAACCCTGAAAAGTAAAACATAAAATATATACATTTATAATAAACCACTAAAAGCTGAAAAGGAAAAATGTCCAATACCGAATATAGCTGAAATCTGTTTGTTTATTTGATTATTATGCTTTTTTTTCTATGTTATTTATACTGTGTTTAGTATTTTTAATGGATTTTGGTAGGTTTATTATAAATTTATATATTTTATGTTTTACTTTTCAGGATTTTTTGCTCCATTGATAAAGGCTAAATCTTTTCTATGTTATTTATACTGTGTTTAGTTTTTAAATTGATTTTGGTTAACAAACATTCGACAATTTGACATTTTCGTATTTGTTATATATATATATATATATATATATATATATATATATATATATATATATATATATATATATATATATATATATATATATATATATATATTGGCATTAATTGCATACATTGACGTTGTATTTAATTTGAATGTATTCCGTAGCGAAGTGCGAGTTTTCAGATGGGTTCGAATCATGAATCTACAGAATCATGAAGCATCTTTAGCTTCATGGTTGGAATACTAAAAGTTTAAAATAGTGGCGCCATCTACTGCACGTCTGTGAATCGAGAATCGCATCCTTCAAAAATTGTTGGTTATTTATTAATTAAAAATATTGGAAAGTTCTTGTGGAAAGGTAAATATACATGTGGGAGCAGTTTTAAAATTTATAAATTATCAACCTACACAGGTGATAATTTATCACGCGTTGCCCGGGATTTTAAGAATGTTTGTTAACCAAAATCAATTTTAAAACTAAACACAGTATAAATAACAGAAAAAAGCATGTGAAATGTTATACATATCTCAGAATTTAGGTAGATCCAGCCTTTCATCATTGTACCACTAAAAACTTAAAAGTAAAAATGTCTAATTGTCGAATATTTGTTAAACAAAATAAATTTAAAAACTTAACACACTAATAGCATGGAATGAAAGTCATGTAAAATGTTATACCCATGAATAAAAAGAAAACCCAACATAAAAAACCATAAATTTACAATAATTTCTTCAGAATTCAGCTAGATTTAGCGTTTCATCATTGGAGCAAAAAAAAAACCCTGAAAAGTAAAACATAAAATATATACATTTATAATAAACCACTAAAAGCTGAAATGGGAAAATGTCAAATTGTCGAATGTTTGTTAACCAAAATCAATTTAAAAACTAAACACAGTATAAATAACATAGAAAAGATTTAGCCTTTATCATTGGAGCAAAAAATCCTGAAAAGTAAAACTTAAAATATATAAATTTATAATAAACCTACCAAAATCCATTAAAAATACTAAACACAGTATAAATAACATAGAAAAAAAAAGCATAATAATCAAATCAACTCCTCAGATTTCAGCTATATTCGGTCTTTCATCATAAAAAAGCTGAAAAAATAAAATAAAATAAAAATAATAATTAAAAAATAATAAAAAAAAATAATCTAAAAAAAATAATAAATAAAAATAATAATAATAATAATAATTAAAAAATTATAAAATAAAGGCTGAAATAAAAAAGCCTTCATAAAAAAGCTGAAAACACAGGTTTAGCAAAATTTGCGCTATCCGTATTCGAACCCGAATCGTGAAGCATAGTGTATGAGCCAAATGTCATACGTTGCACTGATAACAATTTTATTTACTTAAACGAATTATCTACTATACTAATGTATGAACAAAATCAATACATGAAACATCGACCATACGATGTGCGAGCGTAACAAACTTTTTGATGAAGCAAGCGATTTCAAATAAATTCTAATATCTTTAAGTTTACGATGCCAACATAAGAAATAAAAACTATGATACCTATATTTGTATTCTTTCAAGGGCGCGTTTGGCTATTGCTAACATAGCCATTGGCGTCAACATTCTCCCCAGGTTGAAATATTATATTTCAAAATACATTAAAATACAGTTATTACAATTGAATACATAAAATGAACAATATATTACAAAACAATTTTGCCTCATATTTTGGCTTAAACAAGTTCTAAATGAATACAGATAACTTAAAATGTAAATAATGTTATCAATAATACACGAATATACAAATTAAATATAAACTCAAAACATAAACCAATTAAAAATTTACATATTTTGATTAGGTAATACACATAACTTTCTAACACTACGTTTATATATACCGTGGTTTGTTTTCACCATAGCTACTCTAATTCTATTATCGGATCCTGGTATTACTTCTTGAATACGTCCAATCAACCATTTACATGGTGGCAAGTGATCTTCTTTAACTAAAACCATTAGACCAGGTTGTAAATTTTGTCTTTCAACATGCCATTTGGTGCGATTTTGTAAATGATTTAAATAACTAATCTGCCATTTTTTCCATGTGGCTTGAACAATTTTGGTGGTTTTTTTGCCAATTTGTTAATAAATTATCTGGTTTGTTCACTATCAGTGGTTCAGGGATTGTATTTAAAATGCGTCCTATCAAAAAATGTGATGGAGTTAAAACATCTAAATTATCCACATCTGAGCTCATCGGAATTAACGGTCTGCTGTTGAAGATGCCTTCGATCTGAATTCTAATAGTCTGGAATTCTTCCAAGGTCAGCTTTCGATCACCAATAGTTCGTCTAAGATGGTATTTAAATGATTTGACACTGGCTTCCCAAAGTCCACCGAAATTCGGGGCTTTGGGAGGAATAAAATTCCAGGCAATGCCTTCTGAGGCAAAATAACAAGCTAAATTTTCCTCTGGCTTTTTAACAAGTTTGTACAATTGTTTTAATTCTAAATGCGCGCCTACGAAATTGGTGGCATTATCCGTGAACAGAGACGAACTTTTACCACGTCTAGAGAAAAATCTTTTTAGCGCCGCGATTAGTGCTTCTGAGGTTAAATCTGTGACAGTCTCTAAATGTACTGCCTTTGTCACAAAGCAGACAAATATAGCTATGTATACTTTGTGGTATACACCTTTTCGTTGTCCTTTAAACTTTACATAAAAGGGTCCACAGAAATCTATTCCTGTGGCATTCTGGAGGGAGATTGTCCATAAGCTGACTTTCCGTAACAGGTTTTTGTTTAAAACATGTAACACAATTGTGGACAATTTGTCGAGCGATACTTCTGCCGTTTAATGGCCAGTATTCTTGGCGTACTAAATGCAATAAATTCTGTGCTCCTACATGCAGATATTTTCCTACATGCAGTTTTCTATCTCGAAGAGTTTCAGGATCGACACCTCTAGAAATTATGTCAGCTGGATTTTCTTCTGAAGTTACATGGTGCCATTGATGAGTCGAAGACAGTTCTTGAATAACTGCGACGCGATTAGCTACAAATGTTTTCAAAGTATGTGGTTCGTGTTGAATACACGCAAGTACTATTGTCGAATCGGTCCGCAAATGAACGCTATTCACAGATATTTTTAACGATGATAGCACTCGGTTCACTAATTTTACTAGTAATACTGCTGCACAAAGTTCTAGTCTTGGAATTGTTGTACGCTTCAGAAGCGAGACTCTTGATTTGTTGCAGAGTAACTTCACTGAAATTTCTGATGATGTGCCAGTGGCTTGACATAAACTACCGTTCCATAGGCTTTTTCGGAGACGTCCGAAAATCCGTGTATTTCTAGCTCACAAATACTATTATTCAAAATATAGCGATCGACATCAATACTTTCAAATACTTGGAGGGTTTTTACAAAATTTTTCCATTCTTGAGCTTCTTTAGCTGAGAGTGACTCGTCCCAATCAATCTTTAAAAGCCATAATTTTTGAATAAATATCTTTGCTCGAACTATAATTGGTCCTAAAAGTCCTAAAGAGTCGAATAATCTAGAAATATCAGATAATATTGATCTCTTAGTGCACTTTGATGAATATATTGAGGGAGAAACAAAAAAATTTAATTTCTCAATTTTTGGATTCCAAACGCGATCTAGTGTCTTTACTGTTTCTCTTGATTAATCAAAATGATATTCTTGATCTTCGAACGGCACTGATTTTAACAGTTCTCTTTCGTTAGAGGACCATTTACAAAGTTTCATTCCGCCAGCTTGTAACATTTGTATCAACTGGTTTTGTAACTCCTTAGCACTATTTAAACCATTGCTACCTGGTACGGAGGGAAAGCAGAGGACTGTATATAAATAACAATTTTATTGAAAGCGGTGCCGCAACATGGGCTAGAAAAATGGCCGCTGAAGGCGACGCGACTTACTCACTTAGAACAAGTTTCACACTGGCGCGTTTTTTCATACAACCAGAAGGTGGCGCTACAATCGCCGGAAATTGCCGTTATCAGTACGGAACATTCCGCCGGCCTTGAAATAACATTTCAATACACAAAAAAAATTTAAAAATAAACACATTATAACTATACTAATATAAGATACAACAATACAATAACAAAGAAAAGTAAACATAAGAAGGTTCAATTTTGCATTGGCAAAATACATATCTTTGATATAGGTCTTTTTAGTACAGCAGTGGGAGTTTGTATTATCACTACTCGAACCTTACCGTCTTTGCCTTTAATGGTTTCTTTAATTCTACCTATGGACCATTTTGAGGGGGGAATATTGTCCTCCTTGATTAAAATTAAATCACCCACCTCTACATTATCTTTTTCAAATTTCCATTTCGATCTTTGTTGTAAGTTAGTTAAGTAATCATTCTTCCACCTCTTCCAAATGCCTTGCACTAATTTGGTTGTTAGTTGCCATCTAGATAGTCTATTGTCACTTATAGCCACAAGCTCGGGTTCGGGGATAGAATTTAGTGGGCGTCCTATTAAAAAATGTCCCGGTGTTAAAGCTTGAAAGTCATTAGGGTCTGGTGACAATGGGCAAATAGGTCTCGAATTTAAAATAGCCTCTATTTGTGTGATGACCGTTAAAAATTCTTCATAGGTTAAATTAGTATTACCAACTGCTCGCTTTAAGTAATATTTGAATGATTTTACCCCTGCTTCCCATAACCCTCCAAAGTTTGGGGATCTAGGGTGTTTTACAGAACTAACTACTGTTCCACTAGCTACATAACCGAATACAGTTTCTTGCAATAAAATACCATGCGAAGGTAAACAAAATTGTCCTGACCTCAAAATTTCAAAAAAATACTCTGCTCCGATAAGCAAGTCAATTTTGGCTGGATTTGTGAATCCTTCATGTTCCAGTTCAATATGCGACGGTAAATTCAAGTCATTTATGTTTATTGGGATATCCGTAGTAATGTCTGTAATATTAGGTACAATTAAACATTTCATACTGGCAGGAAAATTCCTGTTCTTATTTGCAACTTCTATAACTACACTTTTATTTACAGTGACCGATGTATTATTTAATGTTGATACGGGAGCATATATTCTCTCAGCTCTTAAACCCAATTTTTGCAAAAATCTATACGATAAAAATTGAGCACTTGATCCATTATCCAAAAGGCAAATGGCAGGAATAAATTCCCCTAACATATTTTTCACATAAACCCGTGCTGTTTGAAGAAGAATATTTTTCCTTTGAGAGATTAAACAGCTTGAAACTGCTTTAGATTCGATTGCTAAATTATGTTGTGGTTTCTCATTTTCGTTTTGGATAAATAAATTTGATGACTCAATTGGCGTGTCAATTGGCGCCGCCGACAGGGTGTCTACTCTTTCTCTATGAAGTAGTGTGTTGTGCTTAGCTTTGCATACATTGCACACGTACTGCGAATTGCAATTTACAACTTTATGTTGCGCACTGAAGCAATTAATACACAAATTATGTTTTTTTACAAAGTCAAATCTTTGCAACGAATTTAGTATTAAAAATGCAGAACACTTAAATGTGTAATGATTAAGAGATTTACAGCAAGCACATACTTTACTGTATGATTTCACCATAAGTAATTTTGGTTTTAGGGTTAAATCCCAATATACGGTGCCCCTTGTATTTCACTGCATTGGAACCGCCATCTTGGTTCCGTCTCCCGTCGCCAATTTGGCGATGGGAGACGGAACCAAGATGACGGTTCCAATGCAGTGAAATAATATAAATGACAACATGCAGAACTTTCATTGAAAATTTATCCAGAAAATAAAAAAATGAAGTTAAATAAGGGCAGTCGATTTTATTTTTTTAAATTTTTTGTCGCCCAAGCAGAACGCGTGTTTTTGGAACGGGAAAGTCCGAAAAGTCCCAAAAATACGCATTTTTTAAACTATACAACCACTGAAAAAGCACAAAAACACACAAATACAAAAAATAATGAGAAATTTGTTATGAATGGGGGGGGGGCTCCGCCCCCCCCCGCTAAAAAAAGTCAGTATATTGCAAATAATTCATTTAAATAAATATAAAATACATCTTGGTTAAATATATCAGAAAATAAAATTCTGCATGTTGTCATTTATATTATTTCATGTTAAAATTTAAAAAAAAACCACTTACCTGTTATTCACTTTCGGATTCTCGCTTCCGTTTTGCTGTTTCGATTTTGATTTTGGCCTGATCTTTTGCAGCTGGCCTATAAACTTCCTTCACTGAGTCAATGAAGGAAGCGTACATTTTTGGGACATCGTCCTGATGCAAGCGACGCCACATGAATTCGGAAAGATAAGAATCAAACTGATCCTTAACTTTCCGAACGCCACGTAACGAACGCTTGATGCATTTCCACATCCCCTCGACCGTATTGGTATGAGCTCCTGTGTCCGGGTCCTTAAATGTCATACTATGAGTTACCTTCAGATGCACGAAGCCCTCATCCTGAAGGCAATCGTACGCCTCCAGCAATCAGAGATGACAGTAGCTCCCGGACGCACATACTTTCGTAAAACTTCCAGCAACACAACCTTTCCCCTGTTTTGAACCACTTCCACAAAACACTTATTTGTCCCTCTCTCAACATCCCCCAAAACCCATTCCCCATTAACGCGTTTTCCCCTATCATATTTTCGTTTCGCAAATTTACTTTCTTCAATTTCGATGATGATTCCTGGCCCACCAATTATTACACTTTCGCGCACTACACTATCAACACACCCCTCCCCCCCTACAAAAATGCATCCAATCAGTAACGGTGTTTTTGGATAACCCCAATTCGTCTGTAATCCAAGAACACGGCGTTTTTTTTTACCCATAAATAAGTTAATTTTAAAACTGTAATTAAATCCAATTTACTCTCTTCGAACCAGGAACCACATCTAATCGATCTTTTAACGTGATGTTCCTCCCCACCACCCCGAACACGACAAACCCAAGAAAACCCATCATTAACGTCTTTTCTTTCAGTTAAAGTCATTGGTAAATTACAATTTGGGCAATAATAAACATTAGCGATTAACCCAATATACATACAATAATCAATTACAGTTCTCTTACCCGCTTTTTGAATATCCCTAAAGAAATCCAAATTCACTCTCTCATTCACAAAAGAAGCCATACCTAGCAAAGAAATGTACGTCCGAACGATGGAACTGCAAATCCCAAAAAGGACTTTCAACGGATTAATTTATTTGAAACAGGCGCGGTTTAAAAATCCAGATTAAACTGGTCTACCGGTAAAACACAGGCCCTGATTGGCCATTAATTATTCAAAGAGGAAGTGATATACAGCAAACTTAAACGGGCTTAAAAGCATTTAATAAACAGAAACCACATTTGGCATTTTATCGTCAAAAATCTAAAAATTTGGCAAAAATCTAAAAAACATCGCCAAAAAATATCGCCATCTTATTCAAATCGGGAGCAATAAATGGTTACCTTAAAAGCATAAAACAAACACAAACCACATTTGGCGTTTCATCGCCAAATTGGCAAAAATCTAAAAAAATCTAAAAAACGTATCGCCAAGCCGCGGCACCGTGTATTGGGAATGAACCGGTTTTAGGTGTTTATCAAAAACTTTCAATTTTGAAGAGACACTACGTGATAAATTATCCAACATTTGGCATCTTTTTTCCAAAAATGCAATTAAATCATCCAACTTCGGAACTTCCGTGGAAGTTATATTTAGCTCGTATTGCTTTCTTGATTCTTTATCGAGTTTAGCCAAAATTATATTTAATAACACAACATCAGATAATTGATTTCTTTCGAGATCCATTGTATTTAGTGCTCTTAAAATTTTGTTAACTATATCTATCAAACTTCGCAATTCCTTAGAAGACTCATAAGTTATTTTATCAAATTCTAGTATTTGCTTAATATATTCATCAACTAACACTCGTTTGTTTGAACTTCTTTCTTCTAAAGCTGCGAAAAGCGTTTTAAATGTACCATTAACAGTTTGTAAATTCTTCGCTTCGCCGACTAAAGCCGAATGTAAATACTGCAATTTTTGAGTTTCATCTAAATGAGAATTATTGGTAATAATATTATCAAATTGAAACTTAAAACAACTATATTCTTCTATTTTTCCCGAAAATTTAGGAATTACAATTTCGGGAAGTCAAATATTAACGCTATTATTTACATCTTTATTACCATTTGAAATAAATGAACTATTTCGGCAGGTAATCAAACTATTAATTTTTACCTGTAATGCTTCGATGCGAAATTCCAAATCCAAAAATTCTTCTTCAATATCCGATATACCTTCTTCGGGATCAACTTTCTCGAAAAACTGTATTCGAATGTAATCCAAACTTGATTGATACTTCAATAAATTTTCTAATTTTATTTTTAACTCAGCAGCTAAATATCCGATGGGGCTTTTACCTGCTTTTCTTTTAAGTATGTCTCTATTTTAGTAATCTGAGCCTTCAATGTCGATTTTTGTCGATTTAGCACAATGAGTGCCATTTTTTCTCCGGCTACGTGGACCAACTGTATGAGCCAAATGTCATACGTTGCACTGATGACAATTTTATTTACTAAAACGAATTATCTACATTACTAATGTATGAACAAAATCAATACATGAAACATCGATCATACGATGTGCGAGCATAACAAACTTTTTGATGAAGCAAGCGACTTCAAACAAATTCTAATATCTTTAAGTTTACGATGCCAACATAAGAAATAAAAACTATGATACCTATATTTGTATTCTTTCAACGGCGCGTTTGGCGATTGCTAACATAGCCATTGGCGTCAACACATAGCAAATACGCGATTTTACCGAATGCGCCACGATGACACGTTGCTTTATTGAGTAAAGTCAGAGATATTCGCACTAAGATTATTGGAAAGTTGCTATGGGTTGGTGAATATACATGTATTTATGGAGTAAGAGGAGTTTTATGTCAGAAATAAGTTAGCAGGATAGAAGCTTAGTCTTTAACTCTTCAATAGACACAAAGACATAAGCGAGGGGGATTGCAGTAGTGATTAAAAAAGATCTCGTGGCACTTAGCGTGGTTGATTCGAATTTTCCATCGCGTGTCGAGAGTGTCAATATGCCGTTGCATCTGATTTATTTTAGAGTATAAAATCTGACTTGAAAGATTATTATTTTCATTTATTATTCTGGTTTAATATATGACTTGAAACTTTTTGATTTTATTTATTTTTATCTTTTCGCTCGCTGTTTGTCAGCTAACCCCAACGTGGACGCCATATTCAGAGGGGTGATTCCACAAAGTGTAACAGCTTACATTTAGTTTCAAAAATTGTTGTTTTTTTATCAATTAAAAATTAATGGTAATTAATTTTAATTTTGGAAGTTCTTAAGACCCTCGGCTGTTTTTAAACATGCCTGTATGTAAAATTTCACGATCGTTGCTCCTAAACTGTGGATTTCTATACAACTATAGATAGATAGATAGACAGACAGACAAACATTCATTTTTATATACTAGATCATGACCGTTAAGCTTATACGATCTTACTGCGTCTATTGTTTTCATTTGCAGCGCGTGTTTACATTTGCAGCGCATGTTTACACTTGCAGCGCTCACGCGAGCAAAATAACTTTAACATTGCACCATCTCTCACGCGAGCAAAATAACTTTAACATTCGGGCATCCTGATATTTTCAATTGCCCACAATTGAGAACCAATGTACATATATTAAACAAACTTATTTAAACAATTTTAAAAGAAACACATCTTTAACTTGAAAACGTTAATTCTAACTCAAAACACATTTTTTTTTGTTAACAGAAATTTAGTACACAACATATTAAACATTTTAAGTAAACGAATAGCTTTTTAAAATATAGTTACATATCTTTCTAATTAACATTCAAGTTTCTGTTCAGTTTTAAAGTTTATTAGTCCTAATATTTTTTTTTCTTCTTCATAAAAATAGTTCTTTATAGTTCAACATGAGTCCATGATCAAAATAAAAGAAAGTAATTTATATTACCTTGTCCCTTCGTTTGTTCTAACGTGAGGGTTACCTGAATTCTATTCGGGTGGACCAGAAGTCTCCTCATCTTCGGATTCATCTTCCTAGGTTACGCCAAGGTCTCCACTTGGGCGACAATACTGTTCACATTGGTGGTAGGGGCGGCAAGACCCTCTGTCATCGCTGATTCGCTTGGACAGTTCGAATTCCTCGGCAAGGTTCCTAAGAGTTTTTAAGGCGTGCTGGGTGGAAGTATTCTTTACGGCAGCGGTTCCCAACCGGTGGGTCGCGGAAGGGTTACAGGTGGGTCGCGACTCGATCCTAAAACTATTAAAATGGTTTTTGTGTACTTTTATAATTGTAGTTTTTATCTTCACCTAGGAACACTTGTTAGTATGAAACCACTTGTTGTATGTATTGCAAACGTATATCTATTGTTAAATAAATAACTGTTTTGCTACAAAGTGCTTATATTTTGTCAACCATTTTCAAATCAGAACACAAATTGTTTATCAATAATCAATCTGTATCTTCAAAAAAGCACACACACACATATATATATATATATATATATATATATATATATATATATATATATATATATATATATATATATATTCTAAAAAAAAGTAACTGGCGCCGCAATCGCCGCTGTCAAAAGCTTGTCACGCTATCTACTCCGAAACCGCTGGGGGTATGGGGTCGAAACCGATACCAATAGATGCAGAAAAATGCGGGGAAGAAAGTAAGACATGTCTCATCTTCGTCGGACTTTAAGTTTTTTTTTTAATTTTATGTTTTGTGGAAAAAAATTGACTTTTTCATGTTCAGATTACGATAACTCGCCAAAAAATGATCGTAGAATTTTGATCTTTTTACAATCTAAGACTACAGACATTTCTCCTTCAAACAAGACCTCATTTGTTTAAAAATAATTTAAAACAGACTAATATTTTCATCAAAATATTAAACCCTTTTTTTCGAGAAATACCGGAACATATGTGGATGTAATATCGATGCTCCTCGAGTTTTTTTTATCTTACGAAGAAAATATTTACAACATTTGGAAGATGAAAGCTATCTCATTCATATAAACCTCATTTCAAGTCTCTATTTTCAATTGAATTTTAAAGCTGAAACAGTGATTCAACAGTGATTCCCCTTCGCATAAGGGTGACTGACAACAGTAAATGGCTGTTACGTTGCCCGAGAATCACCCCTATGTATCTCGCTATCAGCCATAATAGAGGAGCGAGGGACAAAGCCCCTAGTATATATATATATATATATATATATATATATATATATATATATATATATATATATATATATATATATATATACACTCATGGACAAAAAAAATAGCGCACCAAGAAGGAGTCGTCAAAATGAAACGAAATTTTACATACGTAATGACTACTTTGAAATAAGTAAATGATAAGAAAATCAAAGAAAAAGGATAATTTATTTCAGAGAAAAAGGCAAAAGAACGGAGGAGTTAATACTCCGTTGGACCCCCTCTAGCGCGAATGCACGATGCGATACGATCGGGCATTGAGTCATACAAGTTCTGTATGATGTCTTGAGACATTTCGTTCCATATTTGCTGTAACCTTGCCTCTAGTCGTTCAAACTCGTAGGATGCCCAACTCGTCGTCCCAAATGATCCCAGATATGCTCGATTGGAGACAAATCTGGGGATCTGGCAGGCCAAGGAAGGGTAGTAACAGTGCGGAGACAGTCTTGTGACACCCTTGCCGTATGAGGCCAAGCATTGTCTTGTTGAAAAATGGCTCCTGGGAGCCGTTGCATGAGTGGCAACACATGTGGTTGCAGGATTTCATGAATATACCGCTGGGCTGTCATGGTGCCACGGAACAATACTGGGGGTGACCGTGTATTGTAGGCAAAGGCACCCCATACCATCACACAAGCTGTGGGTGCGATGTGTCGCTGTACAGAAAAGGCAGGATTGAAGCGTTCACCACGGGCTCTCCACACACGAACACGATTGTCATCACTGCCGAGATTGAATCTGTATTCGTCGCTAAAGACGACCTGGTTCCATTCCGCTGCAGTCCAGTTTCCTCGTGCGCGGCAAAACTCCAAACGGAGGCGTCGATGGGTGGGCGTCAAGGGCAGCACACGTAATGGGAGACGCGATACCAACTGTCCTTCAGCCAGCCACCTTCGTATGGTTCGAGAAGACACAGAGGCCCCTAGTGAAGGTGCTACCTGTGCCTGGATGGCGGCCGATGAAGCAGTTGGCTGTACGCGTGCATTTCTTACGATGTGGCGGTCTTCTCGACGACTGGTCTGTCGAGGGCGTCCTGAGCCTGGTCTTCGTGTACATGACATCTCTCGGGTCCACTGGTCCCAACACCTCCTCACAACACAATCAGAGCGGCCTAATTGACGAGCTACTCGCCTAGCTGACCACCCAGCTTCCATCATCCCGACGATTCTCCCCCTCTCAAACTGCGACAACTGCTTATATTGTCTTCGAACACGGCGTAATGGCATGTCTATCTCAGCTCTTCCTTTGTAAATGATTCAGCACACTCAAACAAGCTTTGGTTACCTGTTTTATACTCCACAGAGTATGATGTTCAACGCCCTCTACCGGCTATACGTAATGCGCAATCACGCTGCATTTCTAATCATTTGCATATCTCCCCGACATGTACCTTCATTGCAAGTTTCGTCACGATCCCGCAATTATTTCTTGGTGCGCTAATTTTTTTTGTCCATGAGTGTATATATACACAGTAAGCCCACTAAAGTCCCTTCCCACCCTCTTAACTTCGGAACGGCTGCTGCTATATTCATAAAAGTGGTGTCTAGGTATAGTAAAGTAGCCATGCGCTACTGAATGAAACCACCTACCGCGCCACCTGGTGAAAAACTGCCGAGTTAGCACTCCTATCTCGTTAACGGAACGAGGTAGGGGAAAAAAAAGGATTTACAAAGTTGTAGGGCATCATCGATTTAGTAAGAAAAAATACCTTGTGGACATTAATGCGAATAATAGAACGGTTAAAACGCGCCTTTGTTTTTTCGTGATTTCCTACACTGTGACGTCACAAAACTTGAACGGAAGGAGAAATGATTATCTTTCGGGCAAAACACGACACCGCAATGTGTACAGTAATATATCGCTTGTGATCCTCAATCAAAAGGACCAAGGTTCAAACCCCGAGGGTTGCATCCTTGTACTGATTGTCTTTATAAACAGAGTAGACAATATGTAGATCGTGTAAAATAGTGTCGCATCAACTCAACGCAATTTGTGCTTGGTGTTCGAAATTTTTGCAGTATGCAAATACGTAAGAAATGTCACGCCTGTTCACCTGAGGCAGCTATAAAAGAGACATCTTCTTGGGGTTGTAGTATGTTGATGCTCTTGGTCATGGCTGAGTATTCCAAAGCTGAGTATTGTGAGATGGTTTTACTGTACGATGAATGTGGACGCAAGGCACGATCAGCAGCAAGGTTGTACCGGCAATGTGTCCCTGATGGCCCGCAAACTTCTCATCACACCATGCTCCGTGATGACCATAGAATGTTCCGAGACGAACTCATATTATATAATAGTTCACTCCTCGAACGCCAAATGCCTGCTTCTAAAAATACACTCGCGCCTGACCGCAGACACGTCAAGGCCACATCTCAAAAAGGGATTATATTTCCCAACTCACGCGAAGCATTTCAATTAAATCTGTGAAAATGATGGCGCTCGGTGCCAAATATTAAATTATCCTGAAGCCCCATTTAAAGTTTTCGCGATCGTCCCTCCCATATTTTAGCCTTACGTTTTTCCTTGACATATATATATATATATATATATATATAGACACACACATATATATATATATATATATATATATATATATATATATATATATATATATATATATATATATATATATATATATATATATATATATATATATATATATAGACACACATATATATATATATATATATATATATATATATATATAGACATATATATATATATATATATATATATATATATATATATATATACATATATATATATAGATATATATATATATATATATATATATATATATATATATATATATATATATATATATATATATATATATATATATATATATATTATATTTATTTATTTATTTTTGCAATATTTGATGGTAAATTATATATATACATAAGGAAGGGATACGATATAAGTAAGGTTTTTTACTCCACCATGGACCGATGGACCGTGGAGGTATTCCGATAAGGAAAGGTGGGTCGCCAGCTGAAAAAGGTTGGGAACCACTGGCCTATGTGATTCAAAAGTGGAAGGTGAGCGGTGATTGTCAGAATTCGCCCCGAGTCGGCAGACCCACTAAACTGGGAGACCGACGGTGCTGTCCAGAGAAATTCGGAAGAATCGCACCCAACCGATGGCCCAGGAGTTTCAACAGGCATCCGGGAGTGTTGTTTCGATGAATATCATCCGTAATGAAGCACATCTGCTTGGTTTTCATGGTTGTGCTGCCGCCTATAAGCCTTTGATCACAAAGTCCCACCGCGCTGCTCGGTTAATGTGGTGCAAAGCGCGTTGAAAGTGGACCGTAGATCAGTGGCGCGATGAATCAAGGTTCACCCTCTACCGTTCGCATGGCAGGGTCTACCGTCTGCCCTCGAGAACACCTCCTGCCAGAATGCATTGTGCCCATAGTAAAGTTCGGCGGAGTTGGAATTATGGTCTGGGGGGTGTTTCTCCTGGTATGGACTGGGACCCTTGATCCCGATCCATGCTAAACTCAATGCCGACGCACGCCTACTGCATTATTTTGGATGACAATGTGCTTCTACGTTGTGGCAGTTTTACGGGTTGGACCCATTTTACTTCCAGGACGACAACGCCAGCTGTCATGCTGCGAGGTCCACCATGGATTGGTATAGTGACAATGGAGTTAACCGAATGGACTGAGTTGCCCAGAGCCCAGACCTGAACCCTATCGAGAACCTCAGCAACGAGTTGGATAGCCGAATCAAGGGGTGCAACAACCGTCCAAAATTGGTGGAGGATCTTACATGTCTTTTCCAAGCCGAGTGGAAGACAATACCACTAGCCGTCCTACAAGGACTTGTGGAAAGTATGCCCCGGAGAGTTGAAGCTGTAATTGCCTCTCGTGGAGACTCTACCAACTTGCATATGAATAAATTTTGCGTTTCTCTTCTATCACTGGTGTCAAAATACTTATTGGTAGATAGTGTATGTCGCGTACAATGAAAAAAAAAATTTGCAATTCGGATTCCACTTGCATCGGACTCTTGTGGTGAGAGGAGTCGAGTTGACATTTTAAAGTTTCGTAATGATGTTCGCGCTGACAAACTCCCATTTCCTATTAAGCAATTTTCTATTCTCAAAACGGAGAATATCTAGCGTTTAGTATTTTTCGAAAATTCAAAAATTACCCGACCCAGACTGCTCGGTAGTTTAGTCATCCTTATGCGCAGTTATTCCGATAGATTGAGGCCCAACACTGGCCGTAAAAGTAAAATAAACACAATTTCTATTTTACTATATAAACTATCGACAATTTTAAAAAACAAAAAAAGAACCTGTAGTTGAAACTCTGCGCTTTTATTTTTTGCTTCAATGAGATTACAAATAACTCAGATATTCATATTATAAAATGCTAATTTAAAAAAGAAAAAAAAACAGATCCTTTTCCTTAATTTTATGCCACAGACAAAAATTTACAAGCAATTTTTTGCGGTAAGATTTTAGGGTCAGATAAGAATGAAGCATTTTAAATTAACTCCGCTTTAAGTTTTCAGAACAAATAAATTTTTCTAACATTTTTCATTTAAAGTAAGTTTTTCCGCGTTGACTTTCACAATTCTGTTTATTGTCACTGTTTTCATTATAATAAACGTGGTATCAAAACTGTTTTATGCATTCTTTTTACAAATTACTAGGGGCTTCGCCCCTAGGCTCGCTCCTCTGTAATGGCTAAAAGCGAGATACATAGGGGTGATTCTCGGGCAATGTAACAGCTTCCATCCATTTACTGTTGTCACCCTTAATGCGAAGGGCGTTTCATCACTGTTGAATTATCAGCTTTAAAATTCAATGAAAAATCAAAAAATTTAAGATATAGGCTTGAAATGAGGTTTATATGAATGAGAAAGCTTCCAGCTTCCAGATGATGTAAATACAGTAACCACCGCTTATAGTGATCAGTGGTTATAAGAATCAATATCGCAAAAACAAAAACAAATGTATTATTTACATGTTAAAATTTTCGCTTTAAAGAATCAATCCACCGGTTTTAAGAATCAGTTTACACTCTTCGCTTTCCTTTCATTTTTCCAAAAAAGCCCCTAAAACCCTCAAAAGGCACGAAGTTCTTTCTTTATTTTTTTTAAAAGAAAGAGTGATAAGATGGGATGGAATACAGTCGTAAAATGCACCCCTTTTTTTGTTAGACATAACATAATAGTTTCCCCTTAAAAGCTTTAGATAAACACTGTTCTGTTAGCTTGATCCAGGGGCATTCTACCCGTCCGGATCCAATTTCACTTTTCTCCACTGACAAACAAAGACAGGGACTCTTATTTTTCCCACCTCCCGCATCCTGGTTGAGGCTTCCTGGACCCTGAAACACATAAATCTTCGGCGAAGTGTCCACTATCACTTAGGCAAACGTGACATTAGATTCAGCACGTTATCAAACCGTGAAACGTAAGCTAGAAGGTGAATCTTGGTCTGAGACTATTGGTATTGAAAGAGGTATAAACAGCCTCCTGAAAACTTCATTACATCAAGCTACCATAGAAAACTTTTTCTTGCACCCTTCCCGTAATTGAAATGTTAAACTGTTAAACAGGTATGTTGTACCAAATATTGGATTTTTTTCTTCTATTACTATAATCATGTGTATCTACTTATAGGTCTAGAAATTAAGTTTTATTTTTAAATTATAGAAAATAATTTTAATAAAAGATAATTAACGTAAATTAAAGGGTATTTTATGGTAAATTATCTTATATATGTATGTATATATAGATATAGGTGTGTGTGTGCCTGTCCAAAAACCTAAATTTCGGCTATAAGAATCAACCGCTTATAAGAATCAAAAATAGTAATAACAAACGTGATTCTTATAAGCGGAAATCACTGTATTTTCTTTGTAAGATTAAAACTCGAGGTACATCGATATTACATCCACATAGGACGATATTTCTTGAAAAACTGTTTCATTTTTTGATGAAATATTAGTCTGTTTTAAAATATTTTTAAACAAATGAGGTCTAGTTTGAAAGAGAAATGTCTGTAGTCTTAGATTGTAAAAAGATCAAATTTCTACGATCATTTTTTGGTGAGTTATCGTAATCTGAAGATGAAAAAGTCAATATTTCTTGAAAAACTGTGTTTCTCTTTTTGATGAAAATATTAGTCTGTTTTAAAATATTTTTAAACAAATGAGGTCTAGTTTGAAAGAGAAATGTCTGTAGTCTTAGATTGTAAAAAGATCAAAATTCTACGATCATTGTTTGGCGTGTTATCGTAATCTGAAGATGAAAAAGTCAATATTTTCCCACAAAATATAAAATAAATAAAAAAAAATAAAAACTTGAAGTCCGACGAAGATGATGCTTTGGTCCCCCCATTTTTCTGCATCCATTGGTATCGCTCTCGACCCCATACCCCCAGCGGTTTTGGAGTAGATAGCGTGACAAGCTTTTGACAGCGGCAGCGGGAGTTACTTTTTTTTTAGAATAGAGAGATTAAAATGGTATAAAACTAAAAAATATTAGAAATTCAGCTCAATTTTTTTAAGAATTCAAATCTAAAACTTTCGAATAAAAGCTTTTCAAGAAATTTCAAATTATTCGATTATTAGTATTTTTCCCTCAATAAATAAACTAGTTTAAATCGTAAATTTTCTGCAAAAACCACAAAAAACTCAGACTGAACCTGATAGTTTTAGAAAAACACTTGCAATCTTCGGATGACTTTTTTCTGGGAGGTAGGTATGATGGAACACGCCACCTTGCAATACATTTACAAACAGTAGTATTAACGCGTTTTCGTTTGTTGGTGTGAAGTTTGCTGCATCAAATATAAATGGCTGTATAAGCGTTGCTTTAATTATTAGGAGCTATGTTATCATGTAAAGTAAAGGAATCATAAATTTTCAATTTCTTTTAGGTATATCTTGTGATTAATTTATTGATTTTGGTCTGATTTACGAGATTCTCGATAACAATGTTATGATGTCAGATATTCTTAATGCTGCTGCAGCAAATTAATCATCAAATCTATTTATAAAGTCCTGACAAATTTTCAGTTTGGGCTGGTTTAGAGCGCTACGGTCAATTTTTACCTAAAGGCTCATTAGACCGGGACCTAATGAGCCCCAAAAATACAAGGTCTGACAATAAAGTTCGGTGAATAGTCCTGTAACATTAACGTAGATGAAATAAAGTTACCTTACTGTCCTTCGAAATAGTCATCTCCCATAACTATGCACCGCTGACATCTGCTATACAAGCTCTGGAAACTTTTCAAGAAGTCTTCTTTTGGGATGTAGTTCAAAAGCCTCGTCACGTTTCGTTGGATGTCAGGAATATCGTCAAATATCTTTCCTTTCAAAGCGAGTTTGAGTTGTGGGAATAGGAAGAAGTCTGGAGGATTGAGATCTGGCGAGTATGGTGGATGTTCAATTTGCACCACCCCCTTTTTTGCCAGCGACTGTTTGACGATATTGGCTGTGTGAGGGCGAGTATTGTCGTGAACAAAAAACCATGAACCTTGCTGTGGGTACTGGGGTCGTACCCTGCGTAGACGTTTCATGAAACGGGTCAAAATTTCAATGTACCCTTCAGCATTCATCGTCGTTCCCTCAGGTAGAAATTCCTTGTGGATAATGCCTTGACTATCAAAAAAGGTGATGACCATCGTTTTGATGCGTGATTTTTCTGCTCTGATCTTTTTCCGACGAGGTGATGCAGGAGAACGCCATTCCATGCTTTGCCGTTTCGTTTCAGGGTCGTACCTGAGACATCAGGATTCATCCTCAATGACAATACAGTTCAAGAAGTTTGGTCTCTCATCCTGTGACAAAAATCCATCGACAAAATCCTGTGAAGCCTCTAAATGTGCCTGCTTGTGATCGTCATCCAAGTGATGTGGCACAAGATGACAACACGTTTTTCTCATCCCTATATTGTGGGTAACGATTTGTCGCACGGAACAAACGTACTAAAAAAGCACTTTTTAAAACAAGCCTTACACGGAACACAAACGACGCTCAACTGAACAACGGTGGGGGCAGATGGTCAACACCTACCGCTACGCAGATGCAGCGTTTTGTTTCGCCAGTGTTGCCAGATCGGCCGTTCTGACTTCATTCACCGAACTGTATTGTCAGAGGTTGTATATTTTCTTTTACTTTGCTTCGTTTAATGAAGTTTCAAAATTTTAATTCAAGATCCGACATGCTGCTTTGTATAAATTCGATAACGTTTCAAACTTTCTTTTTGCATATTTTAACTATTTCTTCGTTAAATTTCAGTTTCATATTTTTTAATTACCGTAAGATGGGATGGGGTTACTTTGTGACGGATTTTATGTTTTTTTTTTTCCTGTGCCAACCGATCAGTTTTAAAAGTAGCCCAAAACGAACAATTGCAAAACATTGGTACTTTCTTTCCCTACGTAGTAAAGTATTGCGCTAACCCGGGTTTTTAATTATCATTGAGATATTAGGGTTAAAATGTGTCACAAAGTTGCTCCGCCGAGTGGGTGTGCTTGGTGACATCTGTGTTTTCGCCTTGAAAGACAAGAGGAAAAATTACTTGACACAAAGTTAGGTAGTAAAACGCTTATTAAAAGCTTTATATACAATTATGTATACCTATTACAAATATTTGATAGCTTTATCTATACCTTTGACATCAAAGAGACCTCGGGTGCCCAGGGCACCATCAGTTCTTTGAGACGATGAGGAAATTCGTCCTTCGGCACATTCTGCTCCTTCGGGTATTTTTTTCCAGATAGTCAATACTTCTTTCAGTCCAGTTGTATTTTAGAGGACGGAAAAATTCAACATCGACGGCGGGAGGAGGTGGGTCGACTTTGTGAGTGTCAATGTGTCACAAAGTAAGCCCGTCACCTTTCGATATTTAGGTTAGGTTCTCATGTCTCTCGGAAATATATCACTACACAAAAGTTATATTGCTCCACAATCTAACCAACATATTGACAATAAAAATAATTACAAGATAAAAAGAACTTTTTATATACCATGTTTTTAAATTTTCTATTGAATCATATAAACTTGACAATTCTATGTATTAATAAAGACTTTTTAAAAAAATTTTGATGAATTATTCCATCAACTTGAAAGAAAATGAAGTTAATTGGAAGTTAACTTGATTTTAAATTTTCGCTCCAGTTCCGGCCGATAGATGGCTGCAGCAGTCTACAAAACAAAATTAACTGAAAATGAATTTAATTCTGCTTAAAGATGACTAAAATTATTAAAATAATTAGCCGGGCTTTGGCCTGCTATGCTCGGGCTTCGCCCAGCTACGCTCAAGCCATCAAAGGAAGACGATGAATGAATCAAGTGAATGAATGACTCAATCGTTGTTTACAATCCAAGGGGAGAATTTGCCGTTCTTCGCGTTTGAAGAACCGCGTAGAAAATTTGTGCTAAGTATCGTTCTTTAAAATTCAATTAAAAATCGAAATTTTAAGATAGAGACTTGAAAGGAGGTTTATATGAATGAGAAAGCTTTCATCTTCCAGATGATGTAAATATTTTCTTTGTAAGATAAAAACTCTAAGAGCATCGACCGTAGATCCTCAAAATTGCGTAAATTTCTCGAAAAAGTGGGTTTAATATTTTGATGAAAATATTAGTCTGTTTTAAATTATTTTTAATCAAATGAGGTCTTGTTTGAAGGAGAAATGTCTGTAGTCTTAGACTGTAAAAAGATCAAAATTCTACGATCAATTTTTGCCGAGATATCGTAATCTGAAGTTAAAAAAACATAAAATATCCCACAAAACATAAAATAAAAAATTTTGTAGAATAAAATTTAAAATTCAGGCTTCGAGGTGCACTTTCACATAGTCTGCACTACCCGTGTGCCAAATTTCATGGCTGTAAGTTTCATAGGCCGCACACACGCACATATTGAGGCGGTACACCCGGAGAGTATGACCGACAGACAGAACCGGACCTTGCTTCATTAATATAGATGCATTGTCATCGTTAAAATAATGAATTATCATCGTGTTCTGAGCTATTCTAAAAGTTTCAAATGTCTAGCTACTCGGGAAGTTAGTTAAAAATCGATTGCAAGATTTGTACTGGACAAACACACAAACAAGAAAGTATATTTATAAAAACATGGTAATAATTAATTAACTGTGGTAGTTGGTTGTATAAGGTGTTAGGCTCCAGCACACAAAGTTTCCGAAGTTTGAGTCAACAGCGTGACAGCAGGTTCCAACAATATACTGGCCACCGAAGACGACGCTAAATGAGTCTATAGGGCCCTTTACACGTACGCTCTTTCGCGAGTGCTAGCGAGCGGGAAAACTTGCAAACGCAATCACGCGTGCTTGCGTTTTCTCCTCATGTTGAGAGTTTTACGGACGCTCGTTCTTTCGAACGTGAATACTCATGTCATTTTAAAGGGAAAGGGAAACTACAAAACTGTACTTAGACCTATACTTCTCTATGCAGTACCTGTATGGCGGTCTGCGGCCTCCAGCCACGTTCAGAAATTGCAAATTACTCAAAGTAAAACTTTACGTTTAATCACTAATGCTTGCAGGTATAAAACTAATTACTCCATCCATAAAGATCTTAATATTGATCCCATCCGCCTTGCCATAGTCAAACTCGCAACTAAATTCTTTTCAAATCTATACTCTGTCCCCAATGAAGAAATTGCCAGTATCCCTGACTACGATAATAGAGAATTTTATCGTGAACTGGAAACTTGACACTGACACTGACACTTTTAGCTTGACACTGGAATCATTCCTAACACCTCTTTGCCATAATTTCCTCAAGCTCAGAGTGAACTACTTTGTGGGGTACCTGGGAGTAAGTAGAATCCCCTGTACTACTGTCGTATTGCTCATCCAAAGTTATTTAATCGGGCGTGAATTAGTTGGGGTAGTACATTAATTATTTATTTTATAAAGGGGTAGTTGGGTGCGTTGTGTTTAAATTATTTATTAACAACCCAAAGTTCAGGACGTAGTTAGCAATAACGAACAAGTAAACTGAAAACTACTGAAAACAATTAAAACAGAGAATAAATTTAATTTAATTTAAATGCGATTTATTTACAATTTGTACATTTATACATTTTATCTTAATAAAACTTTCGTAAAACACACCTAGCCATACACAAAATCAGTTTCTCATCCTTTAATATAAAATTTTAAAAGATTACTTTTCAAAGGAAACAAGGGAGCACACAATGATTAACCAAAACGTAGAAAACCAATTATATCTCCTATCAACTATCTCTACACCTTTACCTATTCGTAAACCAATAGCTAAATCAAATCAAACATCAACCAAAAGAAAAGGACTGATCTAAACAAATGAAATATTTTGACTCACTCGTTGAGTTGCGTTCCGGTATATTTGTGGGTCGACTTCCGTTTATATGCTGGGGAATTCTCTTGCTTCTATGTCATTGAGCTTGCTGCTGCCTTCTATCATCACACGTACACACAAAATATTTTATTTCACAAATTATATTTGGGGAACTCAAAATTCAAGCCAATGCCGTAGAACACAAAATCTAATAAGGCAACGGGGAACTGCAGTTCGACCCGATACGCCAAAATCAAGAAAGGAGTCTCTCCCTGAGAGATCGGAGAGCTTGCTATTTTAGAGAGAGGGGAGAGAGAGCTTTTTTAAATTTTCCAAACTCCCCAATTTATATTATTTCAAAACCCATTCTTCTTTCTTGACTCCTCCTTCTAATTTCTTTTCAACCATTCCTGATACTGCTAAAATTTCATTTGCCTGCAACACCTTAACCTTATTTAATTGGCCGCCCCTGCTTCCCCAACGTACGCCCAACACCGAAACCGCAAATGTAAACCTCCTAAGTTGTTTGTGGTTTTCTCACGCCGCTGTTGTAAATTCGAAATACAAAGCCCTTTGTCGTGTAATGTCACTTTTGGAGATACCCCGCTTATCTGCGTCTAGCGATCTAACTTTCCAAGCTGACCGCTTCTTTCTTCTACATCAAACACCGGACCGCTTCGCTCTTTAATTTGCATGCCGCTTCTAGCCATCATTTCCAATTTTTACAGTTTGAATGTAATGATGAAAGCCTTCGAATTAACTTATTCTTTTAATATTTTTATGAAATCTTCACCTATTCGAAGGCGCATCATTACAACTACATTTAGAAAGTATTGATAAGTGTGCTCGTGAAATAAAAATTAAGTATTAAATTCAGGCATATATAAAAACGTTAAAAGTTTTATGATAGAGATACCATGCAGTACCCAAAAATAAAGTGAGAATGAGTTGAAATGAAAAGGGGATACAGTATGCAAAAACAAAGTAAATAAAAGTAATGAAAGTTATGAATAAAATTTTTGTTTATTTTTATTATAATTTTTTTAAATTTATTTATTTATTTAATATTTTATAAAGTAAAGAAGAAAAATGGGTGTCTATGACACCGTTTTAGGAAAGGAAAGATAATATGTAAGGAAGAAAAGAAAGAAAAGTTAAAAGATATAAAAAAGAGAGAGAGAGAGAGATTAGTCCGGAGCTGGCCCGGGGTCTCTTTCTGTATGAAGGGTCCCTATAATCATAGTCAGGTCATTCTGCTATAATTTCATTGTTCAAGGCGTTAATTTGGTTATAAAAGTTTACAGAGGACTGCTGAGCGGCCCTACTAATAGTTTGGATATCGTAGTCACGTCTAATAACCACATTAGCAAGGTACCTATGGGCCCTCCTAATCCTCCTCAGGATCTTGTTTTGGCAAATTTCAATAATTTTCATATTAGATTAGGCCGCATAAGACCAGACAGGTGCAGCATAGAGAGTAGTTGGAAGAATGACAGTCTTGTAGAGCAGTATTTTATTTCTAGTGTCAAGGTGGGGGCTAAAGAAGAGGGTGCGGAGCATACTAACTTTTTGATTCATTTTGTTTTTGATGTAATTAATATGGGGTTTCCAGGTGAGACGTTTGTCAAGGGTGACGCCCAGATATTTCACTGAGCTCTCCCAGTTAATGACCGAATCGTAGGTATAAATTCGTGGAGGATTTTTATATTTGTGAGAGAAATAGATAGCATGGCATTTGTTGGTACTAACTTTGATTTTCCATTTGGTGTAGTAATCTTCGAGAATGTCGATATGATGTTGAATGTAACTGGCAATTAAGTTCGGGTAGTGAGCAGTAGCTAAAATGGCCGTATCGTCCGCGTATAGGGCAATAGAAGTGTAAGGGCTTCTGGGTAAATCGTTTATATAAATATTGAAAAACATGGGTCTAAGGATAGATCCTTGTAAGACACCAGCAGTGATAGGTTTGTGTTCAGATAATTTGTTATTAACGCGGACGGTGAAAGTTCTATTGCGCAGGTAGTTGTGAATGAGGTGGATTATTCTGTCAGGAAAGTTAAGGTTGGTGCGCTTATAATAAGACCAGTGTGCGTAATTTTGTCGAAAGCTATCGCTAAATCTAAAAATAAAGCACCAGTTGGCCTCTTGTCCTGAAGTCCGCTCGAAGCGAACTCAGTGACACGAAGCAACTATTGCGTAGTGCTATGATTGTTCCTGAAACCGAATTGTTCGGGAATAAGAATGTTATTATTATGGATGTAGTCGAGAAGACGATTATGAATGACACGTTCAGAAACTTTAGAAAGAAAGCTCAGTACACTAATAGGGCGGTAATTTTGAGGGAAAGTTAAATCAGAAGATGGTTTGGGGATGAGGCAAACGATAGATGTTTTCCAGTGCTTAGGAAAGTAGTTACTATTTACGGTTTCGTTTATGATGACAGTAAAGTAAATAATGATGTTAGGGGTGAAGTTTTTGATAGCTTTATTAGTTATATTGTCGAGGAAAGGAGCTTTTTTGTGAGGAAGGGATTTAAGGATTTCAGATGGGATAGAATTTGGAATAGTGGAGGTAGGGGTAGAAGACAAGAAATCACGGACTGCGTGACGAACCATGCGATCGTGGTCCTCATCTTCCAAGTCATCGTTGGGGTAAAATTGAAGTTCGTAACTATCAGCAAGAGCATTAGCTTTATCCTTGTTATCAAACGCAACACCGTTTGAACCATGAATAGGGGGGAAGTTAATTTTATGATTTTTGAGGGTTTTATGAAATTTCCACAGGGAATTATCTTCAGTATTGAGATTAGTAATGAAGTTCGACCAGGTCTCCTGTCTGAACCTGCGAATTTCCCTCCTGACCTGAACTCGAAGACAATGGTAGTTTTGCCTGCTGTTTCCGTCGCGATGAATTTGGAATATTTTGCGTGCCGTGTAACGTTTCTTAATGAGTATCCTAATTTTGTTCGGGAGATTGTGTAATTTGGATTTACTGACGCTTTGGGAGGAGTTTTTGATAACTTGGTTGATAACGTCACTTAAATTTTGGACTGCACGATCAATATCAGAATTTGAACGAATGATAGGGTAAATTAAGTTATAGCAGGCAAGGTGATCCTGGAACTGTCTCCAATCAGTAAAATAAAAGGGGTCAGACGATTCCATGGAAACGCCGGAGTTAAAGGACGGGGAGATGGTCAGAATCAAAAAGGTCTGAGACTTCTATGTCGTAGTTACATTGAATGTTTTTGAGGAGAGCGAGGTCAATAGTAGATAGAGAGCGGTTGGAAAAATGGGTTGGGGTAGGGGGGTGAGCAATGATGATGTCCGTATTATTAGTAACATAATTGAGGTCTTTACCGTATCTGTTATTTTTTTGACAGTCCCAGGCCTTGTTATGGGCGTTAAGATCACCGGCAATGATGCAATTTGTATGATAAGCAAAAATATGCAGAAGGTCGGGGGTAGGGAAGGTGCTACGATGCCGAACACATGCAGAGATGAGGAGAATTTTGAAATTATCTCTCGGGCAGACCATAACAGAGGTAGATTCCAGGTTCTGGGTGACAAGATCGCTGATCGGGTAGTGTTTAAGGTTATTTTTAACATAAATAGCCACACCACCTTGTCTCCTTTGAGACAGGGGGGAGTCACGATCTTTTCTATAAAGTTTATAATTATTAATGTTAAATCTATTGTCATTAAACAGTTTCCTGAATTAGCATTATATCAATGTCAGAATCTTCCAAGAACTCTCTAAGTTCAGTAATGCGCTTGGTAAGTCCATTAGAATTCCAAAACAAAATGTGGAGGGTGGAATTAGACGGAGAACGATTATCCATGATTGGGTTCTGAGACAAAGTAGTTACAAATTTTACCAAAAACCTACATCATTTTGGTCATCATGTCGACCGGTTCGCGCAATATTTCTGCGATATCTTTGAGGAGTTTTATGATGTCTAGAATGGAATATTCGGTCATAAAATTCCGAAATGTTTTGAAGAATAATGCGAAGTCGGAGAGACCGCTGTCGCTGCTTTGATTTGTATTATTTTCTTTAGGTTGTTCTGATTTTTCCTGTTGATTTGGAGTTTCTTTATTTGCACTGTTTTTGGAGATAGGTTTTCAATTTGAATTTTCTTTTTGGGTGTGTTCCTTATATTAGGAGTGACATTGCTCGCAGAGTGAGCCACAGTCTGAGTTTCGTTAATTTTATTAGTTAAATTATCATTAACCACGTTACTGGGTGTTCTAACAGCCCAAGCTGATGTAGTAAGGATAGGAGCCGGAATAAAAGTTGGTTTGGGTTTTTCTTTAGTAAATTTATGAGTTTTCTTTTCCTTATTTATTTTATCAAGATTAGAGGGGTGACGTTCACAACCTGGAAAATTAGCAGTATGATTACCGCCACAGTTTGAGCAAACAAATTTTTCTGGATTTCCCCTAACAGGACAGGATCTTGCTTGGTGTTTATCAACGCATGGTAGGCATTTAAGAGTAAGTTTACAAGTAGCGCTAGAATGTCCATATTTCTGGCAATTATAGCACTGTGAATAACTGGAATTTACAAAAGGACAAATTTTGACTTTAAGGTGGTTGATTATATTTAAATTGATGAGATTGTCAATGTTGGGGGACGGCCTAAGGCTCGCGATGAAAAGGGGGAGAGGGGTATTAGTATTTTTATTCATAAGATATGCAATTTTGATGGGTTCAATACCCAGTTCGTTTAGAGCATCAGCAATATCTTGCCTGTCAGTATTAGCGGGGAGACCACGAATTAGTTTTTTTTAGGTCTCTCCGACCTAGGATCAACAGAACCTAATGGGATCTTTAGATTGATAAGTTGTTTTTGAATGACTCTATAGCCATCAACATCCCTGAATGTAAGGTGTATTAAACCAAAGGCCATTTCTGACTCAACAGAGGGGACAGTAATTTTAATTTGATTCAATAGTTCCTTGTAGTAAGATTTCATTTCATAATAAATATGATATTTCTTAACTTTAATAGTATCCACAGTTGCCAGTGTCGCCATAGAATTGTTTGCTTCATTATTTTGGGATTCACATGGGTTATCTTGACTGAGGATAGCATATTTATTCTGCGAGACCGGGAAGTGCTCAGCAGACCTTGGGCGTTTAGCCGATACAGATTTAAGATCAATAAATTTAACATCATCATCAACAATTTTCATTTCCCAGTTTAATTTTTTAACATGATCATTAATTTGATTATGAAAGGACTTAGCAAACATAGTAAAAAAATCAAGACATGTAAAATCACATATATCAATAAGCCTGTTTTCGAGCACTCTACCAACACAATCAAATGCAGTACTCACCCGACCGATGTCATCTTCAGTAGCTTGCGTCAAAATTTTGTAGAGGAAGTA
Source organism: Dolomedes plantarius (assembly GCA_907164885.2). Lineage (NCBI taxonomy): Eukaryota > Metazoa > Arthropoda > Arachnida > Araneae > Dolomedidae > Dolomedes > Dolomedes plantarius. Next base: position 62,288,848 of record OU015495.1, on the reverse strand, counting down.
AAGGTACATTTTAGGAAGATGGTAGAACTCCCATTCAGGTGTCGTAAAAAGCCGTGAAAGCATAAAGTTTTCGCTTTAGTGTGATGATAATATCAACATTTTCTCGATTAACGTGGTGAATAGGTCCGGAAATAGTATCAATAGGTCCGTTGTCCGAGTTTGCAATGTCCATAAAGCCGTATCCAGTCGATGATTCCTTTGAATCGGTGTCACACATGCCGTCGAAAAAACGCTAACCCCAAAGGGTGAGCAACGCAAAGAAAAAGCAATACGATAGAAAATAGCAATGGATGGCAAAAGCACTCTGTAAGCATTCAATCAACCAGCAATAAGCAATGCGACTGCACTCCTTGAACACCAGCTCGATTCTCCTCTCTCTTTTTTCCACAATTTCTCTGTTTTTCTGCTTCCTTTATAGCTTTCATCAAGATTCTGGACCTTATTTCTTAGACCAATCATCTAACGCGAATTGCTTGGATGATAGCCAATCACTAAACTCACAACCTCCATCGGCACTCCTGCTTACTTGAGTACAGAGGCTGTTCACACATTTTTAATAATGCCTTTTGAAGTGTCAGAAGAGGTATTCTATCCCATTCCTCCTGAACAGCTTTCCAGAGTCCTGTAAGAGTTTTGGGACGACGTTTGGATAATGCAGATTTTAAAAGTCCGAAAGCACAAAAATCCATAGGTGATACATCGGGAGATTTAGTAGGGATATCAGTGAAGGGTATGGCCTTAATACCAGTTTTTTATTCCATTTCTTTTAGGAAATTTACAGTGGATTTTGATGTGTGACTGCTAGCTTTGTCCTGATGGAGTCTCACAGATTGATGGCACTGTGGGTAAAGCGATGGTATTTCATTCAGAAAAATTGGCGATAAAATATGTTCCTAATAGTATTTGAAGTTAATCTTGACATTTTTTTCCACTCTCTTTATTTTTAACTTGCCATTATAAGAAAAACCAGCAACAATCATGAATCCCTTAGAAAAACTTTCTTTCGATTCTTTGAACCATGTACTTAAATTTTTTTCTTCCCTTTTATGATAATAAATGGCTCTTTTTTGTTGCAATCATTTAAATACACCCATAATTCATCTATTGTGACAATTGTTTTCCATTTTTCTTTGGATAAGTGTTTCTCATATAGAATTCTGCAGCGTGTCCTGCGTTCAGCGATATGATTTGGAAGACGACGATGCACATTGCGTTTTTTCGCTTTCTTCAGATTTAAATCAACGTTTATCATTTTGTTTACAGTGGACACCAAACATTTTAATGATTTTGCAACTGTTCTTTGACTAGGGGGATTTTCTTTTAACATTAAACAACGTACCTTTGCAATAGTCGAAGATGTCCGTTTTTTCCTTGGATACTTGTTTGGAATTTTTGTCCCACTTGAGGCTCCAATTTGACGTTTTTTTCCTTTCTTGTTGACTATATTACCTATCGACGCTTTAGATATCGCAAAACCATGACTCTCGCATCGTTTTTGGATAACGGAGTATGCATATTTCTCTTCGGAAAGAGCATAAATGTAGCCTTCGAACCACTGCTTTGTTAAAAACGCCATTTTGAATAAAAACAAAACTTTCAAGCCGCAGACGATAATTTTGACTTTTAAAAACAGTACAATTGCAATTATTTCTTTTGCAGCAAACGATTTTTTATTACCGCTTACGAAAATCGTCTAAAAAATGTGCGAACAGCCTCTGTATATCTTTCATTAAGATCCTGGACTTTGTTTCTTGGGCCAATCATTTAACGGAAATCGCTCGGCTGATAGCCAATCACTTTATTCAAACATCTACTTGCAGACCTCTGTGACTCGCACTTGACTTTTTGAGTTTTATTTATTTAACTTTTAAGCTAACTGTACACTTTAAATTTTTTTCACACATTATACTTTTTCATTATTGGAACGAAGTTCTTTTACGCGGCTTACAGTAGAGTGAACTGGCAGGAATCGTCACGTAACGAAAAAGCGTTATGCCCCCTCCAGAAGACCTTTCTCTCAATGGACTCCGTGGCTGAATGGTTATCGCATCGGACTGCGGAGCGAGAGGTCCCCGGTTCAAATCCCCGAGAAAGCGTTACGGGCAATTTTAACTTCCTTTGTAATTTAATTTCCTTTGTTCTGTTAATTCTTGAAGTTTCTAGAATATTCTTTAGTTTACTATTCACACGGGATTTATATTAAGTCATTATTGCAATTTATAATGGAAAGTCGAGAAACGGAAATTGCAGCAAGTGTAAATAATGCAAACTTAGAAAAGTAAGTTAATAAATCATGTAACTTAATACAAGTATTTACTGTTTACATTCATTTAATATACATGTGATTCGAGTGTTTACTGTTTACTAGCATTACAATTTTTTTTGGAACGAAGTTCTTTTACGCGGGTTACAGTAGAGTGAACTGGCAGAAATCGTCACGTAACGAAAAAGCGTTAACCCACTTCCAGGCGGCCTTCCTTACCTTGTTATTGCTGGCTTGTGGCTCCCACCCTGTCACCGTGAGTTCGATCCTCACTGGTGCTTTGTTTCCTCTCCTGCACTCGAGGATGTTCAACTCTGGCTTTTCTGCTATTTAAAATCTCAACTTAGTCTTAACTTACTGTTTTCTCCTAGTTTATTAATTCTTAATATTTATTCAATCTTTTTTTATTTGGTGATAATATGAATACAGTTAGTTGTAATTTTAATTCTAAGCTTTAGCTTTGTGGCAGTTTTCACAAGATTTATATTGTCATTATTTTATTTTTGTTGGTGATTAAATAATAAAATTAATTCAATTAAAAATTATGCTAGGTAACATCTAAATCAAAATTTTTAATTTTAATTTAAAAAATTTTATTTTTTTTTTGACTTGCTTGGTATTGTCCGAACAACCTTAATAACAATAAAAAATTATATTAATTTTTAAAAAAAATGCTGAACGTACTAAAAGATATAGAGATAAATTGAAATTAAAAAAGCAATGTGCTGAACTTGACTCAGTTCTATCATCGAAAGACGATTCATTACCGACGGTATTAATCGAAAATAATAAAGAAACAAATCATCGCCATGATACAAACTATGAAGAATTAATCTATAGTCAGTTTCAAATTCAACAACCAATAAGTCCAAGTTTTCCATCATTTGAAGCCCCATACGAGGAACATGATGAATGTTCAACGCCAAACGTCCTATTACATCATGAAATAGACATTGCTGGCGACGGTAACTGACTTTTTTCAACTCCCATAAGAATTTTACATCTTCAAATATCTGCATCAGTCCTTCGACAGCAACTTTATAATTCATCCTACTTAAATGCTTGTCAAAATCCAATTAGCGCAAGAAGTATACAAAGTAGTGAATTTGATACGGAGATTTAGATTGTTTATTCATATTTTCTAGAACATACAATCAAAATATATGCGTGTACTTTCATTATTTTAATAATAATACAAAAAGAGAAGTTGTTCGTTTTTGTTATTTTAAAAATACACTAATATAATCAATAGAAATCTACATATTAAATCACGTTTAGACTTGAAAAAATAACGTAAGGAACTTCGCTCCAGACAATTTTTTTTTCACATCTCTTTTAAATTTAACTTTTAATTTTCTCTTAAATGCTATTATTTCTTTTTCTTAACTTTTCGTCTTGCTCTTTTTAGGCTAAATTTAATTTAGCCAATTAACCTGTTAAATTTTCTGTTTTCTTAAATATTTTTGACTTAATTCTTTTTTTTTCCTCCTAATTTCATACTTTTTTGGACCATGTGTTAAAAGTTGCAGTTTTTCTAAATACTTATACCGAGGGTAAAGGACCTTTCAGGCCCTATTTGGTACCCCAAGAAAAGTTTATGTCTATGGAAAAGGGAAAGAACGTCCGTATAAAGGTATTCGCGCGCGATTGACCGCGTGAAACTGGCGCATGTGAAAAATACAGTTTTACTGGAGCGTTTAGTTAAATCGTTAGTGTTTTAGTAATTTTTTGTTATAAAAATGGACTTTTAAGAAGTAGAACCATTTCGGAAGCCAATAGACTTCGCAGTTAAAAAAAAAATACAAAGAGGCTCTTTCCGGAAGGAACTGAAGAAAGTCAGCGACAGTCAGCGTGGTGGAAGAGGAACAGATGACGTCTACACATCTTCCCTGTGGTACTACAATAATTTGCTGTTTACAAAAGACCATCATTAGTAAAACTACCTTAGTAGTAAACATCATTAGTAGTTTTACTAATGATGGTGAATCAGAGGATGGAAGCTTAAACGTTGACGAAACTGACCAAACTAATATTTTGACAAATGAACAATATGTGATGGAGGGTGGTGAAACTGGGCAGCGACAAAAAGTCGTAAGTTGAATTTTCTTGCACTTATTTACAACTGCATATTACAGTTACATGTGAAAGCTAATAACATAGTAACTAAATACACTAATTCTTAATCTAAGCTCTCCCCATCGCAACCATACGATATTGCCACTCAACCTTTCCGTTGGTATTGAAATATTCTTTTATAAGTTTTTTGCTTAGCTTGTAAACTTGTATGCTCCACACACGAGCATTCGCGCGCGAAAGAACGAGCGTTTGAAAAACTCGCAACACGAGGAGAAAACGTAATCCTGTACGCTCCAAAGCACCTTTCCCTTCCTCTCCGACACCTTTACACGTGCACTCTATCACGCGGGATTGTGGTTTCTAGCGGTTAAGAGCGTACGTGTAAAGGGCGCTAATATATCGGACAAGCTCTTGGCGCTACTCTTTTCTTTCCCGGTATCATGGACGCAGCCGCGAGATCGAAGATACGAGAAAATGTATGTGTCACAAAGCAACCCCACCCCGTTTTACGTTAAGTTTATATTTTGATTTTGTCCGATTTAGCCAAATCTATTACCCAAGTGTATGATTTCTGGACTTAAACGAAGGTGCGCGTTACATTCGTGTGAATACACGGTATTGATTTTACTGTTATGTGCGAAATTTAAATTTTAAAAAAGTATGATGGTTATGCTAACAATTAAACAGATTACTACATAAAATCATGTTTTTCCATAAGGTTTTTTTCTTTCTTTTTTTAAAGGTTCATTCCCATTTAGAGGTTGCCACAAATGTTAAATCACATACTTACGTGCATTTATATTTAAGGTGTTTATAATTTATGGTCACAAGTTTAACTTATGATCCAAACTACTGGACACAACTTTGTTTACAAATTATATATTTCTTTAATGTACAGAGGCTGTTCGCACATTTTTTAGACGATTTTGGTAAGCGGTAATAAAAAATCGTTTGCTGCAAAAGAAATAATTGCAATTGTACTATGTTTTTAAAAGTCAAAATTATCGTTTGCGGCTTGAAAGTTTTGTTTTTATTCAAAATGGCGTTTTTAACAAAGCAGTGGTTCGAAGGCTACATTTATGCTCTTTGCGAAGAGAAATATGCATACTCCGTTATCCAAAAACGATGCGAGAGTCATGGTTTTGTGATATCTAAAGCGTCGATAGGTAATATCGTCAACAAGAAAGGAAAAAAAACGTCAAATTGGAGCCTCAAGTGGGACAAAAATTCCAAACAAGTATCCAAGGAAAAAACGGACATCTTCGACTATTGCAAAGGTACGTTGTTTAATGTTAAAAGAAAATCCCACTAGTCAAAGGACAGTTGCAAAATCATTAAAATGCTCGGTGTCCACTGTAAACAAAATGATAAATGTTGATTTAAATCTTAAGAAAGCGAAAAAACGCAATGTGCATCGTCTTCTTCCAAATCATATCGCTGAACGCAGGACACGCTGCAGAATTCTATATGAGAAACACTTATCCAAAGAAAAATGGAAAACAATTGTCACAATAGATGAATCATGGGTGTATTTAAATGATTGCAACAAAAAAAAAGAGCCATTTATTCTCATAAAAGGGGAGAAAAAAATTTAAGTACATGGTTCAAATAATCGAAAGAAAGTTTTTCTAAGGGATTCATGATTGTTGCTGGTTTTGCTTATAATGGCAAGTTAAAAATAAAGAGAGTGGAAAAAAAATGTCAAGATTAACTCCAAATACTATCAGGAACATATTTTATCGCCAATTTTTCTGAATGAAATACCATCGCTTTACCCACAGTGCCATCAATCTGTGAGACTCCATCAGGACAAGGCTAGCAGTCACACATCAAAATCCACTGTAAATTTTCTAAAAGAAATGGAACAAAAAACTGGTATCAAGGCCATACCCTTCACTGATATCCCTACAAAATCTCCTGATCCACCTATGCATTTTTGTGCTTTCGGACTTTTAAAATCTGCATTATCCAAACGTCGTCCCAAAACCCTTACAGGACTCTGGAAAGCTGTTCAGGAGGAATGGGATAGAATACCTCTTCTGACACTTCAAAAGGCATTATATCCTGGAAATTGCGGTGTCGAAAGATAGTTCAGAATAAGGGATGTCAAATAGAACATTTAAAACGCAAGAATTTTATGTAATTTAGTTTTGTGAATACAATATACATCGTCTAAAAAATGTGTGAACAGCCTCTGTATTAACTGTAATACAAATACCAGAACTACTATAATCAGTCATATGCAATATATCTTAACATGTCACTGATGAGCACTATTACGGGTTAAATGGTTTTTAATTTTTAAATCAGCATGCTGACATTAAGAAACCCTTCTCTATGGGCTAAAATTGAGCTGAACTAATCCAATATTAGAGATACTCAACACCCTTAAACAAAAGTAGCATGTATGGAGATAACAGTCAAAGGAAATCTTGTTTAAACTACCACTTTTTGTTGAGAAACACAAACATTCAAGATATGCAAAATTTTATTAACAAGCACATGTACTATATATATATATATACAATTATATATACACAGTTACTATATGTATGTTACAGAAGACAAGCCATGAAAGAATTTCAGCTAGAGCAAAAATCTTGATACACAGGCTGGAATACAAAAGGGCAATCTAAGTAAGCAAAACAAAAAGAGCATGCCAGAATATTTAGAGCACAAAAATAATGGTCCCACGCAGAAAGGCTTTTAAGGGGAAAAAGGGGTTGAAGCACACAGTTTTATTCTATATTGCACAGCTAAAAAGGGGAATATATATATACATTTTGATAAAAATTGGTTACAAGTTAACATATAATTAACCAAATGAGCTGCGATTCTCTAAAGACTGAAGTTGCTGACTACATAGGATGCTGAAACTCTCATCTCCTAGAGATTTTCTCTAACAAAGCAACATAAAGGAGAGCTCTTTGATTTCAAGGCACAATATACACTAAATACAATGAGGGTCCTGCCCACTTGAAAGATAACATTTTAGAGACATTTAGAGAAAGGGAGATGAAAACAACAGAACCAGAAACAAAACATGTATTTAGGATATAGGAATGAAATTTGGAATTATCACATAGCAATGTCTGATTTATAAATACATCCATATTGTCCCCCTTCCCCACATTGGTTAAATACGATAAAACTGACTACTATATTTTTCTTTGACCTAGGAATACTTGCACTTTATAATACAATATGTAGAAAACATTTATGAAAGTTTGAATGTTTTAGTTCCTTTTAAACTGGGGTGAAGTTAATGTGAAATGTTAGTTGATGCAACAGTATGGGATATTTCTTAAAAGTTAAGCAATCAAAATTAATTTCAATCCTCAATATGTCGCATACTATTATGACTGTTAGTGGAATATTTTTCTCTCTCTCTCTTTCAGTCTCAAATGTTCAGCCATCTCAAGTTGGACTTTACTTGAACGACCCCAATGGTCATAAAAAATATTCAATTTTTACAATACGTATTACCTACTGAGGAGATGCAGTGGTACAAGCACTATATAATTAAAAGTTTAATCTCACAGAAAGAGTCAGTAAAATGTAGAATTCCGCTCAGATGAGAAAAAAAAAAATTATATTAATAGTGCATTAGGAGATTAATTTAAATAAAGCAACACTTGACATCAAATTAATCAAGATACTGATTTTAAGAAACACCCCATTCAAACTATTAAAAGATATCCAGAAAAGAATATGCACCTAAGAAAATTTAAAAGATAAAAAATTTTGCAATATCAAACATTTTAAAGTTTCAAGGATATCAGAGGCTAAAAGATAAACAAATGGCAATGCATACATTAAGAATAAGCTGCAAATAACTGAAATATGGTTGCTAAAATAATAATAATAATAAATTAAAATGTAGCCCCTCAATGTAAAAATGGCAAAATAACTGAAATTCAATGAAAATTAATATTAATAAAGAATAAAAAGTTCTCTTTAAACATACAGAATAAACAAGCAATAGTACAGGGAGGAAAAAAAAACCCTATTATACTGAATATATTTAAATAAAACAGATAACTATTCAAATTGTCAATTTAAATTATGGCTCTTAATAAAAAGCTAAAAATTGAGTATGTAAAATAAAAATGTTTCAATTAGATGCATTTAAACACCATGAAAAAAAATAAAATAAAATTAAGAAAAAAAACCTAATCACAGAATTTGCAAAGGGTGAAAGATTTCAATACAATACTTTTTGAATGAAGAAATATTATGAAATCCATGGTAGCACATGAAGCTGTATTATACTTTGAATCCTTCAAACAATTGAGAAAATTGTGCTTACAGAATAATTCCATTGAAGACAATGCAATTCTTCAGTTTTGAACATAATTATTGGAGTTAAAAAAAAGAAAAGGGTAATATTAAAAAATACTGATTTCCCTTTCTAAGTGCTTTTATTTTACTAGTCCATCTTTATAACTTAAAAAGATCCCATACTGTACATTTAAATTTAGTCAGGGTCATACAGGCAGAGAACTTATATTTCATGAGTAAAATTGAGTGATTTTAAACACGTTTTGAGAAAGGAACTTGAAAGTATTTTAAAGCCTATTTTCAAATAAAAAAAGTCATGAAGATTAAAAAACAAAAACATACAGATGTAACTAAGCCAAGCAAAACTGAGAAATCCATATTTTAAGAAATCATAAAAACCAAAAGATCCAAAAGTAGGTGTCTACTTTGATATTCTTTTTAAAACAAAATATATAAATTTTGAAATTACCACTTCTGATGAATCTGATTTATGGGCTAATAAAATATGGCATAAAAGTTTAATTGCTACAAAAATTTTGCAGAAAAAGCAATGATCTCTACTGAAAACATACAGTACAAAAACAGGTAAGTTGAAGTTTGATGTAGTTAGAAATATTTCACGTATAATGAAGAATTTTAAGAATGAAAAGTGTTATTTTTAAAAGTCTTGTGCATAACAAATATTTCATATTTTAATTACAAGCTGAAAAAATAATTAAGAGAATGTTGATCCTTATAAATGAAAGCTTAAGAAAACAAATGGCACATAAAACAGAAACATGATTTTAAAATAAAACCAGTCCACAGTCTATATAGTAATGAGTCAATTTTAAAAATATTAAAACATATCCATTATAAGCTACAGCATTTTGCAACAGTACTTGCAGCCCACTGTTTTGTTTCTAGTTCAAGGAAGATAAATAAGATTACAAAAGATAACTAAAAGGAACTTTAAAGTTGTGCATTAATGATTAGCATATTTAATATAAGGCACACATTGAAACTTTATGACACAAGTTCCAAATAAAAGCCAGTTTGGCCTTTGGCACTTTGACTTGAAGGAATATGCAAATTCCACAGTCACATCAAGCAAAATTCGTTAAACAAAACTATAAAATTTATTTCCATTTGATTTCAGTGATTGTTACAAAAATAAGAGGGACAAATTTTTAAACTACCCTTTTTACTGTGCCTTTGAGTCAATAAAGTTCTTTCTCAAAAATGCCCACTTTTCTGAATATACTCAAAGGAAGTAAAAAGAAACTTTAAACTACAAGAACATGTGTTATCTTTCTAACATGATCTCAACACTTTAGTTAAATTAAAAGTTAATGTTTAATATCTGATATGCAGAAAATTAATTCCAATAAAAGTAATTTACCAGAAGAAACTTCCATATACAACAATTTTGATTAAAACATAAGGGAACAAAGAAAATGGTCACAAATTCAACAGCTTTGTATGCTCAAAATGACAACATCTGAGAGCCCACTTGATAATCATAGGCTGAGACTACAATACTCGCAGAAGAGACTTAATATAAATGTTAATGACATCAAGTAATTTTTCATGATCAAATCAAATTGAAATTTTGCACAATAAAGTTATCTTACATCTGACAATTTAATCAAAGAAAAATAGCAGCTGAATTTAACTGCAAAACAATTTATTTTTCCCCATACAACAGTTTGCAGGAGTGTTAAGAGTGAATGAATCATATACATTTTTCAAATGAATAGGTATTCAATTTGAGGGAAAAATAACAAAAAACATTACCAAGGTGTTAGGAAATCAAATTAGGAAATTTAAATCAGTTGTTAACAAAACCATTCAAAACTTTTGGATTCTCACTGTTTGCGGCTGGCATTTCATTTGACACAGGTTCAGCTTTAGCTACACTGTCATTACTTTGTCGTTGGTTCAGGTTCCCTCTAAAGCGGCCGCTGTTTCGATAATTCATGTTTTGTCCTCTCCTCTCATTCCTATTATTTCGATGACTATTTATATTTCTATCATTTGAAAACACATTATTATCATGAACTCTTTCCTGATGGCCAGAATTTCTGTAATCATTAGAATATTCATAATAACTATAATTGTTCCTATAGCCCATGTTGTTCCTATTATTGGGACGACTATAACCATAGCCTCGATTTCCTCTGAAGCCTCGATTACCTCGATTATTATGCAATTTTGTGTTAGAAAATACACGGGCTCTATTTTCATTAGGCTGATTCCGAGTTACAGGAGGTGGTACTTCCTGTAAGAGAAAAAAATTATTAATCATAATTTAAATACCATAAAACAGAGCAATTTTCATTGATGAAATTCATACACACAGGATAAGCCCCCAGAGAAATTACCAGAGTTAAGCCTCTTATATTTCTGGTAAGAAAAATATGTATATGTAATGCATGCTTAATCTTAATATTTATCATTTGTTGTTTATATATGTATGTGTATACAATCAGTAGCAAAATGTCTATAACATTATAGAAAATACCCCATTCATAGCTTAATTTAATCAAAAAGTTTGCTAATGTAACATTTAACCCTTTCACTTCCAGTGATGCCAATTGGAATCATGATACTCACAATTTTTTTTTCAGCTGCCAGAACTGCCAGTGATATCAAATAAATTTTATTAAAATATTTGTACATTTTGCTATTTAAAAATATGTTTTCCTTTACCCAATAGATTGCAGCACTATCCCAGTAAAGGAAGAAATATTTGATATTTGAGTGTCAGCTGAAATCTAAAAAGTTGAAATTAATTTCATTATAGATGTAATTAAAAAAAATGTTAAATTAGTCCCTTATCATTTTTATATATGTGTAAAAATCATATTTTGGCAATTTTTCAAAACAAATTATCCGAAATTTTTGTTGTTTATTTTTCTAAAAACTAGAGATTTCAAATGACATCACCGGGAGTTATCAATGGGGTGGGAAACTCAACACCTCTAAATGTTTATTAACGATTGCTAGCGGTTGTGGCACATGGTTGTACAAAATTTGAATACTTTAATTGCATTGTTTGAATATAAGTGTACTTCTACTGATTTGCTTCAAAATTAGCTGAGAAGACAAAGCTTGGGATAAGTGGTGATTTAATACGCTTGGCAGAGACAGTACCATGAAATAAAAATCAAACTTTTTGTTGAGAATTGGTTCGCATCATACAACCTAGCTATGCAACTTCAGGCTTGCAATCTACTAATGGCAGGAACTGTTAAAATAGAATTCCCAAAAATTCAAAAAATGGCTTCCCATTCTCTAAAGATGAGAAAAATTTGAAAGATTCTGGACGTGGAAGCTACGATTATACAAAAGACAATAAAAACATAACGGTAAGATGGTTTGATAAAAATGTGTCACTGTCATTTCTATCTTTTGTGGAGTGGAACCTGTGGAGAGTATAAAAAGATGGTCTGTTGCTTCAAAAAGCTTTATTGATCTAAAAAGACCACACATTATTGATGTTTATAACAAAGGGATGGCTGGTGTAGACCTAATGGATATGCAAATCCCATTGCTGATGTCAGATTTGACAATTTAGGCCATTGGCCTCTTCATATAGAAGGAAAAAGAAGATGCAAATTGTGTTTCAAATCATACACCAGAATAATGTGTGAAAAATGCAATGTAACACCTTGTCTTACCAAAATGAATAATTGTTTTAAAAATTTTCATGTAAAATAAATTAAAATATTATTGAAATACATTATTAAAATTCATTAAAATATATTATTTGCTTCAGATACAAGTATAGATCAAAATATATTAAAATATTTACTTTTTTCCCCCTAGCATCAACTCCCAATGATTCCAAATGGCATCAACTCTATGTTTAACTCATACACTACTTAAATTCCAATGATGCCATTTGGAATCATTTAAAATTTTGATAAGTAAATTTAAATTTTTTTTTTCTTTCTGTTCCTTTATACTGGACATAAAATGAACACATTTCAGGAATTTCATATTTTTAGAATGAGTTTTATTACTCATTCTAAAAATATGAAATTCCTTTGGGACTGAAAGGGTTAAACGGCAGATAAGGTAGAATTATCAATTATACAGTAGTACCTCGACTTACAAGTGTCCCAATTTGCAAATTTTTTTAGATACAAGCTGTCTTTTGCAGATTTTTTTTGGATTTTTTTGAGCTGCGAGCTAAAATTCGGGTTAGGAGCCAGCTTCAGATACCCCACTGCTAGTTTATGCAGCAAATGCCATGTAATGTTCTTGTCAAATGATCAAACAAGAAACAATATTTACAACCTTTATGTACAATTATTATGCAATTAAATAATATTATTATAAGATTCTTTCCAGTCTTAAACTGAGATTAATTCTCAATAATTATCCCACGGGGCAACTTGCTCCGCCAAAACTTGAGTTGCCCTCCAAAACCGAACAGCGTCCAAACTCTCACTTTGAAAACATTCTGAAAGGGGGATAAAAAAACCTCTTTGGAGAAGTTTTTATCGAAACCCCCTACAGTGTAGAAAGCGTGGCAAAAAGGGCAAAAATCTGCCAATAATATTTATTTATTTGCTTCACCTTTCTCCTCCACCTTCAACAACATTTTCCAAGTCATAAGATTCTGAAGGTAAATGCTGTGCATTATAATTTAAAAAAAAAAGAAGATTGCAGCACATTCTATTGCATTGTGATTTTATACAATTTCATTATTTATAAGTACATTTTTCTTATTTAAATACACGTAACAAAAAATTGTGATGTTTGGAGGGGGAGGGGCAGATTAATGGCATTTCTATTCTTTTTAATAGGGAAAATTGATTTGACATGAATAATTTGAGTTACAAGCTCTGTCACGGAACAAATTAAACTCATAAGTCAAGGTGCCACTGTATTAACTTTAGTATACATTGTGTAGATAAAAGGCAGATGCTTGTTACTCTGTTACTTAAAACTACTATGTGCAGTCGTTTTATTTGGAAAAAAAAAAACTATACTTAAAGTATTCCCTTTAGGGGGGAGAAAAAAAAACCATGCATAACATTAAGCTGTAACTAAAAATACAGGTTTGTTTAAAGCCTTCTGAATGACAGTTGAAGTTTGCCATCCAACAATTTAATCTATGCTATATCAACCATTCCGATCAGTATATGGTGCATATGTACAAAATTTAGCCATATTGTAAGTGTTAAGTAAAAACTAATTATTAAGTTGCAGGTGTCCTAATATTTACACATTCACATATGGAAGTTTTTTGGAACACAGTATTTAGCATATTTTTTCATAAATTAGAAGATTTGAAATTTAACCACAGTGAATGGGAAGGTCATTAAAATTAAGACCAGCAGTCCCCATATGAAATTGTGAATATATTTAGAGACTGAAATAATAAAAATTTTTTCTTTTGACTTACTTTTTTTGCAGTGGTTACTTCATCATCTACTGTATCTAGTATATTTGCAACATCTGTTGGAAAATTTATTTAGATATTTAAATAAGAAGGCCATTAAAATTGAAAAACATACATAAAGTTTCTGTTATTCACAAACCATACCACAATTTAAGAATTTAAATATTGAAATGTAATATAACGTATCAAAATTTCTTAATTATACAACCAATAAACAGCTTACCATTTTTATCATCTGTTGAATCTATTTCTTCATTAGCAAGAGAAGATGATGGACTGGGCTCTGGATTATTCTGTGAAGCAACTGCATTGCCCAAACCAGAATGTGAACGCTGGCTATAGACATTTTTCACCGGATGAACTAAAACATCAATTGAAAGTTTTTATGAGATTCTTCAGGTAAAGAAAATTTTTAAAAATATGTTAAGAACAAGCCCAGAAGACAAAAACACTGATAGAATCAACATTCATGGGCAAATACTGCAATATTACCTAGTTATAAAGTAAAACACCTAATCGAAACACTTTACAAGCGACATATCTGGTGAGTATAGCATGAAACATGAAAATAGTTCACTGAACTTACTATAGGGTCCATAGTCATTTCTCAGAACAGAAACTAAAGACTTTAGAAGCCATACATATATCTTTGAAGCCCAGTATAAAGGGCCTGAGTCAAAAACAGTGATTTAAATATACCAAGTTATTGAATTTTATACCAATCGCAAAACTATAATTTCGACTTACTTATGTGTCTACTTAAGTCTTTTATACCAGTCAAAAGATTTTTTTTTTATCAATAAGAACAAATATCTAAAAATCACTGTTTTTGATATAAGTCCTTTATACCGGGTTTCAAAGTTATATTTCCTGTAATTCCAAAAGGTTGCAATTAAATCACATGTTTCACAGTAACATACATCATTTTCTAAATCACAAAAACTAAAAAATATCCTTATAAATATACCCAGAGAGATGCAACAGCAACTGAACAGAAATGCTTTGTCAAAATAAAACATGCTGTACTCAATAACACATTCCTTCAAAATTATAATATACTAATAAAAAAATAGAATAAATTAGACACAATGTTAAAAATAACAAACTAAAGCTATGGATTAATAAATTTCTATAAAAAGAACTAACATATACTTGAATTATGTATGATAAATGTAAAAAAAAAAAACTAAAACATATGAAAACTAATCTACTGCAATTTTTTTTAAAATTGAAAATATGAATCAATTGCAGACAAGATTTTTAAAACATTATGAAAAAGATTCTTTTTCAGAATACTACTGATATTTCCCGGTTTCTTCCTTTTCTTCATGCCTTTCTCGTTACAACTTTAAACATGAATACAAGTAAGATAACACTATAGGAGTAATAAATTAATAAACTGTTATCTAAAGCAAAGTGCTATTAACCAGTTCCGACAAACTATGATATACAAGAGGAAATGTTTCATATTTAATTGCAGCCTAGAAAAGCAATTTTAGTGCAGTTTGTAATTTGTGAATTTAAACATTTAAACTATGATCTTAAGTATTCTGTTATATGGCAACAACTGAAGGTTGACTTAAAAATCTGAACAAAAAGGGGCTGAGTAAACAATTTATTATGGATGATCCAAACCAAAGGAATTTCTTCACAGGACCATAAGATAATTCCAGTCAAAAACAAATAGAAAAATAATAGCTTTTGCAAAGAGTTTGTAGAGTAACTCTATTTACTACATCAGGTGCTTTGCAAAGCAATAAACAGAAGAAAAAAAATATTTATACATACTACGAATATTTATGCTAAGGAGCATTGGATTAAAAAAACAAACAAAACATAAATATAACAGACAGCAATACAAATATTTGCATTTTGAGGATTTACTGCCAAAAGTTGGGCAAATTTATAGACTTTAAGGACCTTAAACATTTTTGCTAAAAGTTAGGGACTTGGTACCACAAAAACCCTGATACTAGAAATCTACAGATGGAACCTACTAGAAAAGCAATTCAAAAGATAGTTAAGCATATGTAAAAAGAATTACACTCACATACCCAGCTAAACATAAAATAAAGATTTATTACAAACTGCAAAATGTAATCTGTGGTATAGTTAATAGATATAGTACACATTATGAAAACTAACTATAATGTTACACTATTGATTTTCTTTCTTTTTTTTTTTCAATAATTTAAATGGTTTATTACAAAATTGTGCAGTTAAATTTTTCAGTGTGTTGAAATGAACTCCAAGAAAGACAAGGTTCAATCCAAAGTTCCTCCTTATCTGAATCTGATTCATACAGGGATTTTGAATGGATAACTACTAAAAATAGTCATCATCAATGCCATGCCATAGACAAAAGTTGCGAATGATAAGCTTTATGAAAATATAGGATTTGTACAATATTATGAAGTAACAATTTTTACCAAATATTTTTACATATTTAAAAATTATACAGCAATATCAAACTACAATTTCCCTTAAAGTTAATTAAAAAAATTTGAAATACAAATTATGGGCATGTAATACAAAATTTCAAAGCTACATAAAAAATTATACAAATTATTGCAAAAATTTGACATACCTTCTCCAAAAGTACTGACAATCTGAAATAAATAAAAAAAAAAAAAACTTCAATTATTCAATAAAATACTAAACAAATATTAGAGCAAATATAGAAAACACTCTAAATCAATGACTTATTAACAATTTGGTGCAGGTTAAACTGTCTCAGCATAAAATGAAAAAAAGAAAAACCTCTTGAACAAAAAAGCAACAAGTTGAGCAGTCAAGGAAAGAAAAGAAAAATCATTAATCCTTTCAGGACGGGCATCCCAAATATGCATTCCCTACGAATGTCGCTCACAGCCGAGCATCCCACCCATGCATCGCTGAAGAATGAACCCAGTAGACGGGTGATGCATATGTGCATTTTAAGCTGGAACAATTTTTAAAGACCCCTAGATGGCGCCCAGTGTCCATTACTTTTGAACTAAACGTAGTTTTAGTATTCTGACCTTCAGTTGTTCACATTCTGCCTCAATTTGGTATTTTGCGCAACAGCTGTTGCGGGGGAGGAGGAAAAGCATAATGTAAACAAACAGAGCTCAGCTCTTTAACTTTCCACGTGATATAAACATTTGCGCTTCTGCTGTCTCTCCGAATACTTTTTTTTTTTTGCTACTATATGGGGTCTTTTTGGTTGTTATCTTCAGTTCTATTACATTTTACGTTGCTTTCGGTTATAATTTGCATACTTCCCTTCTTATTTCGGAAAGCCTCGACTCCAGTTATGGTGAGAAAACTTTATCAGAGGGAGAATATACTCGCATGATAAATGAGCCAATTCGTGACCTAGATGAGAGTGATGATTCATTGTCTAAAGAGTTAGAAAGTGATATTTCTAGTGATTCTGATACGGACATTTTGTCAGAGACTGAGCTCACTGCCTGCCTTCCACTTCCAATAGAAGTTCGACTCAAGATACTTTATCTTGGACTCGAGCGCTGGAGGAATTGCATCCCCATACATTTATTGGAACATCGGGACAAATTCTGTAGTAAATGCTGAAAAAGAAATTGATTTCGTTACTATTTTCTTTGATGATGATCTACTAAATTTGATTGTTGAAGAAACAAACAAGTTTTGCTCAACACGCTCAAATAAGTGCTCCATCAACTTCTAAATCAGCCAAATATTCAAATTTAAGTATTGTGGATATAAAATAATTTTTTTGCAATGATAATACTGAAGGTGCATAGTTTGTTCTCAAACCGTGATAAAATAAAGGAAAAATCAACAAACATTTTATGCTAGTAGATCATGCAATGTAGAACTTTGCATTTCTCTGTGCTTCGAGATTTACCACACTCAGGCTTCCTTTTAAATATTGTTACTTCTTGTTGTAAAGTCTGTGTTGTTTTTATTAATTTTAAACTTTATTAATGTATTTTGTCAATTAATACTTCGGAATAATTTGAATAGCGCTTTCGAAAATTATTTCTTAAGGTAAGCGAATTTTATATATATTTTTTAGTGTAAATTAAAAAAGATTATTAAAGGCTAATTTTAACGTATATGACAGCTTATCTAATAATCTCAAACGGTACCACAAATTACGATACTAGGGCTTAAACTTTTTTTGTGATTTTTTTCTTAAAGTTAGGCTTAGCGATGCAAAACCCCCGTCCTGTGGGATGATTCCTTTCGCCAACGCTCCGTCCCCAGAGAGCGTCTTAGGCAGAGTGCCCCGTCCCGAAAGGGTTAAAGGCATTCAAAGCACAAAAAAGTTTTAGAAAAAAAGTATCAAGTTCAAGCATCTTTTACTAGGTGTGCATGACTATACTCGGGGCAAAGCTTAGTTGACACTACTATTTATGCTACAACAGCTAATTTATACTTGCAACGTAAGTATATTCCCACCGCTACAAAATGTGGATTGCCATATTTGGTTTTTTATAGCCTACGGAGGATTGATTTTCCATTGGTTGCTTTCCAGCAAAGCGGGAGATTGTTTTGTTTTCACATCACCATTTGAACTAATTTTCTAAAGTACACCAACATAAATTTTCGAATTGTCTTAATTCCTATAAAATTGTTTCCTGTTCATTTTATGATTTCAAACAGTATGTGACTCTCATAGAAACCATGCATTCTTATAAATTACTTTGCCAACTTTTTTTTTGCTCTCCAAAATATGTGAAAAAGAGAGAGGGGTGGGGGGCATTGGATTGAATTTGTCACACTGTAAATCGAACCTGGCAACTGATGAATCGAAAGCTATAATGCTACCGATTCGGACACCAGCTAGAAAACAATCACATGTTTTGATTTCTATTTTCATGTAATCAATGTATTTTGAAACTTTTAACCATGCATCATTCTACTTACTATTTCCCAAAGTAATGTGAGGGAGTTTCAGGAATCCTCAATAAAATTTGGAGTCCTGTTTACTTTTATAAATACGGGATCATACAAAAATTTATTATTATAGATGCAGATTCCTGGGTATTTGGGTTTTTGAAATTGTTAGTTTTTTCTGAAAGCCAGCAGCTCTATCATTCGTAGCGAGGAGTTTTAGAATTTTTATGGGTTTCAGAAATATTAAGATGGAAGAATGCTTCCATTTCTTCAACCAGCATATTGAGATATACATATGCACGTTTTACACACTTCGTTTAGTCATTATTCTGAATAATTTTTACATCTGTTTACGCAATTATCTTTTAGACATTTTTTAAAAATTTTCCTAATCTAATAGGTCAAATCGGCTTAAAGCCCATCCTGCCCATTAAAGTGTTATGATGACTACTCTTCCAATGAAAAATCACATGCCTTTAATTTTTTCAACACTTTATAAAATTTCCCATTTTTCACAATTTAACTCGGGGAATATTTCGTCAAACTCTAATTTCATCCTTTGTGAAATATCTTCTCATAACTTGGTTTTTGTTAGCCTTATTTTTGCCCAGTTTAAAAACTAGATGAAAATGTCAAAGATTTTTTGCTTAGTTGCAAGTTTATAACTTGGAAAATAGACATAAGAAATCAGCGTTTAAACATTTGAGATTAAACAGCAAATCACGGCAGTTAATATTATAGTGTTGAAAATTTTCTTTCAATTGTTAACTGCATATGTGTATTCCTCCCCACTTGTCTCTTGTAAACATTGCCTTTTCTTAGGGTAAAACCATTACCCATCGGCAAGAAGTAACACCTGTTGGACTCTTCCTTGATGATAATACCATTATTTGGCTAAAAGTGGGGGTTGATTGGTGACAATCTCCTCCTCACTTTCCACCCCTCATGAAAAAAGAACTGTTCTTTATGCGGCTTACAGTAAAGTGAACTGGCAGGAATCGTCACGTAACGAAAAAGCGTTATGCCCCCTTCATAAGTAGCTTTTTCTCGAGGACTCTGTGGCTGAATGGTTATTGCATTGGACTACGGAATATCTGACTATCGCACTACGGAGCGAGAGGTCCCTGGTTCAAATCCCCACACAAGTGCTGGCCGTTTCTATTCCCACTTATTCTTGGAATAGCGCAGTATATATATATATATATATATATAAAATCAATAGAAATCTACATATTAAATCACGTTTGAATTCAGTATTAAATCAAGTTGAAAAAATAACGTAAGGAACTTCGTTCCCGACGGGGGTCCCCCGACTGCACAATTTTTTGTTTAAATAGATATTGCCCCAGATATATCACCACCACTAAACTGACTGATTCACTAAATAAACTTATCAAAAATCATTCAAATTAGCAGTAAAAAAGCATGATAACAATGCAGTACAAGGGTACTGCCAAACCAAATGATAAACAGTGATTTCTAAAATTATACACCTAAAAATTAAATACACACAAAATTCTTTTAACTAAAGTGTAATTTGATGACACAGCAGAAATTAAATGTATACCTTAAACAGCACTCAATAACAACTAAACAGACTAAATTTTATTGCAGAAAATTAAAGATACATTCTAAACCAGCCATAGCCCCCCCCCCCCCCTCTCAGGCCACATGCAAGTGTTTGCTGCATTATGCACACCACAACATAGTACACATACTTCATAATATAATAGTGTTATAAGTGAAACTGAAAATCTAATGTATTTTAACATTTATTTATAAATTAGTATGATTTTTTATTTTGAGACAATATGTTGACTTTTTAGACGGGTTACATGCTACTGTTCAAACGTCATTAAGGTAAGAATCAGTAAGTCGATTTCTATATACATGCTTCACATATTTCATTTTTTAATTGGATGATTCATAAGGTTAGGTTGATGCAAACAGCATAAGCTGGTAGTACAGTTTAGTATTTTTCAAGCACTCACTTTAAAAATTATGTTTACAAAAGCACCTGCCTGATAATGAGTGTGAGTGTTTCAGGCTGCACATAAAAACTTGGTGGGTCACAGTTTGAATATCCCTGTTTGAAACTGAAAGTTAAAACAAAAGGAAATATTTACCTCGGTTATAGGATCCATTGACCACTGGAACCAAATTGTCTTTCCTAATTCATCATCATATTTTCTTTCAGTGACAAATTGCTAAAACCAAATAATAAAGTAAATTAAAAATGTTATTTGAGGAAAATGTAACTATCATTAGTTAAAAAAAGTCAAGAAACACATTCAGTAATGGTAAAATGTAATTATTGCAGAATTGTCTCACTACATTATGAACATGTTACTATACCTGTAACTGAATATTTAGCATCCATAACTAATATAAGTAATAGAATTAACTATCAAAACTTTTTTTTCTGATATTAAGTTTATAGTTAATATGCTCAAAGTTAAACACACGAGTTTCAACTACTAAGTCTTATGTACCATTTCAATATTTCCATAGTGTTCATGCTAAGCTGTTTTAGCAGAGTGTACCAACCTGACCCTTTTTATAAGCCCAATGCCCTTTTTAACAACCTTTTAATAGTGTTCTGGTCAATTTTTAAAACTAACTTTGCAACATAACATTTTAAAACTTGACCATGTTTTTAAAGTGGAAATTTTTTTCTTTAAAATAGTCAAAATCCATATAAATAGTGAGTGGCCATTGAACATTGAAAAGAAAAAAAAAGTTCTACATTCTGACATTCAATTCACAGTTGACATGCATTATGGAAGCCTAGAATCAGAGTTAAAAATTAAACTGCATATCTGAAAATCAGTGATTAACTTTTTAAAAAAACAAAGAAACTGTCAGGGATTTTTTTACAAGATTTACTCAGTTTTGCTTTGAACTTATGGTGAAGCTGATTTCACTCCCAAAATATCTGGCTATGGATTTTTATGGATAATGTTTCTTGAGTTATATCTAAATAATGTGAAAAAGAAAAATTCAAATTCTTGTTTCTAATTTAAATAAATTTCATAAACTTTCTTTCAAATTGAAGAGATACTACAAATATTCATATATTTTTACCCCTAACAATATTTTTAAAGCTGTATTTTACCATAATTTCAGAAAATGTATGATCACATCCTATCTTTTGTGAATCATAAAATTTTAAGTTTACTCAAAATTAAAGTTTTATAATTTGGTACTAAGCCACCCAAATGGTTAGCACAGTGCTAACCACCCCAATGGTTAGCACTATGAGCTTCAACACAGCAGTCTTGGGTTGGAATCCAGACTAAGGCTCGGACGTTAGTGTGTTGTCACCTTATAGGGAGCAATGCTGGCTCACCTAAATGGAGCTGCCTGCCAGCAAGACTTAAATGTTGATGGGCATAAGTTATAAAACAAGTGCCTTCTGCATTAAAAAAAAAAAGGTACTATTTATTTAAGCATTTTAAAATTATATTATTCATATGTCCACTTACTCCTTCAATATCAGTCTCGCCAACTGCTACAAATTTTCGTTTTAGCAACAGATATTTCAGTGAGTTATGACCAAGTTTCCAAGAATTTCTCATTATTAAAATAAATGAATGGACAAGAAAGAGTAGCTATTACAAATATTTCATTTAGATTTCTGAAAAATTTTCATACATGTTCATATTGTCCAATGTTTGTATATTTCAAACCACTTTGTTTGCTCTGCTTGCTTTTCAATAACAAGTTATCCATCACTTTTTCCTGTATAGAAAATGTGCATTGCTGCTAATACACACCAAAAATTTTGGAAATATTTTAAAGGATTTTTCAAAATATCCTATATCCTACATTCTATTATTTTAAATTTATATTTTTAATAATATATTAAATCATTAAAAATTTTAAAAACTGCAGCCCCAAAAATGGTTTTGATAATTTTTAACCTTTTGTGAATATCTTTTTCATAAAATATTTCATTACATTTTCCACAGCACCCATGAATGAAAATATTTATAATTTAACAGCTTCAAAATTTTGTGGAAGCTGGAAAATATTTAAAAAATTACACATATTGGCAAAAATACTACTACTGCTTTTGATATGATGTGATACATAATAAAAGCATGCTGTGAAATTGGGGAATACTTTACCTTTTCCCAAAATTTTTGTAGGTTGATATTCTATTTTTTTTTTAAATATGATTTTTAGTAGGTTGATATTCTGTTAAAACTATTTTAAAAGTTACATTTCAGGAAATTTTTATTTTACAGGCACAGAGAACTTTTGATGTATATATTAAACCATATAGCTAGGAGCTAATTTTAAACAGCAGAATTTTATTTTTCGACAAAAAGGCTTGAGCAACATTACCCCACCTCTTTAAAGACAAAGTAAAAATTTAGGTGTCCTGTTTGGTAAATACACTGTCCTGAATTAGGTCATGGGTAAATACTACTTTCAGAATTGGGGGGGGGGGGGGGGGGAGCTCAAGACTTATATCAGACGTATGATAACACAAAAAAATTTTGTGCAAAAGAAATAGCTCAGAAATTCTTAAGAATATTAGTTCATATTTTAGATAGTCTAGTCCAGCAAAAGAAAGTAATTGTTTTTTCTGTAAAAGAGCACATTGTCAGAAAATTTGGCTTTTGCATACACTTGTTTTAATGTATAGAAAAAACTAAACCCAATGGAACAAGAAAAGGACATTACATGAGATATGTTAAATAGGTAAAATAAGACTAACATCTGATTATCTACTGCAAGTAATGCAGAAAATTGACAAATACTTAATAAATTTTTTTAAAAACTTCAATTTATAATTAAAATTTAGTTCTACCTTAATATCAGAACGTAATTCTGACCACTCTATTTCAGTTATTGATGGTGTTCGGTCAACTCGTCTCTTCAACTCAACGGCTAAATCTTGTCTACTTTTCAACAGATTTACTATAAAAGTAAAGAGAGAGAGAGAATATTTTAAATATACAGAAAAATGTATACACAGAATCACCTTTGAAAGGCAACATTAAATCAAAATACATGCTGTATACTAAACTTTTTTTAAGTCCCTTACAATGCATACTCAGTCAAAAGAATTTTTTTTTAACTTTTAATGAACAAAAATGCTAATTCAAGTTAAACTAGAGCTCAAGTCACAGTTGATAACTTGCTCGACTTAAAATAAATTTTAAGGCACACCCAAGTAAACTGGATCTTATATGCAGAGATAAACAGATTGAATATACCCAAAAGTCCTGGGCAAAGATTTCATCTTTATGACCTCCTCAGAAAGACAACTTATAATTATGTTGGAGGGAGAAAAAAAATTCCTATTAATTTTACTGGTGACTGACAAATTGCAATCAATCCTGCTAACGAAGGGAAGAACCAGCTATCTTCTACAATTTAAGAAGCAAAATTTCAACTGCTTGAAGATAATTTATAATCGTAACACAAATAGTTTTACAAAGATATTATCCAAACTATATACAATCAATTTAATAGAGTACTTCCAGGTAAGACCTAGTAAAATCAGCCTCCTGAGCTTGAATCCTTGCTAACAGCATTTGTAGTAAGCAGATGATGCCTGAACCCCCCACCCCTAAACAATGTCAACCTGAAAAGATCCAAGGCAGTGACATATTAAACATGCACTGCAGGAAGAAAAAAAAAAAACACAGCTGACAGATGACAAAAAATTACCATAAACAACTGCTGCAGCAGTTCACAAGTCCATATATTTCCTTATGTATACATGCCTACTCAATGAAAACATACTATGTCTAAACAAGATTACTACTAAGGTACAAAAAAATAAATTATGGCATATAAGTTATACAGCACTTAAAGATACTTACAAGCATCCTCTTTAGTTTTAGCAAGTTCTTGTTCAATTTGCTCTTGTCTCTTTTCTAGCCTAAAGAAATAAATCAAGATAAGAAATGGACAGAACTGAATTATTCTTCCTTCATTCATTAAATGATAAAATATTAAGACTTCAAAATAAAAAAAAAATCGATATTTTTTAGTACTCAAAAGTATACTGACCATTGCAGTGTACTATACTTTGAAAAGAAATTATTCAAAGTAAAAGAGCAGGATCCTATATAAACACATGACTTTGCAATAATTAAAAAAATTCCACATAATTATTTGAGTGTTTTTCCAAAGTGTTGAACTCAGTCTTCAACATTTCCTCAGTTAGGCATTTGTGAAGTATGAGTAATGAATTACATTGCTTAAGAAAACATTTAAAGTATGCCAACAAGAACTGTTGACTGCTGCAAAGTATTAATGGTTGGTTGGTTGGGTTTTTATGGCAAAGTATTAATATGGTATGTCAGACTCTCGTCTCCCATTCCTAAGTGGAATTGATGAACGTGTGTAATAGCGTCTTCAATAAGCACCAAAAGAAACGCAAACAGGTGTCGAGAGCCATACACCTTTGGAAACCCTCGAGAATAGGAGGTAGTCAGCTCATTTAGAATGATTAAGGAAACACAGCGGCGCACGTCATCTAAGGTAGGAACGGTGGACAATGAAATCCACAATAGGTGGTCTGCGTAGCACGGATAAAAAAAAGGCCGATTGTCGTTCGAAAAGAGAGGAGAAGGAGGCATAAAAGACAGACGTGAGTAACGAACGAGGAGAATAGATTTGGACTGTTGAAAGGGTCAACACGCTTACGGAGGAACGGGGAGCTCGGCGGACTTTGAAAGAATGAGCCCGGCTCTCACGAGTATTGTTAACGTTCGTCGGAACGAAACTTTGTAAATGACGTATTTAACCAAGATTTTAATGTATTAATAAACCCAGATGTAAATAAGAGTTGGTGCTACAGTATAATTCCTTCTACATGATAATGATTTGTCGGATCACGACTATAAAGGTTAACATTGGCGTAGTCGAAAAAAAAGAACGTGGGAGGACCCCAGCGATACGGAAGGTATCAGAAAAAGATGATCTAGAGTACTAGAGTGGTGATACATCTTTAAGGAGACGCAGTTTCAAGAGAAGTTGGATTCCGAACGAGTCTACTGGGCACGACTTCAGCGACAGATATTTACTCGGTAACTGGTCAAGAAACGGGAGCAGAAACCTGGGCCAGGAGAAATTCAAGGTCGGAGTGAGGTGTGCATCAGAGAATTCGACTAGACACGACTTCAGCGATAGAAATTTACTCGGGAACTGGTCAGGAAACGGGAAGAGACACCTGTATCAGGAGAAATTCAACAGTGGAGTGAAGTGTGCAGCAACGACGTGGTTGTATAGTGAACTCTCTTGAACTGTGATCAAAGTGCAGTAGCGGAGAAAGATCAGAGGGGCAGTTTTTCATTGAGGTGAAAAAGGGGTAAGTGATTCTATCTTTTCTCCCTGTGTATGAGATAGCGGTAGTAATTAGTTGAAGGAATCGAATTATTTTTGATAAGTTTTGAAGTGTTGATTCATGTGTATAATGATGGAAGTAATTTGTTGAGTTATTGAATTTTGGTAAATGGAATAATAATTTAAAAGTGAAAAAGTGTTATTTTGTATAACGGGAAATGTGTACAAGTGTTCGTACTAGTTATTAGTGGAAGTGATTTATAATTGTAGTAGTTAAATGCTCTTAGAATTATCATAATTGTGGAGGTAAATAGTTCAAGATAAGTATAGTTGGTTAAATTTTGTTATAGGTGTAAAAGTGAATTTGTACTTGTTTGCTGCATTTGTGATTAAGTGGTATAAGCTAAAAATGGCATTCATAGGGAAGGGGCGGAAAGCCGATTTAATTTTGTTAGATACAGAGTTAACAGGGATTTGCCCGTCTTCTGAGAACAGGACATACACTGATCTTAAGGAAATGATATTAGGAAGTGAGAAATATGAGGAAGAGTCCGCTAAGGAACGGTTATTTGCCATAATTAATGAGAGAGTAGAACGAGAGCAAAGAGAAATAGCAAAACAGGAGAGAGATAGACAGGAAACATATAAACAAAGAGAAATGATGTTAAAATTGAAAGAATTGGAAGTTGAAGAATTGAGGATGAGGGCAGCTAAAAGACTTTCAAGTTTAAGGGTCAGAGAAAGTATTGGAATGGTTAATAATAATTTCGAAGGAGTTTTGAAAGAGGAAAAAAGGGTTATTCTTGAACCACTAGTTAACACAGATAAGGTATTTGGCAAAATTGACCAGAAAAAGGAGGATAAAAGATGTTTTGTCTGTAATAGTAAAGACCATTTGAAATATCAGTGCCCCAAAAGAGTTCAAAATCTCAGAAATAGAGGGGATCAGAGGGAAGATAAATTTGAGATGGAATTTAACAGAGGGGAAATTATTCAACCTGAGAATAAAATTGAAACCCAACAGGAAAGGGAAGTAAGGGATGTAATTACTCAAGGAAAGGAGATCCTTGAAGGGGTAGCATGTTCCCAAAGGCATTTGAGTAACAGTATAGATCAGATATTAGATGAGGAGTTGATTATTCCTCCTAATATGTTCGAAATTGTAAGGGATACAGAGGAGGAGATGGCTAGTCCCCTGAATAGATTTGAAAGCGCAAGAGACACAGGTGAGGAGATGAACTATGAGGGAGGAGGTAATGAATTAAGTTCCAATGAGAATTTAGATGAGGTGCGAGAAATTGATAAAATTTTGGATGGGGAATTAAGTCTCAATGAGAATTTAGATGAGGTGCAAGAAATTGATAAAATTTTGGATGGTGAATTAAGTCTCAATGAGAATTTGGATGAGGTGCGAGAAATGGGATTTTCAACAAAAAAAAAAGAGGAAAGATCAAATTGATATGTTAAGGAATAAAGGGTTAGAGGAAACTAATAATGAGAATGGAAATAATCAAAGGGAAACACGAAACGAAGAATTAAGTGCTCAGGGAAGCCCCAGCGATACGGGTAGGAAACAGACGCAAAGTATGGGAGGAAAGACTTCCACAGAAATGGGTGATTTTGAACCGATACTAGATCACGAACCCACAAAGGAGTCAATGAGAGATGGTCAAATAATAAAGCCCAAAACCCATTCGTATTTATTTAGGGTCCCGTAAAAATCACAGAGAGAATCACAAATTTAAGTAATTCCCAAAGAATTCCGGGAAACTCATGTAATTGTGTATTTTATAAATGTTCTAAAACTGATTTAAGTAGCTCTCGAAGAATTCATTGAAAATTTAATTAAATGTGTATGTTGGTAATTGCATTGACAACTAATGTTGAATCCTAAGAAAAACGGATTAAATTTGTAAATATAATGGTATTATGAATTTAAGTGTATAAGTTATGTGATAGTTATTTTTTTTTTTGTTGTTTTGTTGTATGAACACTTGGTTTATATTTTTTTTTAAGTGAAGAACTATACTTTTTTAAGTGAAGTATTCCTTAGAGGTTTGGGGAAGTTTCATTAAAATATGTAAGTTTAACTGGTTAAAATTAAGCCAGGAAATTCCTAAAGAGTTTGAAAAAAAAAAAGAAACAAAAGCGTAATTATCTTAGAAATTCTTGCTTTAAAGATAAGTGATTTGTAATCAAATAATTTGTTGGTGTTTGATTTAAAGTAAAGGAATGGGCAAGAATTATAATATTAATTTTGTGTCAAGGCTAAGTGTGAAAAGTAATTTTTGTTACCTGTAAATGTTGTGGCTATCTCATATGCAGATGAAAACATGGAATCATTTACTTGTAAAAATGTATTATTGTTGTAGCTACAAAGCGGCCCCATCACAAGTTAAAAAGCACAGTTATTATCCCATGGGTGTGCTTCATTATCCTCTGATCAACAGGGACTGTTGTTCAAACGTGAAAACGTCTCAAAGGACTTTTTTCACTTCTAAAGGAAGGGGCGTATGTCAGACTCTCGTCTCCCATTCCTAAGTGGAATTGATGAACGTGTGTAATAGCGTCTTCAATAAGCACCAAAAGAAATGCAAACAGGTGTCGAGAGCCATACACCTTTGGAAACCCTCGAGAATAGGAGGTAGTCAGCTCATTTAGAATGATTAAGGAAACACAGCGGCGCACGTCATCTAAGGTAGGAACGGTGGACAATGAAATCCACAATAGGTGGTCTGCGTAGCACGGATAAAAAAAAGACCGATTGTCGTTCGAAAAGAGAGGAGAAGGAGGCATAAAAGACAGACGCGAGTAACGAACGAGGAGAATAGATTTGGACTGTTGGAAGGGTCAACACGCTTACGGAGGGACGGGGAGCTCGGCGGACTTTGAAAGAATGAGCCCGGCTCTCACGAGTATTGTTAACGTTCGTCGGAACGAAACTTTGTAAATGACGTATTTAACCAAGATTTTAATGTATTAATAAACCTAGATGTAAATAAGAGTTGGTGCTACAGTATAATTCCTTCTACATGATGATTTGTCGGATCACGACTATAAAGGTTAACATGGTACACAAAATATTTTTTAACCCCCCTGTATCACTGTTGCTTAATTGTATATGTTGTAAATGTGCATTTCATCATTCCATTTTCAAATCACCATTTGTTGCAGCTATGCAACAAATACCATTTTTGCCAATCTTTTTATTTTAATTTTTATAAGCTTAAAATGACAACCTAATTTTAAAGTAAATTATTTCTCAAATCAGAGATATGATACAAAGGGTTGATTATCCAATTATATAAAAAGTCTTACTAATTAGGTTATTAGAGCTAAAATTCAAATAAAATTTACTAATGAAAAGATCGATAGTGAAA
Source organism: Dolomedes plantarius (assembly GCA_907164885.2). Classification (NCBI taxonomy): domain Eukaryota; kingdom Metazoa; phylum Arthropoda; class Arachnida; order Araneae; family Dolomedidae; genus Dolomedes; species Dolomedes plantarius. Next base: position 62,259,282 of record OU015495.1, on the reverse strand, counting down.
TTCCATTATTCTGTAAACAGAGCCCTATTTATGTGATCACCCCTTGTAGGTTACATCACCAATACGTTTTGCAAAAGTGTGTAGTCTCATTTCATTTTTGAAAAGCCCTTTTCCAAGTACATATAGAGAGAAAATTATGCACTTACACTTATATATACATATACGCATGTTCACATAAACAAAATATTTTTTTTTCAAAGAAATGACATTAAAACTTGACAAACCACAAATGTTGAAATATGAAATAATTACATGCAAAAACATGCCTAATACAAGCATATACTAAGGGTGAATTTTTATACTGAAAATAATGAAAACCTGCTTAGGGGAAAAGGTACAATAATGGCCACCAAAATAATCTTAAAGTAAATTACAATTTTAATAAAAAAAACCACATTATCATATTTTTAACAAAACATTATATTAGATCAAAAAAAAATTATTGGTCTAAATAAAACTCTAAAACTGGTAATTTATCAAGTATTCTCCCCCTACAAAACAGTAAAAAAAATATTATTAGTATCACAAACTTATACTGATTTATAGGTTCCTACTGATACCAAAGACCACAAATGGCAGTATTTTTTTAAATTTGATTTTAAAAAGGTATAGTTTCATCATACATTAAATTTCAAAATTAAAAAAATATGTCAATATTTATAAAGAAAATTTTGTTTTCTATATTCTATTAAAATAAAAAAAAAGTAACTTAATTTCATTACTAGTATAATGAACATCTTAATTAAAGTACTAGTTATTTAGACACAGTATGGGAGAGTGAAAAAAAAATCCCAAATTTGCTACTGAGGATTGATCAATCATTTTAAAAAATTTTACACCTAGGGTAAGTTGAAGACAAAGGTTAAATTTGTGATGGGAAAAATTCACAAAGCATGACGAGAAGTAAGCATGGCCAGTAGTTATACAACAGAAAAATCAAATACTAATCAATGGTACAGTCTGACCCACACTTATTGCTCTGCATAAAATTTTAAATTATAATTCCTACAATGAGTAATATCTACAATATCCATTCTTTAATTCCTAGTATTTACACAATACCAAAATATTTTCAATGTTTGAAAACACAAACATACATAATTCTGCTCTACACTTCTACTGTACAGCTAGCAGTTTAATATTTAAAGTTAACAAATCAATAGAGTAAAATTTTAAAAATCAAAGCAAAATTCTTTAAATAAGATTTGAAGAATTTTTTTTATGGATTCTGATATTTAACACTGCAATTTTTAAACCCAACACAAGTCGTATTACTGGTACTCACACCCACATGTTTAAAAATTCTCAAAATGACAGTAACTTACAGTTTTCTGATTTCATTAAAAGCATTTTTTATCTTTTTGGATGATTCTTCTAAACCTTTATCAACTTGAGAATGTATCCTCTGCAAGGAAATAGTCTGTCGATTTAAATCTTTCTTACATTTTTCATAACCTGGAAAACAATGTTCTATGAAAGAAGTGTAAAAACATTAAATCTAAAAAATATAAACATGTCAGATTCACATGCACCAGTTACTAAAATCCTGTTTGACCTCAGCTATAATCCTACATGATTTCAGTATAGCTTAAAACTACACTACAATATCAATATAAAATTAAAGCAATATGTGTGAAAATATTACATTAGTTACAGGAGAATTTGATTTTTTTCTTCAAAATTTTATTAAAGTACTTGATTATACTACTTCAAAAAAAATGACAGAAATTCAAATCAATAAAGTTTGTTAATTATAAAAAGCACTGAAACAAATACATCTAGCATGAAATTAGCTTCTTTTAAATTTTAAAGCAATTTTAATATTTACAACAAGTAAAATTTTATCTTTCAGGGGGGGGGGGGGGGGGGGTTAAGTCTGATGTATAAGATTTAATAAACTTACCTCTTTTGGTAGGATTTGCTGTATTTTGTGCATTATGGGTACTAGTGGAGTCTTCTGACAATGAAGAAGTTTTAGATCGCCGAAAACTACTTGTCCTAAATAAACATAACATTTTAGAGCACAATGCAAATTTTGTAATTAGTGTCACACTTTAAAAGAAAAAAATTTAAACAAAAACACAAAAATTTAGATACTTCATTAAATACATTGAATTTGAAATACAGTCGTGCTTGTGTTACAGTGTAATTATGTCTTGTAAAGAAGTCTTAAGAGTTTTAATTTAAAAAGCATTCAAGAAATGAGTTAATTTCAGAAATATAACATCACATCTTTGCTAAAATTCTGTAAGCATACAAATTTTTATTGTAAAAACTATAAGATCGTGCCTCAAACAATACAAATTTTTGTACATTATACTTTCAAGAAGCTGATATTTTAGCAAATATTTGACAGAATTTAAAAAATAATTTCAGCTTTTCTGGGTTATTCTTGACTGATTTAAATTCCCTCTATTTTTAAAAATATATATATACCGACAAAATTTAGCACAAAAATTTTGTTATCTAAATTGGTACATTGTAATGTTTTGTTGAATATGAGAGGTAAGTCAAGGCTGTCAAAATAAGTCATAAATGCAATACCCAAGCTGCACCATGAAAACTAAGTCACAAGCCAGATTTTAAGGTGTAAGCAGAATTTTTATATGGTCAATTTAACATAAATGACAAATAAGATTCAGCAAGTTAGGAGTTAATATAATATTAAATAGCTGTTCAAAGCATGTTTCAAATGATACTATTTGATGTGATCCATGCCCAATTCATTGGACAAAATATTTCAGGAAAAATAAATCAAGAATCTTTATGGATTTTGGGCAAAAATTAAGCAAAACTTTAAGGGCCTCACAAACCCTTTTTCAACATGAATCAAGTATTGGTGGATATCCTCATTCACAAAAGCAAAACATTTTTGTTAGTCTATTTCACTCCTGAGATAGAAACAAGTCAAATTTGTTAAGTTTACAAAAATTCTACTAGTTTCAATTTTTGGTTCTCTCAGCAAAAGAATTTTCAAACACTCATTTGCTCAAATCAGAAACACTTAAGACTAGCAACATTTATGAAAAATTCAGTTATTTTTAATTTTGCATTATTTTAAAGTTTTTTTAAATAAAGAATCTATACAGTTAGATAAGAAAAGAAGGAGAGGTTCCAGCATATTTTACAATAAGCTTATAGTTAAGATTAAGTTTTTTATTTTTACTATGCACAAAACATTTTAAGGCACTTTTCCTGTAATAAGAAAAGACTTTTTTCGCTTGTCAAAAACACCTGAATTCTATTTTTAAAAACTTATACTTCTAATCAGAAATACAAGTGAGATGATTGTAATCAGAAGCATCAAGAAATACTACTAAACAAAAACAATAAATCTGACTTGATTATACTTATAAGCTGATATAAAAATCAGTATTTTCAGCATAATAACCAACATTTAAAAGCAATGAAGCACAGTAAGGACAAATATTTGAGATTTATAGCTTATTAGAAGAAGAAAAGTCTTTCTGAAAAGAGGGTAAGAAATAAGAGTTTATATTTACATAACAGAGATTCATAATTCTAAACATGAAGAAACTTCAAAGATTCAACCCTTAACCATAAGGTCATAAGTGAGCAATTAATACAAATCATTTTTAAAAAATTATAAATTTTCCCATAAGTATCCAATTACCGCTGTCTAGATGAATGTTTTCCATGACCTTCATCCCTAATGGATCTGAACCTATCTTTTCTAGAATTTCCATCGTCATGTTTTTCAGAGCAGTCAGACACAGGAGAAATACAGGTAGGATTATTAATTTCAGCAGCTGCACTCTTTAATTCTACAGGTACTGAGATATCTACAAGTAGATCAAGCTTTGAAGCAGGTAGGTTTTTAGCTACAGGAGTAAGAACATCTGTCTCAAGAACATTCAATCTTTCATGGGATGCTCCTTTCATTTCCTCTGCAGAGTTATGAATACCTAAATACATATAAAAGAAAGAGCATAGTTACTTTTTTTTTTTTTTTTTTTTGGCTAGATTTCAAAACAGAACAAATTTGTTTTTGTTTTTTAATAACTTTTTTCTCATAAAAGGAAATCAGATTCCTTGAATCAAAATTAATATAGGAGGCAGAGTCTAAGTTACCTTCTGCCTTGGGTCTAGTACAGGTATGCACAATTAAAATTCCCACAGCAGGCATAAAGAGACATACAGTAAGCTGTTTTAGCCATTTTTTCACTGATGTAATCTAAACTTTACAAGTTATTAGAGGCATATTAAATTTTAAAATCAAGTTTCACAAGTTTAACATTACACTTAGACACCAGATATATAAAAAATTATAAACAAATCGCCAAATAAGTTAGTCAGCACTGGCATACAGATTAATTAAAAATGGAACAGTATGAAATGGTTATATTTAAAATACTAACATACATATGATTCAACATTATTTAAAATAATATTTTGACATAGTTAACACTCTTTCAACATGTAACACTTTTGCAAAACTGAACATGTTAAAAAGCAAAATTAGTCTCAGTATAAATTCTAACTAAACAATTACCATTTCTACTTCCTGCGATTGAACACTCTTTCTCTACTTCAGCATCAACATTTCCACTACTGTGCAAACTGGAACTGTCATCTGCATCGAAAGATGCAGTAGCACTACTACCTAACTCAGTCTCTTTCCTCCCTTTCTTCTTCTTCTTCTTATTTTTGTTGTTCTGTGTATATATATATAGAAAAAAAAATTCCAAATACATTTAACCTAGTTGTACTTTACAAGAAAAGGCACAAATGAATCTCAGAAACATTAAAATCACAAAACAGTTCACACAATGCCTAACACACATCAGCATCTGTAATTACCTTACAATAATAAAATATAAGAAGCCCGGTGGCGTAGTGGTTAAAAGCGTCAAGCTGCCATCCCACAGGTCCAGGGTTCAACCATGTGACTGGGCAAGGTCGACTCAGCCTTTCATCCCTTCAGTGGGTCGATAAAATGAGGACCAAGCATGCTTGGGAACTAAACTCTGGGTGTCCCACGTCAGGTTGACCACCTGACTGAGACATATGCTGTATGGCACCCCAAACCTACGGTTACGAAAGCGGAGATGGGCACGGCCAGCCCTGGTCCACATCGGACTGTTGCGCCGTGAGTTTGTTTTAATAAAATATAAATTCATCAGTAAGAACCCATAATCCAAATTGTTGAATGTGATAAGTTTATTTTATATCCATTCCATTAAAATCAAAATCACATATAAAAATAATTCTCAATAACTTTTTATTGGAATTTTGAAATGACTTTTCTAGAACTTCCCTGATAGTCACTTTAAGAACATAATTTACACAGATAACTAGAAGCACTAATTCCTTAACTAAGCAGTGAATCATGGAAATTCTTAGAAATTTCACCATTTTAAGATTTATATATCGCTCGTTTCATCTAGCAAAACTTATTTATCATTCTGACTGACTAGTAAAGTTAATTTGAACTTCATGGTTTATATCTATTACAGATAAATTCATTAATAACACTGAAACAAAGCTTAAAGGCTCATGCAAATAAAGCATTGTAGAAGCAATTACAAAAATATATAAATAAAGAAAGCCAAATAAAATTAATATTTTACATTGAATATTCCCAACCTCTTTCGCTTTTCTACATGCATATAAGATTACTAATATTTATGCAATAAGTTAGACATAGTACAAATTGCTAAATAAAAGGGTATAAAATTGAAGTATGTACCTTGCTCTTTAGACTGCCAGATTCTGCCCAGTTACTTAAAGCTTCACTTCCACCATCTATAGAAAATAAATAAAAAAATATAGTCATCATAGATATGTTAACTGAAACTTGCAAAAGTAAATATCCTACATTACAACAGTTTCTGTATTTAGTGTTTAAGTGCTTAAAGATTAAAAATGATAAATAATGAACACAAAATTCAATAAATCTGAAAAGCATGAAAGAAAAGCTAATTTTAAACTTAAAAATAACTTTATATATCTTACAGTTATAAAAAAAAAATTACAGCGAGAGAAAGCAGTATTCAGCATTAATAAATATTTTTAAGAGTTTGTAACAATCATTACTACTGTTAGAAAACATAATGCACTGATGTAATAAATGTTAGTTATATACCTCTAGTAAGGGCATCAATAGCTTTATTTTCATCATCATCGTAATACTGCAGAATTTTTGCAATTTGGTCTTTAGTTGCAGAAGGAAATATGTCATATATTTTAGCAATCTAAAAAAGAAACAGTTCTTAGAAATGAATAGTCTAGAAACTAATAAGAAATGCTCAAAAGTGCACAAACACAATATACCTTTTGCTTGTTGGACTCGCTTGTCATCTTCTGTTCAATTGATGTATCTAAATTAGGATCACGGGCAATACTCTCTGAAAAAATACAAAATTTTGCCAATTTAAAAACATAAAAAATCAAATTCATTTGAAATTATGTGATCAAAACTAAACACCCAACTGACCAAAGTTGAAATTTTCTAACTATATATATATATATATATATATATATTAGTTAGAAAAAAAAGAGAGAGAGAGTTCAATTACATGATAGTGCTTAGCTGCAGATGATCTGGAAGAGAAAACCCATCAAGATAAGGCTAAATATCAAAGGGGGGGGGGGGGGAGTAGATGGTAGTAAGGAAGATGGCTGCATTGCAACAGCTGTGCTGAACACACAAATGACAGAAGAATATAAGCAAACAGAATCCAGAAATGGACAGCTAAACATCTTTTAAACTGTAAGCAAGTACAGGATCCTTCATTGCAAGACAATATTCAAATAATGGAATTTTCAATGAAGATAACAAAAATTAAAATGTAACTTCAAGTCTAAGAAAATTTACTCTAGAAATATTTGCAGTTTGTACATCTTAAATGTTAGTGTATTACAAATTTCAATTGCAACAATAAAATTAAGATCATGCATAGAAAACTTTATAATACAAGAAAAGATCATTTACAATACATCTTATTTCTAATTTAAAAATTTCCATGATGAAAAATATTAAAAATGTTTGAAAGCTTTATGATTACAATGGAAAAAAAAAGGGGGTCCAGCTGCTGATTCATATAAAGGCACAATAGATGAACCAAAGGCTTTTATAATGAAACAGATATTGTTTTAAATTTTGTCAATCATTATCCAAGATCATTAAATTTAGCAACTTATAATTATTAAATTTTAATGCATATTTAACAAAAGGAAAATAGCATTGAATAATTAAAGTTTATTTTTAAAAACAAAATTTTATTTAAATATAATTTAAGTTCTAACAGTAAATTTCTCAGTTAAAATCACTTCTAAAAATGAGAATGGTTTTTCTCCCATGAAAAGAAAGGCAAATTACATGAACTGTAAATAGGGAACATAGGGCAAGGTGCTACATTCTTCAGAAATTACTTGAAGGAAATACTATTACTTGAAGACAGAGAATATCATTGGCTAATCTTTAATAAATAGATAGCAGATTTAAAAGAGAATCATTGAAGTTACTAAAGGTAATTACTACACTGAAAGTACAAAACATTTTAACAACTTACAAGCTTTATATATATAAAGCTATATATATATATATATATATATATATATATATATATATATATATATATATATATATATATATAAATACACACACACCAATACAAAATATTCCTTCAACACAGAAATAGTATTTCATTAATTCCTTGAATATGCTTTTAACAAACTCCATACTTTAAATGATGCAAAGAATAAATTTTATGTGAAGTTTGTACCAATAGAAGTTTTGTATATAAAATCTGAACAAATATGATCTATCACTTTGGAAACAAAAGACATTAATACCAGGCAAAGAAAACTAGCACACATAATACAAAAGAACTACGGTTTGAAAATCGGTTTTTTGAATAACCAACAAATATATCAACTGCATGGAATTCAGATTTATTGATAGCTTTATAAAATTTTGTAGAAAGAAACTAATCTTTCTTTCACTCACACACACACATATATACATATTTTATGAAGTTTAAGCTTGGTATAACAAGTTTCTATGTTCTTATAACACTTTAGATAGATAAAAGTAATTCTTAAAAACAAGTACCTATGGATACAGTTTATCAGAGAGAAACTTTTTAAAACAACAATTACAAGCAAATGATAGCATTTTGATACACATCAAGAATCAGTAAACCAAGCAACAAAAAAAATCATCACTGATCAAAAATATATAAGCAGCTCACTATAACTATTAACTGAAAATCAAAACTTAAATTATGCAAAAATGAATAAAAATATATGCATAAAAAATAAGTGAACATTACATGAATGAAAGCATCCAGGAATGAGCTCTGAAGCAAACTAAACATTCTTTTGTTGTATGTAAAGGCATAAAATTTAAGAAAGATATGCCTATAAAGCAATCAATGCTTATAAAGCATTGCTTTCATAAAATTTAAGAAAGAAATGCTTTATAAGCATTGATAAATGCTTATAAAGCATTTATCAATGTTATACTGCAAAATTTGAACATGATTTTTATTTCCCATGTAAACTGGTTCTTTTTCCCAAAATTTCAATAGTTTTTCCAGGAGCAAGTCATACCTGACTTTCAAAATGTAACAAAGTAGATGAAAGTATTGTCACAAGAATCAGAGACCAACTTACCACTTACATCTACTTTCACATTAAAATAATATAGTGTTTGGATTTAGAAACTAGAATAACAATGCTCTTTCCATTTTCTTAATGGTCAATAACTTGAGAAACCAATTACTTGTATTTTCAGTTTAAAAATAAATAAAGTGATCAATGAAAAGAGAGAGCAGTAAAAGACTAAAGCACCATTTGAATTACAGTTTTGATGCATGGTAAAAAAAAACCTTAGCTACATATTTTAACACATATCATTGTTATATAAATCATGCACAAACAAGGACAAGCATATATAGTCCCATGTGATTTCTTGTCATAAATCTTACACTTTTACTATTTTGTGAGCTTGCCAATAATGATCTCTATGGCTCACAGCTATGCTACATATGTCTATATACTTTAAAATACACTGTTGTTATGAAGGAATTTTACTAACTTGCATAAAAAAAGTTTTGGGGGAAAAAAAAGTATGGTATAAGCAAGTTAAATAAGGTAAAACAATCTAAATGGAATGTATAATATAATCTAGTAACACAATGTTTAACCAGTTTTGTCTGACTTGTTTTTAGTCTACAGAAGTCAACATTTTTTTCTTCTTCTTTCATTATATATTTTGCAGCCTAAAGAAGTTTCAGAATGTATGAAGAGCAATTCAAGAAAAAGATAAGAGCAACTTTATCTAACAAGATGACTTTGGTGCCTTTTATATTAAATGTCATTAGCAAGTCAGATGACCATATAGTACTTTAGGTACTTTATGGTTAACGGGGCACCACTTGGTATGAAACAAATGTTGGCATAAAATCTAACTAAATATAAGAAAAATTATGGATTTAATAAAATGATGGTTTTATTAAATCAAAAATAAGTACAAAAAACAGAGACAACTACAGAAATTCACAGATAAGAAAAATACAAAATGGATTTTACCACATTAATTTCGGATTACACTAGAGGTATAAAGATGCAATTTTGTTTAACACTGCCAAAAACATTTGCATCTTTTTATGCAATCAATGCCACATGAATTCAGTTAGGTACAAATATAGGCAATTGTCTCCTTTAAAAAAAAGAAAAACACTTCTACAAAAAAGTAACTGAAAATCTGGAAGGGCAAATTACTGCATTGATGTCCCATATATATATATATATATATATATATATATATATATATATATATATATATATATATATATATATATATATATATATATATATATATATATATATATATATAAGTTACATCATATATTAACTGAGAGGATGCCAAGTATCTTCTCTGCAATTCTCACAATCTTTTCTAAATCAGATTCTCTTAAGATATCTGTAGTTAATTTTCTAAAGATTACTGATTAGTATCTCTAAATTATATCAAATCACACCAATAACAGACACTAAACCATTCCATAAAATTACTTGTTCATGAGAGAACAGGTACATCTTTTACTGTTTTGTTTTGTTAGATTTAACAGCTGAAAGAATTACTCTGTGTTGTAACTGATATATAAATGGCTTCTATACTTTCGATATAATCGACTCTTGAAAACATTTTACACATTCATATGATTCACATTAGCATAGAAGTTTTTCATAACCCTTTCTACTGTTTCCTAAATAACTGCATGTCAGTCAGTGAGATAAACTTTGACACCAATATTAATACTAAAAATTGGCTTGAGCTTTGAGTTACAAAAGCAAATTTATTTTTAGTCACAAAATCCAGCCTGTAAAGCTATCCATTAAGAGGGTTTCATTGTTAGTACTTCTTCCAGGAAGAAGTTATTCTTAATGTTTGGAAAAGCAAAGATTGCTATGATTTTTGCACTTTTCAGTACCACTCAAAATAAATTTTAACTTTTTTACAATACACAATTATCTTGTGCATGTTTTATATATTTATATTAAACTTGTTCATCAATTGTATTAATTTGTACCTCAATCTTAATATTACTTCTGTGAAATTTAAAATATACATAAAATTTTTCCCATTTTTAGAAGAAAAAAAGATTTTCTAGTATTTTTTATATAAACATTATGAGCCCCCAGTTGCTCTCTTGAGCATAAGGTGTCTTGCAGCCTAGTATATCAAAGAAATAGCCCCTGTGTAGAGATAACCAGAATACCAAATATAACACACAGTCGAGCAAATAAAAAGGTTTTATTATAACTTTTAATCAAAGGTTACTTGTAATATTCCATATCAATAAAGGTCACAATCTAAATACCAAACCTTAATCTATTAATTTGAGAAAATGGGCTACAGGAAATTTTGCTGTAAATTTGACATAAAAAAACTAATTAGGGGATATGAAACAATCAAAATAATATAAATCCATAAATCAAAAGCAAATAGCAGTTAATCACTATTTTTATGACTCGAGAACTTTATAAACTCTAAACGATATTAATAAAAATACCTGTATAAGGTTCTTACAAAGCACACAGAAAAGTTAAGACTCTTACATGAGGGAACATTTTTGAAAAATAGAAAAACAAAATACACCTTAGAGGTATCTGATTAGATTCAAGAAAATAGAATATGGAGAAGATACATCTCTAAATTATACAAAATAGCATACATTCAAATAACTTAAATAAGCAGGACATCTGATATAGACTCTGGTGGGGGGGGGGGGGGGGGGAGAAAGGAAATGCAATTAATGTTTGGGGGGAAAAAAACTAGGTACTGAAGAGACCAAGAACAAACAACTGATTTTCTAGACACATAAGTAATTTGGTTATAGTACTGGCACACAAATGCTTCCAAGACACCAGGCACTCACAGATTTCTAAAGAAAACTATATAGTCCATGTGTACATAACTATGTAGCCATATCTAAGAAGGTGGTAAGTAGCAGGAAATCACTCAAAAGGCATTATAGGAATCAATTGTTTGAGAAATATTATTGGTGACTCTTCATTGAAAAAACACATTAGATTTCAGGAATTATTTCTCTAAAGACTAGTAATTAACCTTTACATTAAAGGATGTGGATTGTAAATCCTAATTTAAAATGGAAGATTTTCACCAATTTTGTTCCCCCTTTCAAAGAATGGCTATGTAGAGAGGGAGGAGTCACTGAGAGCTGGTTTTGTTTGCTTTTCTATGGACCACAGGAGATGTGAGGCAGATATTTAGTTTTCCCTAATACGGAGTTGTTTTTAGAAAACAAACAACAAATGTGAAACAGGAACTAACATCATTTATCAAGGCATTTGTTATTGTAGAAGTTTTTATAGGGTTTCATATTTTTCCAGGGAAATTTTTCAGGGCTATAAAAGAGAAAACAATATAAAAAATATTGTTTCTATATTGATTGAAAGTAAGGCAATGAAAAATAAATCAGAATTTTTTTTTATATGCAAGAAAATTAAACCATAGTTTAATCTGAATATTAAAATTTTGGAATTAACTTTAAGAAAGCATATTATAAAAAAAATGCTTTGTTTTTCCCATTTGTGATGTAAGAGTGAATAAATCATTTAATAAATAATATATACATTTTTATTCAATACTGCCAAATGCATGAAAACTAAATTGATGAATACCATAGGTCTTGTTAATATTGCTCCTCAGATAGTGTTAAAAGAGACAGTTTCAGTATTTTTTTATTTTTTGGGGGGCAAATCCATAACTCCCAATGGAAATTATTGGAATATAAACCTTACTCTAAATGTTATAACTTCACTGATAACCATTTCTATAGAATTATATGCTTCTTTATCAAATTTCCTACATCACTTTAAAAATCTTTCACAATTCCCACCTTAATATTTTGTCCAGATATAAACTATTAGTAGAGGAAAGTTGATAAGAGTCTTTCATAAGGTATCATTTATCAAAATATAGGCAATTCAATCCAAAAAAGACGTCACAATGAATTTATTTCAAACTTGTTAGTTCTGTGTCACTGAATGTAAGTTTTTAAAAATTTGCATATATGCTTGTAGTTCAATGCATATTTTTTGTTTTACTAAAATACAGAATAATTCTTTAGAAAAGTCACTTTAGAGAAATTCTAAATTTCCACAGAAATTCTTGTCTTTCTGATGTGTCATTTAAGTTCAACCAGGAAAATTTCTTACCACAAATGGTTTTGGAATAAGATACTACCAATTAATTTATTCATGTTCCTTACCAGACTATAAGACTTAAGATTTATAGCCTTTGGAGAAAGAAAAATTCGAAAATGACAGAAAATTCTTCATTGAAACCAATGTTTAGTAAACAGTGAAAATTGTTACATTTACACTTGAGCATCACAACCTGATTTAGATTTAGGAAAATTTTTGTCAGATAAATTTCCCATAAAAATTCAATTTTCATCTTCAGGCAAATATTTTGTAAATAGTTTTTACTTGGATACATTTTTGACCAGTTTAAAAAATGAATATAAATAAGGAAAGTTTTGTTTAACCATAAATAGAAAATTCAATCTAAGAAATAAATAAGAGCTTAATATTCAAACATTATAGATAAATTAGAATTGTAGAAAATGTATTAGGGTCTCACTTGGTGCATAGTAGAAAATTTTCCTTTAGCAAGTAGCAGCATATTAGTCCATTAGTCCCCATTTGTTATTAAAAGTGCTGTCATTTTCATTGGCTAAACTATTACCTCTCATCAGAAAAATAGCCCCCACTGTTTAGGCATCTTATATGGGAGACAAAATAAAGGTAGAAATCCATGAGACAACAGGTATCCCAAGCTTACAGTTTTCAACAATACTTGCATGGGGTAAATGCTGTCTCACCCCATGAGGAAAAAGTTAAAAATTCTTTAGTATTTTTTAAATTAAAGGAATTAATTCATAATCACAGACCTTGATTGATTTAAACTTCAAAGAGCTAAGAAGGTTTAAAATACTCAATGGGAAAACTTTAAAGGCCATTTCTTGAGAAGAAAGCAGATCTAGTTTTCCCAGAAGGATAATCTAAGTAATCCTAACTCAAACAAAATACAAATAACTCAACAAATATAGTAAAAAAAAAAAAAAAATTACAGGAAGAAGGTACTGACGGTCTAAAAAATTAATAGAAATCTGCAATTAGCGCTCCAAGCAACATAAATACAAGATTCTGTAGCAATAATAGAAATCAAAATATTAAATAAATAAAAAAAAAACATAACAAGGCAATCGACCGGTCTCTTCATCAGGAGGCATAACCAAGTCAGCCACCTCAAGGGGGAACTTCTGAATAGGATGTAGGTCTACCCAAACAACATCCTAAATACCGAGATTCCCACATCCGAAACAAAGTCAAAAGCATTAGAAATTACACCACATCAGTACACAAAAGAACAACACAGAACATATTTACAAGCAAACTTGCTCTGCCCAGATTGAGAAGTGACAATAGAAAGGAAGAACCAGCTATTTATCCTTAAAATTGCAGCACCATAGTAGAACTACAGTGCCACCTACCTGATTGATATGCATTGAAATAAGTATTGAAAGTAAAAGGAAAAAAGAAAAACCTGACTTTTAACTGGCTTTAAAATATACCCAAGTCTAAATATTTTATTTATAATTTTAGATTACCAAAGTTTCTAGGGAAATTATTCCTGCCTAGGTTTCCCTTGAATATATCACATGCTTAAAAGAAATTAGTATTGTTAGTAGAAATGTATTTTTATTCTATACAGTTGTGAGTGAAATACATTATAATAAATTTTATAGTTTAAATTGCTGTGGAAATTAGTAAATGTAATAATCTCAAAGTTAAAATCTAACTTTTTATCATACATCCCAATTTTGATTCTGTTATCTTGAATTTTAATTTTACTATCCAAATAAGCAGTAATGATTATCTTCCTTTGTTTTATTTAACGTTAATTCCTTTGGGTAGATTTGATTTGGAAATTCCAGATCATTACAGTTAAAAATTATGAGGTCATCGATATCTAAACCTTGAAACACTATTTAAGTTAAAAAATTTAGTTTCTTAAGTATGTAAGAAGTTACCATACTGTTAAAAAGGTAGTTTTCAAAAATATTAAATTTACAGAGTTCAATCCAATCGCATTTTGAGATTAATGTAATGTACTATCCAAGTAGGAATCATACATTTCTGAACACATATTCATCAAATTAGCATGGGGAATACGGGTAAATAGGTTTTCAAAATCAAAAGTGTGTATATTTTCTATAGTCTCATTCTTTAAAAACTGAAACACTTCCTGGTTATTGTTAATGTAATAATAAATCTATGTTCAGTTTCTTTGATTTTGGTTAGAATGATCCTTAACAAATTAGAAAACTTTTTACCAAACAAGGTGTTATAATAATTTGTACTACACGTGACAAACCTGAATTTAATTGGTACTTTATAGAATTTACTGATAGGAAATAAATATGTACATTTTATGCTAGTACTCGTAACACTTCGGTGGGAACATGATTCTTTTCCAGCTTAGTGGGAACATCTGCCTGGAAGGCAGATATAGATGGAATCTCTCTTTCCCAGGTATTCCTAACTAGAAATTCAGAGGGTATTTGTAGTTTATTACATTTTATGATAACCACAATCGTCAAACCATTTTTCTTTAAATCTTGACCAGCTTCCATTGAACAAAACCAATTATCACAGGTTATATTATGGTTCATTTTATAGAGACATTTAGTCAGTCAAAACAAGTGATTGGGTTGGGATTTTTAATTTTTGCTCTGATTAATCTAATTTTTCCCTGAACCATAGAAGGCTGGCATCACATATCACCCTTCCACACTGAAGACAAGATGTTGACTGAAGCATGTGTAGACTCAAAGCACCCAAGGTCAAAGGGTATGGGGGACAGTGTTGAATAAACCAAGGCTGCCTGAGAGGCAGATGTTCCCACCGAAGGGTTAAATTTAAATTTTCTGTTAAAAGCAGATATTCTGTTATCTATTTTCTTGGGTAAGTTAATTTTTTGATAGGTTTTAATAGAGCTGTATTCCTTAGTAATTATTTGCTTAAAGAACTGTTTAAATATAAAACCAAAGTTATTGGTAGTCTTACCAACAACTGTTATTATTAACTTATTTTTTAGCTCATTAATTTTATTATGTAACCTTTGTTTAGAAAATAGCCTTGCATGCATTTTTTTATTATTATGTTCTTGGTAATTCTTTTTAATTTCTTGTATAATATTAACCTTCCACATCTGGAAACCTTTGACAGGCCAATTGTATTTTCTGGCTAACTTTACAATGAAATAATCTAAATCTTTATTAATGAAACTAATAATTTGCTTTAACTTTATTTCTTACCCTGAATTTACAGCCTTTTTTAAAAAATTCTTTTAATCTAAAATCTTTAACAATATTTAGATCCCTTGTTACAATGTGTCCTAAAGTTGGATCAACAAAGTCGTTAAACTCCTCAAGTTGACAAATGCAATCAGTATTAGAAATATTACCCAAATTATGTCTGTAAAAACTGTAGTTACAGATTAAATTAATTAATTGTTTTTTTATACTTAAAAGCAACTGCAATCCCCCACAACATTTAATTGTTAGAAATTTTGAATTATTATGGACAACTTTAAGTAGTTTTAAATACTAATAATGCAATATTCTATATTTGTATTCCCCTTCTTTAAAAATGGTCCAAATTTAATAAGTTAAGCTTGCACTTAATAAGATCTAAAATAATATTAGCTAGATAAATACATAAAACAATAAAACATTACCTTTTCTCTTAAATATTACTTAAGCACACCTTATTTCAAAAGTCTCATTAATTTCCTCCCCCTCTATTACCCTACGGCCTAGCCATAAAGCAGACATTCAAATCTCTTATTATAGCTCCTTCAGTCAAGTTACTCAATTTCTTAAGATATCACGGAATAGAGATGTTTGGCTTTTCCTTATTTTTTGATAGAGAAACCAAATTTTTATGTATATAAATATGTATTTCTTTAACAATGTTTTGTGCAGATATGTGAATGCTAATATGAGGAAAATTTTGCGAGTTCTCTTACTCATCAAAGTCAACAAGGTAATTTCTAAATTAGCTTAAAACAATTTTCTAGAGGATCACACAAAAATTCACCAAGCTGGGCAAAATTTTTTAAAGTACCTACTGGATTAAGATTTTTACAAGCATAAATTTATTCATTATATAAGAAAGTAAAGACGTAGTTAATTTTGGTTATGCTGGTTTCCATATTTTGCTTTGCCTTTGAAACCAGCTACCAGGCAATTCCTGAGCAACTCCAGAATTTCCACACTATTTAACAAAACTACAAAACACCAACTGCTGACGACTGATAAAAGGAGAAAAAAAATTTCTTCATAAAAAAAATGCAATTGTATTCTGGCTGTGAATCTCTCTGAGGAGAGAAAAATTACTCAATGGATGGTTGGTTGCTTACCTGAGAAATCTTATGTCACCTTTCGTTACATGAGCAATAGGACTTAAACCCACAGACACGAGTATTAAAAGCCAGAACCATTCAGCCATCATGTGGGCAAATTCTTAGTCAATATGTATGGACAACATCCTCAAACATGCCAGAATTTTAGTTAAGTGGACAAATAAGAGCTATGGTGGTTATATGCATATTACTTAAATATTCTACCAAGAAAAATGTACTCAAACAATTCTAGTATAAGTCAATCAAGACTTAAAACAAATTCCTTTTTAATTCTACAAGTGTGTGTTCCCCAGATGATACTCTGGTAATAAGAAACAGCATACTTCACAGCTAATAACAGTATACAAACACCATTTTTTTACAATAATTAGACTTTTTACAACAAATATGCTTAAAATTTTTGCTCCTAAAATTTAAGACATGAATAGGGATAAATTGTTAAAATATTCAATTAAAATGTTTCAATTAAAATTAGATATAATACACTCAGCATCAAAAAATATGCAAAATATGACATTTTATTATGGAAAAAATTTTTAAAAAGACAACCTAGTCTATTTAGTAAACAATCCATTTTCCATAAACCACGAAATAAGCAACAGGGTTAGCATAAAATTAAAGGGTGACTGGAGTTAAGCCTCTATTGCCCTTTGTAATGCTCCAGTAGGAGCATAATTATAGCTGTCGAAAAAAGATGCTGGGATAGATACATTTATCAGAGTGCATTGACTGACATGGCAGGTCATCAATCCTCATGTTAATCTCTAGGTAATTGTCCTTCTGAGTATTTTTATCCTCACAGATCAGCAAGTTATTCTATTCCATACATGTACCAGCAGACTTTTTATTTAAACTAATAGTCATCATCAGAGTAGATAACTTTTAAAAAATTTCAATTTTGTGGTACATTTTTAAATCACGCATTAAATTATTGAAGTATACAGCTACAAAAGACAGTTTTAAAAAACAAAATTAGAAAAATTTTTGAAAACATGTGCATCACATTTACAGGTTTATTTCTGAATGCAGAAAACAAAACAAAAATATGCATTAAACAATTTATTGTTAGAAAAATTTCTGTAGCTTAATATGGGGGCTAAAACATCTGTGAGGTTGATGCACTGTCAAAAGAGACAAAGAGCCAATATTGACTTAATCTCTTCCAAAAAATTTGCACTATTAGGAAAATATTTACAATCTTAATGACAGTTATGACAGAATTAACACTAAAAATGCACATCACATTTTGAAAGCAAAATTTTTTTTCAATCAAAACCATTCTAAATATAAAGATAATCAGGCATGTTAAAAAAAATATTTACCTATATTAATTAAAATTGTAATTCAAAACTTCAGCTTTCAGTAACAGAAACTTCAGCTCTCAGTATTCTTGAAAAAGAATCAGGAATATGTCTTTATTCAATAAGTGTCATGAACAATGATTATATAAACAGTGATACATCAAATTTTTCAGATATGAATTATAAATATAATTTAGTAAAAATATATAATCAGCAATATCAATACTGATAAAGCTGCTATATAAAATAAAACTCAATTGAGCGTATGAATAAAAATGCACTTTATTTGAAAGCATTCCATCTGTATAACTTTCATCAGATGGGATATGATTATGATTCTTATTTAACATATTGCAAGAAGTATTCACCTTTTCCTTTTCTCTCTCACAGAAGGAAAAGAATTATTAAAAAAGTCAAATATTAGTTGACAAAATATAATTTTTGTGAATATTTCATATATTATAAGCACAAGATAGCATAATGCATTAAAATTGTGAAGCTTTAACTCCTATATAATTAGTCATAGTATCAACTTAGATTTTATAATATACAGAATTATCAAATCTTTATAACAGCTATATTTAATAGTCTTTTCCGTCTCAACAACTAACATTTGTATCAAAAGCATTGGTAGCATTTCTGTCAGTAGACTTTGAAAATTGAAACCATGGAAGTTCAGTTCACTGTCTTGAGGTTAGAGAGAAGCAAAATACACACGAAAAGAGCAAACAGGTAGATAGCATCATATAATCAGATTAGGTTTTTGAGACTAAAATTTACAGTAACAAAGTGGCTGGGAATGCAAACTAGAAATGGGTATTCCCCGTGAGTTAAAAGGGAAAAAAAGTACCAAATCTTCTCATAATTACAAATAAAGAATTTTTTTTTAATTATATATATATATATATATATTCTTATTTACTACGAATGTTCCAACTTCCCACGTTATCAATTAAGCTAGAGTGTTAATAATAATTTTCAATTATGTAACATGCAAAGTAAAATAAGTGTACTTGAGAGACTAGGTACTACCTACCCTTACTTCCACCCTTCTTGGCCATGGTAAAAAAATCCTGCAGACTTAATTTTTTTTTAATGTTCACACAACGTTGTGTTTAAAGAAAAGCAAATCCGCTATGATAACGAATTTTCTAGCTTAGCAAAAAATACCGGAGATTACAGAACAATCGCGTAACTGCAGCGACGGTCTTCAGATGACAGTTGCCAATTCTAGTGACTAATAATGCCAAGAGTAATGACCTTGTGCAGAAAAAATATCTCTTATCAGAGTAGAACTATCAATAATTATTGTAAATATATATTACAAAGAAAATGCTTAGAATTACGAAATTTTCATGAAAGAAAAGAATAAAACTGAAAAACAGCGTTAGAAAAGTTTCCATTAACACCTTCCACGTAACCTGATTAAACATTTTCCTTCTTTCATTAATTAACTTCGTTTATTGTCCATTAAGTAAGTTCACAAATATATAACTATCAAATATATAATACTGATATAAAGTTTTAAGCTTTTAGAATCTTGGAAGTTATATTTTTTTATTCCAAGATAAGATAAGCTATTTTAAAGGTGACGTCATGAATACCAACAACAAAAAAAAAAAATGCTCTTTCAGTCTGAGAAGCCGACGCGCGCATGTCACGTGATTAAATCCGTCCAGCATTTGCAAACGAGATGTCCTCTAAAGTCAACAAAGGTAGCATAGAGCAAACTAGAAGGTCATCTATAAGGGCCTGTTCACATAGGAGTCCATTGCGTTGCGTTAAAGGAAAGATGACGTTCAGACGAAAATAAACCAATCATAGACGTTAAAAATTTCTTTGCTAATCGTTTGGAGGTTTGTCATTGGATAAATATATTTCAATACTTTAACGCAACGCAACGGACTCCTATGTGAACAGGCCTTAAGGGGTTAGTTAAAGGCATTCAGCGTTAAAAATGTATACGCCATCGGAGTGCGACGCCATTTTCATCATTCATCGGCTTTCATCGGCCAATCCTGATACAGTCCTGGTAGGGGATTTGCAGGTTACTCCCAAAATATTATTTTATCCTACATTAAAGCACTTAAATTTTCGATATTTTCAGTATTATTAGTATGTATGATTCGATAGGGAAAGCATTTACAGGCAAAAAAATAAGAAAAACAGTCAATCAATATTTCCCGGGGACAAAAACTATTTATTTCAGCAAAAGACCTCGATTTCAAATTAATTTTGAATGCAAAACTACGTATTACTCCATGTTGAAGTAGAACAAGAGTACTGTTGACATGTTGTCAAGAAGAGTGTAATAAAAATTCTAAAAGAAAAAGTCGCGAAGAGGTAAAAAAATACCTTGTGAACTGATTAGACACTAGAAAAATTAAACTCGACTGGACTCGAGCTGGATTATCAATTCTACATTAGTTTCATGTGTAAAAGATTAACTGAAATAAAACTGCCTCTTAACGATATACACTGAGATGCTAATTTATTATGATCACCTGACAATTTTAGGCAAATCAGCAGTGACGTCACGTTGTAGCTCTAGCACAGCGGTTCTCAACCTTTTAACCCCCCCCCCCGAAAAAAAGAAAATAATAATAATAATAATAATTATTATTATTATTATTATAATTAATAAATAAATAAAACGTACGAACATGATATGAACACTTCGCGAACCCCCCCTAGACCAAAGCTTAATAAGAATAATAATAAATGACTGCAGGAGCGACAAATTCAAACTATTAAGCTGTCTTGGAAACGACCTTTCACGACCCTTCTTTCATGTCACTGCTATCCTTAGATAGAGGAACGCTGCTCTAGAGCAGAGTTTTCCAAAATGTGTTCCATGGAACCCTGGGGTTCCGCCAACAAAAATAGAGGTTCCGCGAGACAGTCTGACGGCCAAGCCATAATTCTCAACACTTAGTGATTTTCTTGAAAAATATGAAGTTGATTTGGATATAGTAGTCTGTGATGATATAAAAACACATGTGTATAGTTTACTGGAATCACTAAATTATTGCTTTCCGACCTTGAAGAACCAAAAAAATTTTTGAGTACTAAATCCTTTCAATATAAGAGAAAAACCAAAGGGACTTATGCCCATAGATTATGAAAATTTTATTGAAATTAATTCAAATAATGAAGTGGAAGCGAAATATACGACAGTTTCGTTAACAATATTCTGGTGAGATGTACCACATGTTAAGAGACTATGCTCTAGAGCAGTGATTCTCAAACTTTTTATGTCCCTCCCCCAATTGGATGACCTTGAGACCACTGCGCCCCAAGCCTCAAAAGCATAAGTAACGCTAGTAAAATACATCCTACATATAACTTCATCCCCCCTTAATATCCCTCACGTCTCTCCAATAGGGTGTTCATCCAGGTTGAGACCCACTGCTCTACAGGATAAGATTGTAATGACAGTTGAAGAGTATTGCTTGTGAATAAATGGATAAAAAACGTGATTTAACAGACTTTGAACGTGGAATGATTGTGGGTGTTAGAAATAGTGGAGCAAGTGTCAGCGAAACTGCCACGCTTGTCAAGTGTTCGAGAGCAGCTGTTGTTCATGTTTAGAAAGAGTGGGCTACCAAGCATAACACCGGGTCTCAACGTAAGGCATGTAGTCGTCACAGGCTGCTGGAGCTGAAAGGTTTTGTTTTATTTGGTTTGGTTTAGAGCGCTACGATAATTTTTTTTGCTACACGAGGGCTAATTAGACCCGATCCTACTGCTTAAAGCCGATTCTAAACGGCTACAAACATCCATGCAAAGAGTGGGATTCGAACCCACAGACTCTGGTACCAAAGGCCAACGCCTAAACCATTCGGCCATCCTCCAGCTCGAGCTGGAAGGGGAGTTTTTAGTTTGTCCAGCTCTATATAAAGAAAACAGTATGTCTAATTACAGCTAATCTAAATGATGGACCAACTCTTAACGTACTGTTTACAGAAAATTACACCATATCGTGTATGGAAGCCGAAGGCCCGTTCGAAAGCCTTTGTTGTCTGTGGCTAACAAGATCAAATTCCTCCAGTTTGCTCAGGATCACAGGGATTGGACAGAAAATGAATGTAAAAAGGTAATGTGGTCGATGAATCACAACTTTCAATTACACCATGCAGAGGGTTGGACCAAAATACAGAGGAAACAGCACAAAGCATGGACCATAAGTTGATTGCCACGACACTACAAGCTGGTGGTGCAGTGGCGTAGCGAGCATAACTGGCTTCCGGGGCACGATACCTTTTTGGCGCCGCCCCCCGCCCTGAAACACATATAGTAATATAATACATAGAATTAGTTAAAATGCCCATTTGCCGCCCTTCTTCGAGTGGCACCCGGGGCATGATAGCCCCCCTTGCCCTCCCCTCCCCTCCCCTCGCCACGACATTGTGGTGGGGGCAATGTTATGGTTTGGTAATTTTTTCCTTGCATTTTTCGGGCCTTTTAATTCATGTGAAAAGGAATTAGGCAGTTGGATCCAGAACTATCGAATCTTATAAAACTGAAATGTGCAGTTCACCGGATATGATCTCAGATTCTTCTAGTCACTACCAACATCTCCTAGAGTCCATGCCAAACAAAATCGCAGCATTATTGAGAAAAAAAGTTGGTCCAACGATGTACTGCGTAGATAGTCACAATAACTTGGCCGCTCAGAGTACACTGTATTGCTTAAAGTTATCAGACACCTCCGAATATGCAAATATAGGTGAACTCGCATTGCAAGTGAAGATGTACCTATTATGTAGCAGATACAAATTTGGTAGCGCAGAAAAACTTAAAAAATTCATTGGAATTTACTTAGACGCGCAACTCCGAACTTACAGATTTCTAAAGACGTATGATCATACTTGTAGGGTGCAACTTAAACAAATAGCCTTTACGTTCGATTGCGCTGGTTTTCTGGGCTTCTTGAAATCAACACCGAATACCATTCAAAGATGGAAGTCTGAATGCATTACTGGAGTGAAACCTCAATCTGAGAGGCCGTCTCTTTTCCACTGCATCAGCATTAGTTTTTGAGTTGTCCAAAACCATAGGAACTCATATGTACCTCCATAATTCGTCGGGAAATGCTCAATGCTCGTCGGGAATGTGACAAATCGGCTTGCACACAAGCCCTCATATTACTCGGCCTAGTGATTGAAAGACTGTAGTAGTGTTAAACACGTCGTTCCAGTTCCAGCCAAGGACAATAGTGTCACGGAGATTGACAACATAAGAGTACGCACTAGTCTGGCATGGGGTGTATTTATGAATTAACACAGACTTAAGTTTAAAAAAATTAAGTTTATTCCGAACTTCAGAAACATTTAAAAATATTAAAAGCAATAACTTAAAACATTTGTATAATCAAAATAATCTCACACAGAGACTTCTAACATACGAATCTCATTAGCTAGAGAGTTCAACTGTGTGTGCTGCTAGCGGTACCTTTGCTCTAACTCGAGCAGTATTTATACAAGCAAGTAACATAACATTGACATATATTTGCATAAAATACACTGGAAAGGAAAGATAACAAACCATGGGGAAAATAAATAAAAAACCCCATTTCTCAGATGTATGACGTCAAAGTTGCCGTGACGCCATTACTTTTTAGGTAATAAGTGCTATGTCAGTCTAAAACGATAGCATGAATATCGGAAAGTAATACAAGTAAGGGCTTGTTCACATAGGAGTCCGTTGCGTTGCGTTAAGGAAAAGATGGCGGTGAAACGAAAATAAACCAATCATAGGCGTTAAAAATTTCATTTCTAATCGTTTCGAGGCATATGATTGGTTTATTTTCGTCTCAACGTCATCTTTTCCTTAACGCAACGCCACGGACTCTTATGTGAACAGGCCCTTAATGATCTAATAAACTGAAGTTTAGATAGCCTTTTTAAGGTTAATTTTCCTAACAAGTGGCCCGCCTATTCCTTTTAAGACATTAAAAAAAATAGTATTGCTTTACGTTCACACAGAACTTGATATCTAAGAAAAACTTTTAAGTTCAAATGTTCACCCAGAACAAGTCACCTTAATTTTCATTCGATCTGAAAATGCTGAGTCCACACAAAACAAAAACATTTACGGTAACCTTGAAAATTTAAAAGATTGAGTACTTTAAATTTAGTTTACAAGCATTATCATTAATTGTATATACACAGTTCATACCTACACAAAAGTTAAACTTACTTAATTTACTATATTTTACTATATTTTAGTTCGCAAAAAAAAGTTTTCCAGAATAGTTCGGGAAGGTAAAACTATCATACAATACACCCAAGGAAATAAAAACAATCACAATTCAAGTAATACATTTCATGAACAAGATGCAAGCAAATCAAAGGGTAATAAACACAATGCAAAACTTAAATATTGTACCAAAATCGTGGTACGGAAAGTTCTTTTTTTTTTTTATTACAAGTGCATTCAACGAAATGAAATAAATATGCCAGTTACCACAAATGAGAAACAGAGATTTTTATAGACATCAAAACTAACATAAATCTTCTTTTTACAATCTTCGCTGGACTTCAACAATCGCCAGTCTCTAGGTAGCCTTCTTGACAAATTGTGATTTAAAAGAGCTTTAATTAATAACACATAAAAATATAAGCAAGTGAAATTATACAACCTTTCACAACTATATCGAGGCCTCCGAAATCTAAGCCAAGGTCTCACGTTACATCCGTCACGACAAACTACCTAAATTAATCAATCACCTATCTCGTCAAGGATATCGCTTCAACTCAATTGCAGTTCTAAAAACCTATTTATCTCGCAAAACAAAACCCGCGTTGCCACACTACACAACCAAACGATTTTCCAACAATCAACCTAAAATCCAGATTTATCACTTACTCCTTGGTTTTAATTCCACAACTCCCGAAACATCGCACTTTGGCGATAAAACGCCAAATTGGCTCCCAAACATGTAACATTGCCCCCTCCTCAAAAGACTGGACGTCCCGGACAGTCCTACACTAACAACAACGGTCCTAAAAATACTACTACAAAATACAATTTCATAAAAACACAACACATATACCATTACAAATTAAATAAATAAACACATAAAAACGACAGTTGCAACATTAGTATATAAAATAAAAATAATAAATAAATAAATAAATTGGGTAGCCTGGATCTACTTAGGAGCAACAGCCTACGAGCCGTGGCTCGGGTATCCTCAAACTCTTCAGGACCCACTCACGTCCCATGGTAAGGAGCGAGCCGGTCGTAATGCACGACCTTCGCTTTGCTGTTCGCAGATTTGCGAATCCGTACGACGACATCGTTGATTCTGTTGACCACGACGAAGGGACCGCTCCAGTGGGACTGTAGCTTGGGGGACAAGCCTTTCCTACGAACGGGGCTCCACAGCCAAACTTTACTTCCTTCCTGGAACTGATGATCTGTCGCTGTCGCGTCGTACCGCCTCTTCATTCTGTCGCTGGCCACGTTGATCCGCTCCCGGGCGAAGTGGTGGATTCCTTCCAGTCTGTCCTGGACATCGCGGACATACTCCTCCGGAGAAGAGGATGTATCAGGGGGGCAGCCAAAAAGGAGGTCACACGGCAGCCGCAGATTCCGTCCATAAAGCATCTCAGCAGGGGTGTGCCCTGTTGTCTCATGGACGGCGCTACGATACGTTAAAAGGAAAAGAGGTAGGTGCCGGTCCCAGTCCTTCTGGTGCCTAGATACAAGTAAAGAAATGTGGTTAAGGATGGTTCTATTAAAGCGTTCGACCATACCATCCGACTGGGGGTGTAGAGGAGTTGTTCTGGTTTTCTCGATCTCCAATAGTCGGCACATTTCAGTAAAAATTGCAGATGTGAAATTAGTCCCTTGATCAGAGTGTATCTGCATGGGAGCTCCGAATCTGGAGACCCAATTCAGAACTAAAGTTTCAGCTACGGTTACTGCCTCCTGATCAGCTATGGGGTAAACTTCTGGCCACTTAGTAAAATAGTCCATGGCAACGAGCATGTACCTGTTGCCATCAGTGGAACGTGGAAGAGGTCCCAGGATGTCGATGGCGACGCGCTCGAAGGGGGCACCTACGTTGTAACGTTGCATCTTCCCTCGGCTACGTCTCTTTGGTCCTTTGCGAGCTGCGCAGGCGTCGCAGGCTCGGCACCACTTCTCGATATCGTCTCTGGCTTTTCCCCAGAAGAATCGCTCCCGCACCTTATTCAGGGTCTTCATCACCCCAAAATGCCCTCCGGCGGGACTACTGTGGAGTTCTTCTAAAATTGCAGGAATTTTTGAGCGAGGAACCACGAGCTGCCATCTTGTTGTTTTTCCATCGTCTGACTCCCACTTTCGGTACAGGACACCGTTTCGTAAGTGCAGGGAGTTCCAGAGGGCCCAGTAGTATTTGGTATTCGGGCTAAAGGTCGATATCTGTTGCCAGCCAGGTTTGGTGCTGGACAACCCCATGTGTTCTACTATGGGTTTGATGTCTGGGTCTTCATTTTGTTCCTTTCGAATTTGCTCATCACTCCACGGGTCCGGAGACAGGGTGACAGCAGTGACTTGCTGAACAGTAGAAATTTCAAAGCCATACTTCTTCTCGGCCTTGGTGCAATATCGGCAACTGTCAGAGCACGGTCTTCTGGATAGCGCGTCAGCATTACCGTGCGAAGAACCCTTACGGTGTTTCAGGTCGATAGTGTATTCTTGCAATCTCTGTATCCATCTGGCCACCTGGCCTTCAGGATTTTTAAAGTTCAGAAGCCATGTGAGAGAGGCGTGGTCGGTTCGCAGCACAAACTTCCGGCCGTACAGGTAATGATGGAAATGTTCTACGGCCTTCACCATGGCTAGCAATTCTTTTCTTGTGACGCAGTAGTTCCGTTCACTCTTGGAAAGGCACTTGCTCCAGTAGGCGATAACTCTTTCTTGTCCGTCTATTTCCTGCGACAGGACTGCCCCGACGCATCCAAAACTTGCGTCCGTATCAAGGATAAATTCTTTATCAGGCTCTGGGTAGGCCAGGATGGGTGTAGACGTTAGGGTTTTCTTAAGCTTCTTGAATGCGTCTTCACACTCATCAGTCCAGACGAACTTCTGGTTTGCTTCTGTCAATCTGTGAAGGGGTCGAGCTAAATTCGAGAACCCTTTAACAAACCGCCTGTATTAAGAGCAGAGACCTAAAAAGATCCGCAATTGATGTACATCTTCTGGTCGGCACCAGTCTTTGACTGCCGACACTTTGTTAGGGTCAGTCTGGACCCCTCTGTCGGAGATGATATGACCGAGGTACGTCACCTGGTGGCGAAACAAGTTGCATTTCTTAGAATTGAGCTTCAAACTAGCTCCTCGTAGCCTTTGTAGCACCTTTCTGAGATTTCTTAGGTGGTCTTCGAAATCTCGCCCTACAACGATTATATCGTCCAAATAGACCAGACAGGCTTCGTAGGAAAGTCCTCGCAAAACTGTTTCCATTAGACGCTCGAAAGTCGCGGGCGCATTGCATAGTCCAAATGGCATAACTTTGAACTGCCATAGCCCTTGTCCTGGCCCAGTAGTGAACGCTGTCTTCTCTTTATCTTCGGGTCTGATTTCAACCTGCCAGTACCCGCTTTTCAAGTCAAGAGTGGAAAACCACTTGTGCCCGGTGAGGGTGTCCAAGGTGTCATCAATTCTAGGGAGCGGGTAGCTGTCCTTCTTAGTTATGTCATTTAACCGACGGTAATCTACGCAAAACCTGGTAGATCCATCCTTCTTCCGGACTAGGACGATAGGAGAAGCCCACGGACTGGTGGAGGGCTCGATAACATCATCCTTCAGCATCGCTTGTAGTAGTTCGCCAACCTCCTCTTGTTTCGCCAAAGGGAGTCTTCTGGGATGTTGCTTGATTGCTGGGTGGTTCCCCGTGTCAATTCGGTGTTGCGTCAAGTTCGTACGACCCACTTCCGATGCACGGGCGAACACGTCTTGGAACTCATCGATGAATTTTTCTGCCCCCATCCTCTGTAGATCGGTCAATTCTACATTCTTTAATAAATCTTCTGTCAAATTAGAGCGTTCGACGACTGACAGGTCACACTTTCTGCTTATTCCGGTGATCGGGGTACAAGTTGCCAGCATTTCCTTCTTCCGGATTACCTTAGCTTTGTCACTAACATTGGCAATCCTGACAGGAACCGCACCTTTCGACAGGTCCACAAGAGTTGCAGCAACTAAAAGACCTCTTTTACTATTGTCATTGTTGGGGTATTCGGTGATGGCGAGAGTATAGTTATTGTCATTCTGAACTAAACCGGTCGTTACTATTTCTGACATGGAAGGAATGCTGATATCTTGGGTAGCTATTATCTGGTTGCAAGATTCACTATTGTTACGAAATATAATTATATCTTCGGTCATGGCATGGATTTGATTAAGTTTAAAATCTATTATGAAGTTGTTTTCAGTCAAAAAGTCAAGTCCTAGGATGATCGGGTCAAAGATATCGGCAACATATGCCGTATGCCGATAACTACTATTCCCGAAACTTATATTAAGAGCAACTTTTCCTCTTACCTTTACCTTGTCCCCAGTCACGGTCTGCAAAGTGATATTTGGCGGCGTGAAAAGTAACTTCTCGCCAAATTCTTGGGCTATGTCCGTCCTGACGATGGTAACGTTAGCACCTGTGTCAACTAACATGCAACACTGTTGTCCATTCACGAACCCTTCTACAAACGGTCCGTTCTCTTCGCGATGTGTCGACGACACATGCAGTGTAATAAAAGAGGGCTTCTCCTCGTCCGGCTGCCTTCGCCCCTTAAGGTGGCCGGGAACTAGTTTCCCTGAGCCTTGGCGTCTTTTGATTCGTCGGCTTGGCGCGTTAGGCAATTCCTTCTGAGATGCCCCTCACGCCCGCAGGTCCAGCACTTCAAAGGATTTCTTCTTGGCATGTTTGAATTCACCCCTGCCAAGGCACCGATTCGTTTTTCTATTTCTTCAAGTCGAGCGGCTATTGGGTCGTTTTCGGCGGCGGTCACGGCGAGTCGCCCTCTGAGCGGACTCGTACTTCATTGCGTACACCAAAGCTGACTTCAAGTCTTTGATGTCCGCCATTCTTAGTGCTCGTTGACTCTCCGGATCGCGGATGGCGTCCACAAAGTATTCTAATGCTAGGTTATCCCTAACTTCCGTCGGACATTCTGGGAAAGCTAATTGAGCTAATCCCTCAATAGCTGACGCAAGTTCCTGTAATGTCTCTGTTGATTTCTGTTGGCGGGACTTCAGCTGTAAGCGGCTATACTCTTTACGGCATTTCTCGCCAAAGCGCATTTCGAGAGCACTCGTCAAGGCCTCAAAATCTAGTTGTTTCTCTACTGCGATGGTCTGCAGTACATCGGCAGCCTCGCCACGGAGTGAAGTAGCCAATTGGCATGCTTGCATTGCAATGTCCCATCCATTGGCAGTCGATGCCATATTAAACTGTGTTTTAAACACCTGCCAAGACGTTTTGCCGTCATAAGTAGACACTTTTACGGCAGGGCGGGACGATTTCGACACCGGGTACGCCTCCTCAATACTAGCGTCAGAGTAGTAAGGTATAGTAACTGGCGTTGATTCTTCTGCGAATTTCTTCTCTAGGCCGTTTATTTGTTTCTTAATGGCTTCCCTAATTTTCTGGTCAACAGTCTCGACCGTAGCTTTGAGTTTTGACTCGATAGTGTTGACGCGTTCTTCCATTTCATTAAATTTCTCGCCTACGGTAATTTTTAGCTGTTCTTGACTTTCACTAATTTCGCCAAGTCCCGTTTCCAACTTCTTCTGGCTTTCGCCAATTTTCGATTCTAACTGATTGGCGAGTAAATTCTGGCTTTCGCCAATTTCCTGTTTTAACGGGTTCTGGCTTTCGCCAAGTTTTGCTTCTAAATGATTCTGGCTTTCGCCAATTTTCGATTCTAACTGACTGGCGATCTGGGACTGGCTTTCGCCAAGTTTAGCCATTGAATCTAACAGTATTTTAAACTGATCTTCCATTTTTCGGGTAACTGGCATTCACTTAAAAATACCCCACTCCTGACACCAAAAATGTACCAAAATCGTGGTACGGAAAGTTCTTTTTTTTTTTTTTTTACAAGTGCATTCAACGAAATGAAATAAATATGCCAGTTACCACAAATGAGAAACAGAGATTTTTATAGACATCAAAACTAACATAAATCTTCTTTTTACAATCTTCGCTGGACTTCAACAATCGCCAGTCTCTAGGTAGCCTTCTTGACAAATTGTGATTTAAAAGAGCTTTAATTAATAACACATAAAAATATAAGCAAGTGAAATTATACAACCTTTCACAACTATATCGAGGCCTCCGAAATCTAAGCCAAGGTCTCACGTTACATCCGTCACGACAAACTACCTAAATTAATCAATCACCTATCTCGTCAAGGATATCGCTTCAACTCAATTGCAGTTCTAAAAACCTATTTATCTCGCAAAACAAAACCCGCGTTGCCACACTACACAACCAAACGATTTTCCAACAATCAACCTAAAATCCAGATTTATCACTTACTCCTTGGTTTTAATTCCACAACTCCCGAAACATCGCACTTTGGCGATAAAACGCCAAATTGGCTCCCAAACATGTAACAATATCATGGGATGCTAAAAACAAAGCTATCACAATAATGCGTGATTACATACATAATTGCAATAAACATTTGAAAAAATCACATCACATTTTACAAGTGTACGAAAAAACAAAGATTAAAAACACTTAAAGTAAGTGAAAAGTACACATTTCACACACAATTGAAAGATAATATTAGTCTTAAATTATGAGTGTGGCCACACTCCCCCCGAAAATAGTACAAGGGATAATGCAAAAAGTATCATACAAACATGAATATCAAAAAGTATGTAAGATTGAAAGTTTATATGTGCATATGGTTATCTAGAGTAAGAGTGGGCATATGACAGCTTCCATTTTAAAACTGGGGCTTACAGAAATAAAAACATAACTACTGCCGTGACTGGGGGCTAAGATAGACATTTACTAACGCATAACATATTCTTCATAACTCTCTGGCAAATTACAGTTTCACCCCTCCAAAACGGTATTGGGGCTGCTCGAGCAATCCGATTACATTACGATTAGCAAAAATGTACCCTTGCGGGGACCGTTACTCTCTCCCCCTAAGACGACTACATACATAACAAGAAATATATATGTCGTATTGCTCGTCCAAGATTTATTTATTAGGGCGGGATTATTTGGGGTAGTACATTTGTTATTATTTTAGAAAGGGGTAGTTGGGTGCGTTGTGTTAGATTTATTTGTTTTTAACCCAAAGTTCTGGACGTGATTAGCAATTACGAACAAAATTTGAAAGATAGCAAAAACCTAAACTAAAGAGGAAACTTTTCATTCATTTTACACTGAAAACACCAACCGTGATAATTAAAACAGACAAATAGTTAAATTTAAACTAAACTTAATTTATTTACAATATTTTACATTTTATACATATTATTTTAATGATAACTTTAGTAAGCACACCTAGCCATACACAAAATCAGTTTCTCGTCCTTTAATATTAAAATTCAAAATTGCTTTTCAAGGAAAATAGGGAGCGCATGATAAAATAACCAAAACTCAAAATACTTATTCAATTCTATTTCTTATATCAAATTTCTCCTATTCTGACCGTAAACAAGACTTATTTTAAACAACCAAAAACAAAAAGGACTGAGCTAATTAATAAATTGTGCCACTCACTCGGTTCCGTTGATATTTAGCAGATTGTTGGTTCGGCTGACTCTTCTAGCAGGGGTCTGTTGAATCCTTCCTTCGCTGGGCCGGGGGCAAACACCTCTTGTTTCTCCTTCGCTTAATATTTCTGGGACCGCTACACCACTCACTCTACTATCTATATATATAAAACGCGTAGGTATGCGGCACAAAAATCGACGATATTTCTACACTCCGAATGGCAACGGCTGCAACTACCAGATGTAAACATTATCGGCCGTCCACAATTTGCAACCGCGTGTCAACATGGATTTACGCTCTGAAATCAGGAATGCTGGAAAGCAAGCTGCACGATCAAGTGAAATTTGGGAACAGTCTCAAGAAAGAAAGCGAAGAAGAAATAATTCATTAAGAGAGAGCATAAATTTTCGCGAGGTTAGGCTTAACCGTCACCGGAATAGTAACCAAGAGCCAGTAATAGTTAATTTTCTACACTGTTTTCAGTACGTGATGAAATTTTACTCCATTTTTATAAGTGAAAAAAATTTCCCAACAATTTGTTATTTGATATGATTAAGTGAAGATAAATTAATTATGAATAATAGTACATACAGAGAGTGATGTAATCTACATTATATTTTAGTACTTGCTGAATTTTTGTTCCATTTTTTTAAGTGAAAAAATTTTTCCTCAACATTTTCGTGTTTGACGTAATGATAAAATGTATATATCTTAATTTTGAAAAATAGTACACACAGAGAAGGATGTAATTTTTAAAATCATTGGTGTTGGGTTTCTCAGTCTTATCTTTAACTCTGTTCTGAAGTAATGGAAATTCACATTTTTTAATCACGATGTTTTAGAATCAGCTTAAGGCCGTCCGCACACGGAGCAACTCAAAAGAAACTGATAACCGACTCCAATCACAAACCAGACCGTGATGAGTCGTAACCTATGTAATTGAATGGAGCCACGCAAACGGCGCAACTGGTTACAAACCCGTCAGCAACGCGTTTGTAATCAGTCGCAGGCAACTCGACGTGTCGAGTCGCTAGCAACTTCAGTCGCCAGTTTCTCTTGCGTTGTGCGTGTTATTACACAATCTATGTTACAGCCGCTCTTTTGGCAAGCTGCCAAATGACGTACATGAGTCACGTGACTTCTGCGTAGCGATGAAATGAAATTCTAACGTTTTTTGTTGCATGGAATATGTGCGCCCATATATACAGTCCATTTTTAAACGATTGATCAAAGACAATCTATTGTGACGAGTTTTTTAAATAAATTAATTTCTGATAATAATTTAACTAAAAATAATGCTCGTAATAATGATGTTCTTCGTTCCATGACAGGTCGCAAACTATTGATTTGAATCACTTTTGAGTCGGCCCGTGTGCGGAGCCGCATCACTAACGAGTTTGCAACCGATAAGCACTTTCAGCCGCTAACCAGTTGAGTTTCCTTTGAGTCGCTCCGTGTGCGGACGGTCTAAGGGTATAGAGAATACCCCTTAACAACGTATATTTATGATGATAGGTAATGGTAACATTCCTTACATTTGTTACTTTCAGTTGAGTTGTTTTGCAAAAGAAAATATAAAATTAAAAGCGACCATGCTGGTCGCACAGCGGCTAGTTATTTTATATTGTTAAGAATTTGAAATTTCTTTCCCCGCTTGGCGACGCGTCTCCTTGGTTTTAGCGCTGCTCGATGGCAGCGAGGCTATTAGAAAACAAACCAAAAGCGGGAGCTTTTTTTCCCTTTATGTTATGTCTTATGTCTCATGATACGATTGTCTCTCGATACGTTTGTCTCTCAATACGTTTTGCCACTCGATATGTCTTATACTCACGATACGTTTGTCACTCGATACGTTTGTTTCTCGATACGTAATATTTACTTAAATGTTTGTAAATAGACGTGTATTAAAGTATTTGTGGAAATTACAGTCTTCAATCTATTCGACGGACAATCACGCTACATGGTCATCGACGAGCCGATGGTAGGCGAACTGTTTTAGCACAATTTTGAAGAAATCGAAACGAAACTTTCGATTCAAAATGGCTCCCGGTGAACTCTCGCAAGTAACTGTATTAAATCGGAAACAAGGATATATTGGTGGACAAATAACAAGATTAAAGATGATTTTACAAGATGATAAGGTGCCTGTGGATAAAACGGATATTTTTCAAAAACTGAGTACAATTGAAAAATTGCGTAGCAAGTTAGAGGATCTACGCGGCGAATGTTATTGCACTCTTTCTGACGCTGAGTTACCAGCTTTCGAAGCATGTTTGGAGGAGCTGCAAACTGACCTCGACACATGCGAGGTAAGCTTTCAAAAACTTCTCAAACCAAATTCTATTTCAAATGTTGAAAACAGTCAGTCCTCTGGTAACTGTAAATTAAAATTACCATCAATTAATCTTCCCGAGTTTTCTGGTCAATATGTTGAATGTTTGTCGTTCAAAACACAATTTATGTCATTAATTGATGATAATGATGAGTTGTCAGATCAACAAAAATTATTTTATCTTCAATCAGCACTTAAGGGTAATACCAAATAATTAATTACGGTAAATGATACGTACACTAGTTTATTCGAGGCATTGAAAAAACGTTTTGAGAAGACACGGTTGCTTATTATAAGTCAAATTAGTGAAATATTTAATTGTTCTAAGGTTAAATGTGAATCCGCGTCTAATTTAAGACAGATGCTTGACAAAATCGAAAGCAATTTGCGATCATTAAAACAGTTAAAATTAGAGACAAACCCTCTATGCGAAGCAATATTAATTTATGTAATTCTTCAACAAATTGATATTGATACACGTAAATTATATGAAATGGAAATTGGGATCGGAATTGCCGAGTTGGGGAAAATTTACGGATTTTTTAACCAAACAATGTCAAGGTCTGGAAATTGTTAACAGAGGTCCGGGAGGAAATGAATTTAAACGGGAACCAACCCCTAAATTCAAAACGTTAATAGAGAAAAATGAGAAAAATAACTGTATGTTAGGATGCACAGAATCGCACTCCATTTTCAGGTGTAAAAAGTTTATTGATTCAAAGGCAGATGAAAGATTAAAATATGTCATGAAATTTAATTTATGCTTTAACTGTCTCGGATTTCATGCAATGTCTAGATGCAAGAAAATACATTTAAGGGTTGATTTAAGGTCGATTAAAGGTCGATTTATATAGCGACGTGAAGTGAACGTAACGGGAACGATCCGAGCGCGCGAAGAGTCGTCGTAATCATTCCCTCCCTGTTTTTCAATGGAACTGTTTATACTGCCCCGTGACACGCCCGATTCTCGGCAGATTCCCGGCCGATAATCTGCGCCAACGATTCGAAGCAGGAAGTCGTTCACTGCTCGACCGTCTCTCGTTCATGGCAGAAAGTAAAAAGTGGCTATTCAAGATATAATTTACATACTGTTATTTATGTTTGATATTTAATATGGATGATGAAAACTCATTGAGCTGGTGAGAGGTTTTGTACGATTTGGCCCATCAAAATACATGAATCCAAAGTTCAAAATGACAATTCGGAAGGCAATAGGAGAAAATTATACTTGAAATTACAATTGGTCCACTAAAATATAAAATTTATCAATTTGTATGAATAATGAAACAATGGAAAAATAATTTACACGATTTAGAAAGTGTAAATTGCTAAAAACAAATACTTACATGTATGGATTTGTTGGTTATAAAGCAATTTTTCTTGCTTTCTGAGCAGCAAAATTGTATATTAAAAGTGAAAAGTCCAAAGATGATGAGAGATAATTTTCCTTAGAAATAAGTGCCAAGGAGGACAGGCATACAATCCGTATTCAAAGCATTCTGATTGTACCTGCTTTGTAATATTTTCAATTCTTGTGGGAAAAGTGGGAAATAAAATCCATTATAATGATAGAGAGAACAAGTAAAAGCCATTTTTTGTTTACTTCACTCCTTCAGCCTTCAAACCCCTTTCTTCCCAACAGGTTTGGAGCCAGGGCCGCCCAGAGGGGGGGGGGGGCAACTGGGGCACTTTGCCCCAGGCCCCCAACTGCCGGAGGGGCCCCAAAAAATTTTTTAAAAATTATTTATTAGA
The DNA here is from genome assembly GCA_907164885.2 of Dolomedes plantarius. NCBI lineage: Eukaryota > Metazoa > Arthropoda > Arachnida > Araneae > Dolomedidae > Dolomedes > Dolomedes plantarius. Next base: position 62,223,172 of record OU015495.1, on the reverse strand, counting down.
TTTCCTAAGAACATCAAATACAATGAACATATTAAATACTTAGGAATTTATTTAGACGAGAAGCTAAATTTTAACTTTCATATGAATAATATTAGAGATAAGGCAAATTTCAACACAGTATCAATAGAGTCAGTAAGAGTACGTGGGGTTTGAAACCTGAGATTGTCAAAAAGCTATATTTAACTGTTATAGAAAAGATACTATTCCATGGAGTGCAGTCATGGTATAATGGTAAACATACAATGGATTTAAAATTAAGACAGATACAACGACCATTCTTAATAATGTTAACTAAATGTTACAGAACAGTTTCGACGGATGCACTCCACGTTCTATCAGGATGCATACCATTAGACTTAACAGCTAAAATTGAAAAGAATTTCTATGAAATCTACAATAAAGGATCAGAAATAAAATTAGGAGACATCGTACTGAACGCGCAGAATTGCGAAACAAAAAGCCGACCTCTAAAGAAAGTACGTGAAATGAGGAAATATGAATGGACATATAACATGGAATCAAAATCGAACATTAAATACTAAACTGATGGCTCAAAAACCAACGAAGGGGTTGGTGCGGCGTATATACGTTACAACCTTAATGTTTTAGAACAAACAAAACTTAAACCTCTACCTAATAATGCATCATCCTATAGCGCCGAAGTTGAAGCCATTGACATGGCCATCACTGATGCTATAAGTAAATGAATACAGGAAATCGACCTATACAGTGATTCTAGAAGTACACTGCAAGCTATATGGGCATATTATTTTAAGGGAGATAGGATTGAAAATATAAAAAACCTAATAGAAAGTCATGAGATAGCAGTAAACTTACACTGGGTTAAAGCCCACTGTGGCATTAATGAAAATGAGATGGTAGACGCAGCAGCTAAACAAGCAACAACACTGAATTAAATCACAGGAAATTATGAATTAACTAAAGAACAGATTAAGAATAAAATTAAGAATTATTACATAAATATATGGCAAGAAAATTGGGAGAGAAGCAGTGTAGGAAGGAAAGTATTTGAGGTATTCCCTAGAGTTTCTACGAAAAGACTGTCGGCAGATTTCCTTGTTAATCAAGCAATAACTGAACATGGCTATATAGGAGTCTATCAAAACAGATTTTTTGCTAAAACAGATCTTTGGGAGTGTGGCAATATACAAACTATAAAGCACTGTATATACAATTGTAGCAAATGGGCTGAAGCACGAAAAAACCTATCTTTGGGCTTTCAAGATTGGGCCCCTAGTAAATTATTTACGGATTATTATTGTAGAAGGTACATCAAGAATATTATGCAGGAACTTATGAATATACACTTCCTCCTACAAGGGGAAGGTGGATAGCCCCTCAGATTTAAAAAAAAAGACAGGTAAACGAATTGCAAAAAGAAAAACTTCGGGACCCGGTTGGGCTGGATTGCCGTCGGCATGATTAGTTTTATTATTGAAGGGCCGTATAACCTTCGGGTGTGGACGGCGGCGATATTACTTATTAGATTTCCTCCGAAAGAAAATTCTGAAACTTGCACCGTACTTCAAAATTCAAAATAATCTCCTGAAAAAAGGGCCCCCCCCCCAAAAAAAAAAAAAATTATTCGATTAATCAAATTTCTTGGGGCCCCCAACAGAAGTTTGCCCCAGGCCCCGTAAAGTCTCTGGGCTGCCCTGTTTGGAGTGCATTTACTTATTTGTCTTACACACTCCCTGGAGAAATGTCTTGTCTATTGTTTGCTTCGAATAGAGCAAACATTTGACCAAATGGTATTAGTATTCGTTCACAAGGATATGTTCACGTTTTTCTCAGTTTGTAACTATTCCGTGAAAACGAACAAAGTCCGACAAAACGGTTTATAATTCTTCAAATGACTGTATGTAGTGACTGACAGATAGTAGAAACTGATATTGAAAAAAAGGATTTATAATCAAGGGTTTACTATAACTGAATTGAAGATAAATCATGTTTTTTAACCGAGAAATTTTTCGAACCAAAAGGGTAGTTTGTCAATTAAGATTCTTTCTGCGATTCTTTAGAAAAAATCGAAACATATATTTTTATAAGTTGAATTATAGAAACCGCGTAAAATGAGGGATTTCTTTTAAAAACCCGTAACATTTAGAAAAGTGTTGCTATGAGAAATAAAAATGGTGGCCCTGGGCGGTTACCCAGTTTGTCCACCCCTAAGCACGGCCCTGGCTCTCCTCTCCCTCCCCCTCTAACAAAAGTGTGATAATGGCTAAATCTTTAACTGAAAAATGAAACCGCGCCATGACGTTACAAATCTTTCACAACTAATGAAACACGTTCCCGCCACTTTCTACTCCCGTCTCTGTATAAACACAAGCATCCGGCGCTCGGGCTCGGCTCGTTCCCGTTACATTCCCTTTACGTGCCTGTATAAATCAACCCTTATGGGTAACTCTATCATTTTAATTGAGACAGTCTTCGGATGGATGGTGACAGGTTAGATTCCCGCAGTGCGTCCAAATGATTCCCAGTGTTATTTTATTCAGGATCGCATTGAGGAGGGGTTACAACAATTTTGGGAATTGGAATCGATTGGCATATTCCAAGATGCACACTTGGACGAGGAAGGTAAAGCCATGACACTTTTTAAGGATTCTATATACTACAAAAATGGGAGGTATGAAGTTAGGTTACCATGGAAACGGGATTTCAGGGAATTAAATTATAACTTAACAGTTGCCAGGAGATGAGTGGAACATTTGAATAGAAATTTTGAGAAGCATCCGGAACTGTATAACGATTATCATGAGATACTAAATGATTATGAAAATAAAGGCATCATCGAAAAAGTTCCAAATGACAAAGTGCAAAGCGATAAACCACTATTTTATCTTCCATTTTCTATGGTTTATAGAGACTCGGTCAGTTCCAAAAAACGAATTGTTTTTGATGCCAGCGCACACGGAGAAGGTGAACTTTCTCTAAATGACTGTTTGTATGCAGTACTTAATCTTAATCCCCTGATATTTAACATGCTTATATTCTTCCGTTTGAATGCTGTGGTCATCTTAGCAGATATCGAAAAGGCGTTTCTGCAAATATCCTTAAACGAGAAGGATAGGAATGCAGTCCGATTTTTGTTCCCAAGTTCAAATCCAGGTACAAGTAAGCATTATGACATCTAAATTTTCAGATTTTGCCGTGTTCTCTTTGGTGTCAACGCCAGTCTCTTCTTTCTGTCCGCCACAATTAAGGAACACATCGAAAAAACTCGAGAGTTGCATCCCGCTACGGTGGAAATGCTCGATAAATGTCTTTATGTAGACGACTTTGTAGGAGCTCTCGACAACGTCTCGTCTGCCTTTTAGATGTCGCGCGAAGTCAAAAGAATTATGGCTGATGCAGGAATGCAACTTGTGTAAGTGGAGTTCCAACAGCAAGGAATTGGTACAATCATGGGAAGACCACGGGTTCAAAACCCATCCCATTCATTCAGAAGTCAATCCTCCTGACAAATTACACAAAGTTCTCGGTCTTCCGTGGCATGTTCATCAAGACTACATCACGATAGATGTGAAAAACTTGCTCGAATTTGATGAGCAAGAAACTATAACAAAAAGACTTGTGTTAAGAACAGCAGGAAAGCTGTACGACGTACTTGGTCTTTTAACACCGTTCACAATCAGACTCAAATGTCTGTTCCAAGAATTGTGGCTTACAAAGTGTCCGTGGGATTCGGAACTTCCACCAGACATTCTCCAAACGTATACTCAATGGAGGTCTGAGTTGTCTGATATTTCGAACTTGAAAGTCCCTAGAATGATCCTCAACTCCAGCGTAGGTGATACCAACGAACTTCAAATCCATGTCTTTTCCGATGCCATCCAAAGAGTATAGGGAACCGCAGTCTATTTGAGAGTGAAGTACATTGACAAAATCACAGTGAATCTGGTTGCTTCGGAGAGTCGTGCTTCCCCATTAAAGAAACTGACTCTCCCAAAACTCGAACTGATGGGGGCGTTGCTCGCAGCCAGACTTGCAAAAGAAGTAGAACAAATTATAAAGCGAAAAGGGTCAACCACATTTAATTTCTGGTCAGACTCCCAGATCGTATTGTTCTGGATCAAAGGACCTCATCGCAAGTGGAAACAATTTGTTTCTAATCGTGTGAAGTAAATTCATGCTCTTAGCAATCCTGAAGCTTGGTCACACGTACCGGAAAAATTAAATATTGCAGACCTTGTCACGAGAGGAGTTAGTGCAGAAAGTCTTTAAAAAAGTGAGGCCTGGTGGTCAGGTCTAGAATTCTTAAGAACAAACGAGGTATCAGTATTTGAATGTAGTGATTCTATTCCCAACGAATCTTATATTTCGGAATTGAAAAAAAGAGTCCACTGTAGAAGATGATATGTGTTTTGCTGTAACCAATGAAAATGTTACCTTTCATAATGGCCTTCTAAAAATTACTAACAATTTTTCTAAACTTGTTCGTATAGTTTCTTATGTTTTCAGGTTTGTATATAACTGTAGAAATCCAACAGACAAAAAAAGGTGGGCATATGGAGTGTCATGAATTGAACAAATCATAAGCTTTTCTTTTAAAATTTGACCAACGGGAGTATTTAGAAGAAATCACTGCCTTGGGGAAGGGTGATAATGTGAAAGGTAAAAGTAAATTATCTTCTCTCAATTGTTTTCTTGATAAAAATGGGCTTATACGCGTTGGAGGACGAATAATGAATTCAAATGTTAATGACAATACTAAACATCCTATTGTCCTTCCACCTAAACATCCTTTAACTTACATGACTGTACAGTATCTTCACTTGAAGTATTTACATGTGGGGGCACAAGCCTTGTTGTACCTATTACGGCAAAGGTATTGGCCGTTAAACGGCAGGAATTCATACAGATTGGTGATACACAATTGTGTCACATGTACAAAGAACAAACCAATTCTAGAGCAACAATTGATGGGCCAATTGCCCAAAGAACGCATAGAACCTTCTCTTCCATTTACGGTTACCGGTATAGATTTTTGAGGACCTTTCCATCTAAAATTCTCCTTTTACTTTGGAAGAATTCATTACGATCTTAGCGGAAATTGAAGGAGTTCTAAACTCCAGGCCATTGACTCCATTGTCAGCTGATTTTGAGAATTTTGAAACCGTAACTCCAGGGCATTTTCTTATTGGAAGACCCATCACTTCCATCGCGGAACTTACAAATATCGATGAAAATAGACTCAGTAAGTGGGAAAGGATTTCTAAAGCCTCTCAAAGAATTTGGAGACTTTGGAAAAGAGATTACTTAAATAATCTACAAGAACGCCATAAATGGCAATTCAGTAAGAACAACGTAAGGGTGGGGACCTTAGTGTTGGAGAAAAAAGAAAATTTACCAGGCACTAAGTGGTTAACAGGAAGAGTAGAAGAAATATTCAATGGAAGTGATGGGAAAGTGAGAGTGGTGAACATACGTTTACCACAAGGTAACATACTTAAAAGATGTGTGCGAAATATTTGTGTATTGCCTGTGTACTAATTATTTTGTTTAAGTACCATTGCTAAGTTTCATTGTATTTTTTCATTGTATGCATGTTTGATATTAATGTTATAAGTGTAACTATTATTGTAGAACTTTCATTTAAACCTATATTGTATTGTTTTTGGAAATGATTTAGAATTATTGGATTATGAATCCAATCAGCGGGGAGTGTTAAGAATTTGAAATTTCTTTCCCCGCTTGGCGACGCGTCTCCTTGGTTTTAGCGCTGTTCGATGGGAGCGAGGCTATTAGAAAACAAACCAAAAGCGGGAGCTTTTTTTTCCCCTTTATGTTATGTCTTATGTCTCACAATACGATTGTCTCTCGATACGTTTGTCTCTCGATACGTTTTGCCACTCGATATGTCTTATACTCACGATACGTTTGTCACTCGATACATTTGTTTCTCGATACGTAATATGTACTTAAATGTTTGTAAATAGACGTGTATTAAAGTATTTGTGGAAATTACAGTCTTCAATCTATTCGACGGACAATCACGCTACATATATTTTGCAATGAAACTACTATTTTATCAGCAAGGATGTGTGGGGAATTCAAAACTCGACCCAACGCAGTAAATTTCACACAGGGAACGTAAGCTGTACCCGCTATGCAAAATCTCAGGAATCAAACGTGGAACCGCAGTTCGACCCGCCACAAAAAGTCTGAGACTCGAGAAGAGAGATTCCCTCAGAGGGAGAGTTCTTGAGAGAGAGAGTTTTATAATTTTTCAAACTCCCCAATTTATACTTTTTTAAAAACCATTCTTCTTTCTTGTCTTCTCCTTCTTATGACTTCTCATCCATTCCTGATTCTGCGACAATCTTATTCGCTTGTTTAACTCCAACATTATTTAATTGGCCGCCCCTGCTTCACCAACGTACGCGCACACGGGTCAGTTCGCAACAATCTCCCAAGACGCTTGTGGTTTAACTTCTCTTGCCGCCTGTTGTAAATCCTTGCACAATGCTTATTGTCGTTTAGTGTCAGCTTCGGCGACAGACTCGCCTATCTTGTCTGGCGATCAAACCCCCCACGTTCACCGCCGCTTCCAAGAATCTATGCATTTGTCACATCAAACACAGGACCGCTCCGCTCTGTAATTATCGTCCCTCTCAGCCGGCGTTTCCAATTTTATCAAGTAAATGTAATGATTACAGTCTTCGATCGACTTAACCTTTTCATATTTTTATGACATTTTTATATATTTGAAGGCGCATCATTACAATATACTAGACAACATTTTTTCCTTTTAAAAACAAACACCTTACAAAAAGGTATAAAATACACAAAAGTGCCAGAACACATCTGGACTTTTAAAATTCTTACAACTTAAACACAAAGTCCAAAATTTTTTAAGTTGAAGTTTGGTCACTGCTTTAGTAAAGCAGTCAGCAAGGTTTTTCTTTGTATGTATATGCTTTAAGTTAAATAGATTATTATTAATCAAATTTCTAATAAAATGTAATTTAACTGATATATGTTTTGTTTTATGATTTTCTATGGGGGATTTACAAAAACTGATAGCAGCCTGGTTGTCGGAAAATAAAGTGATTTCAGATGGTTTAAAATCAAGAATTTTCTTATCATACCACTCATCTAAAATACGTGTTATCCAAACCAGTTCTTTCGATGCCTCAGTAATAGACACATATTCACTTTCCATTGATGAAAGGTTCACACATTTCTGCTTTAATGTACGCCAAGCAATAGGGGCCTTATCGACTAAAAGTAGCATTCCTCCCATAGAAATTCTATCATCCCGGTTGGATGCATAATCGGCATCACTAAAACAAACTAATTCTAACCTATTTACCCTTGACAACTCAAATCGGTAATTTTCTGTTTGGCACACATACCTCAGAAGTTTAACAAGTGCATTCCAGTGCGTCATACCAGGGTCTGATTGAAATTGTGATAGGATGTTAACGGCGGAACAAATATCGGGCCTAGTTCGGTCAGCAAGAAACGCTAAACACCCTATAGCACTCCGATAAGGAATTTGTTCCATCTGTTTACGTTCTTCATCCGAATCAGGACATTGGTTTTTTGACAGCACTAAGCTCTTAAGAATTGGTAGTGAAACCACCGGGAGCTTAAACTTGCAAAAAAGTGTTTTCCTTCTTCTAATATAGTCCTTCTGGTGAATAAAAACTCTGCCATCAGATTCTTCGATTTTCACCCCCAATAGCTTTCTAGTTCTGCCTAGTTCTTTCAAATGAAAATTAGAATTTGTATGACGCGGTCGATACGACTATCATTTTCACCAAAAATTACAATGTCACCCACGTATATCAACAGAACTATATGATTTTGATAATATGTAAAAACACAATTAGCCCAAGAAATTTCATTAAAACCCATTTTAAGCAATTTACTGCTAATCTCAAAGAAGCACTCACGGCCGCTTTGATGCAGGCCGTATAATGCTTTTTTCAAGCGACAAACTAGTTGTGGTTTTTTTTTTTTTTTTGGGGGGGGGGGGTCAACAAAACCTTGAGGTTGACTGATATAAACGGTATCAGAAAGTGGGCATATAAGTAAGCACATTTTATATCAAGTTGTCTATGGGACCATTTCTTATAAGCAACCAGAACAGTGAAGAACAACCATATTAAAGGGAAATTTACTACAGGGCTGAAGGTTTCATCATAAGATTCCCCTTTACGCTGAAGAAAACCCTGGGCGAGATTTGAATCTCACCACCTGACCTTCTGAATTGATCTTCAAGCAAAATACCCAACGATTTCCAACAACCTTGGCTTTCTCTGGTTTGGCTACTAGATACCAGACGTCTCGATCATGCATCGCTTGTATTTCCTCCTTCATAGATTTATACCACTCATCTGCTTGGGGGGTTCTCTGGGCGGCATTAAAACTCGATGGGATATTGATTTCATCTAGTCATGCAGAAGAATAACAAGATTCATCGCCACGCGATTCCATATTCTCGTCATTTTCAGCTGGCCCAGAATAATTATTTCTTGTATTGAAATTAAAGGCTGCTTTGTTATACTCTATTTTATTTGCCCGACAGTATTTCTCCACATCACTATGAGACCTCAAACGTGCTTTACTTCCTTCAGGGTAATAGTATATATCATGTCTCTTGCCGATTGCACGAGGTACAGCTCGCCTGGTCCAGGAGGTGGTTTTCAAGGGAGGTTCTGGGTCTCTGGATGGACCTGCAACAGGTTCAGCTTGATCATCATGACTGGAAGACCCTCTATCCCCAATATCCTGCTCAACATCTGATCGTTCATTTTTGACTCAGTGTCGCTCTCGACGTCTATGAAATCAGGGTTTGGTACAATAGGGTCCAGTACGTGACATTAATGGTCTCAACGACCTTATGTTCCTCCGATATCCAGATACGGTACCATTTGATACGCTTTGCGTATCCAACCATGACTCCCTTTTTGGCCCGAGAATCTAACTTTTTCCGTAGTTGTCTGGGGTTCCCAACATAAGCAGTGCTTCCAAAACATTTTAAATGTTTCACTAAGGGAGCTTTACCTCCAAAAATCTTAAAAGGTGTTTTTACCTGGTTGTGATGGCAAACTCTGTTCCAGGTGTATGTGAAACATAAAACTGTCTCGTCCCAAAATGACTTTTTCAATGAACTATCCTCTAGGAGGGCTCTTACCCCGTCTACGGCTGTGAAATTGAACCTCTCACTCATCCCATTTTGCTCAGGAGAGTAAGTATTGGTCCTCTCTGCTCGTATACCTTGATCTTCTAGGTAATCTTCGAACTGTTGGTGACAAAATTCCAACCTTTGGTCAGTTCTTACATTAATCACCTTTTTTTCCGGTGAACCACACGCCCCTCTTTTGCCATTTCTTAAAAGCATCGAAGACCTCTGTTTTTTCTTTGAGGGGAAAAACCTTTACCTTACGCGAGTGGTCGTCTATGATACTAAGAAAGTAGTTCTGTCCTCCCTTAGATTTCTTTGGCATTGCACATAGATCCATGTACACTAGCTCTAGAGGTTTATTTGACCTGATCTTCGCAATAGGTCTGAACGAGACACATTTAGATTTTGATATTTGACAAGGCTCGCACTTCATATCCTCAGTATTTTTAAACTTTAGTAAACCTAGCACGCAGTTTTCCATACTAGTTTTGATAATATATTTGCTATTTATGTAGCTGAACCTACGATACGACTTACTGAGAGAATTGTCAATAGTACTCAAGACCTCGGGGGGATTCGGCCTTCTTAGGGTACTGGGGGTACACGTAGTACAACCCCTGATGTTTCTTTGCACTGAAAATTAATCGACCATCCTTACCAAGAGCTCTAATTTGACCGTGCTTACCCTCGAATGCAGTCCCATTTGCTTCTATGAGAGACCCCGCTATTAAATTACGCCGAAGTCTTGGCGAATAAAGGACATTCGACAGAGTTACATCTTCTTGCCTATTTTTATATCTGAAAAATATATTTTCCCTATCCCTTCGATAGGACAGTCCATACCATCAATGGCCACAGCCATAGAGGTTCCGGACTTTTTCTTATAGTCGACAAAAAGGGACCTATTGCAACAGAAGTGGGAACTAGCCATGGTGTCGAAAACCCAGGCGGTATTCCTATCACTACTATCGCCCAGGGAAGCCTCAATAATAAAATTATTCTGTGTCCTCTTTCTTAAAAATTTTTTGCGGGGATTTGACTTTTGTACCGCTTTAGGTGGTCTGACAAATTTGGGTGTGCTCGACTGGTTGTTAACTGTCTTGACCCTACAATTCTTAATGAGAGTACCTTTCTTGCCCCACCGAAAATACTTACGATCTTCAGAAGTTCTTAAATTCGTTTTTCTGGTAGCCTCGAGTGCAACTGCCTCTTGGTCACCTTGAGCCTGTAGCAGACGAGAGCCAAAAGCTCACTCAAAACTTTATCAGAAGTAAATTGGAGGTCTGGGTATCTATAGATCGTCTGAACTATGCCAGCAAACTCGGTCGGGAGATGTCTGATAAGCTGGAAAGCAATGAACCAGTCGTCAATAGACTTGCCGGCATCATTTAATTGATTAACAATGTCAGTCAAACGGGTGGCAAAGAGGCCTATGCTTTCAGATTCATTGGGCCTACATTTAAAAAAAGCATCTGTTAGCCCAATGATTCGGGCACGAGAATCCGGTCTAAAGTGGGTTTCAAGCCTGTTCCATGCCTTGCAAGCATCATCTATGCCTGTCAGAAGGGCTGTATAGGGTTTTGTAATATTTAAATAAATTATACTAAAAGCTTTCGCTTTCCTGGCCTCAAAATCCCTAACTTCTTTGGGATCAGGAACTTGATCTTTAACCACTTCTGGTTTACTTTCAGTCTTGTTTACTATGCTCCAACAGTTTTTTTGCCATGAGCAACGCTTTTACATCATTTGCCCACGTGGCGTAATTGTCCGCCCCCAATGGATCTATCACTATAGGATCTATCTTTGATAATTGAAAAGGAGAGCAGCACAAAACCAAAAAAATCACAGACCTGGCCCGCCGTCGAAGCACATCATGATTAGAGCCGCCGACGAAAAATAGCACAAAGTCAGTTCAGCATACTGTTGCTGCAAAGTCCAGCATACTGTCAGTTCACTGGATCCACACTGGACACGTACGGCACCGGAAACACAGAACGGCCATCACTGGAATCAAACAGCTACTTCCACAGGAGTCGGGCAGCTTGCTTGTCTTCAATTACACCACACACCCGAGTGCATGGCTGAGGCCCATAACCAGTTGTCACGGAGATTGACAACATAAGAATACGCACTGGTCTGGCATGGGGTGTATTTATGAATCAACACAGACTTAAGTTTTAAAAAATTAAGTTTATTCCGAACTTCAAAAACATTTAAAAATATTAAAAGCAATCACTTAAAACATTTGTATAATCAAAATAATCTCAGAGACTTCTAACATACGAATCTCACTAGCTCGTGAGTTCAACTATGTGTGCTGCTAGCGGCACCTTTGCTCTAACTCGAGCAGTATTTATACAAGCAAGTAACATAACATTGACATATCTATATATATATATATATAAATGAATGTTTGTTTATTCGTATTTTATGCGCTGCCGTACCGTTCATCCGATTGCGATGAAACTTGGTCAACTTATTGCTTGAACTTGCGCGAAGGTTATAGGCATAGTACAAGTATTAGAATTTAGTTATGTACAAAATTATGTTCAGCGCTATGCTGAACATAATTTGCTTCACCAATTTTGCCTCACCTTTCTGCCAAAAGATAGCAGCACCTGTCAAAATTGTTATTTGTTTATGTTATAAAAATTCTAAAATTGTGTTTTGAAATTACCAACTTAAACATTATTCTTTAAGCTATAATTTTAATATATGATTATAGAATTTTTAAAATAATTTATTTATACATCTATGGCTTAAAACTTAATGGAATTTTTTTATTTATTTTTCTTCATTGTAAAAAGACTGATGCATCTTGGGTAATTTTTTTCTATTCTATAAAAAAGATGGAGAGGACGCATGGACCATGCGTGAAAAGCTTCAGTGCTTCCCATATCCATACCGAGGGTTAAGGGCTTGCTTAGCCCTATTTGGAACCTCACGAAAACTTTTTGTCCATGTCCATGATAGGACGCATATCACTTTAATATTATGCAAACTAATCGTATCAGCGATGAAGTAAAATGAAATCGAAAATATTTACTGCAAGTCTTAATTTTTTTTTCTTTTCGTTAATGAATAGTCATCTTTATTTAGTGAATCGATATTTCGGTTATACAAGCGTATATCGTGTCAATTGCTTCTTTAAAAAATATGTCTCTCAAACGTTCGTCACTCAGTTGATCTACCAGCGCAGCACGTAGAAATAAGCGAATTCGAGCTTCTCAAACAAACGAGGAACGACAAGCGAGCAATGAAGCAGATCGCTTACGAATTGCAAATTCACGTGCTTCAGAATCTCAAGATCAACATGCAGCAAGAACTGAAAGACAAAGTTTTTATGCTACCGAATCACGCGCATCAGAATCAAAAGACTAATATGTGGCAAGAATTGAAAGAGAACGTTTACGAGCTACTGAATCTCGACGAACAGTACATGTTGATTTGAATCTTGCTGCATTTCAATATGATGTTAACTACGATTACAGTTTTCATCCCAGTGTAATTATCGGCAAAATGGATAAGGCAAATGGATAGGGCATTGCATTTCACTTAAGTTCAACAATGAAACACCAGGAATGTGCTGCGCGAATGGCAAAGTTAAATTGCCATCTTTGCATCCACCACCTGATCCATTGTTGTCATTGCTTTCAGGCGACTCACCTGATTCCAAACACTTTTTGCAGAATATTCGCAAATATAATTCAGCTTTTCAAATGACATCTTTTGGAGCTGACAAAGTTTATCAAGATCACTACATGCCTACTTTCAAAATTCAAGGACAAACATATCACCGTGTTGGTCATTTCTACCCGTTTCGGACACTGAACATAAATTTTTACAAATATATTTTATGGGTGACGATGATACACAAGTTGATCAACGCTGCGATGTAATTCCAGGAACCAAACGCCACATTGTATTCTGTTTACAAACATTTTTCCACCAACACTATGCATTGATAAATTAATTCAAAACTTCGATTGACAACTTACCAGCGGATAGTTACGCAATTAAAATACGAGCCGACAAAACACCACTCGGACAACATCCCGGACGTTACAACGCACCTACCGACAATGAAGTTGCAATTGTCATAGTTGGCGAAGAACGTGATACGCGTGATATAATTCTTCAGAGACGGAATAATACAATGCAACGTGTCGCTGAAACACATCGATCATACGATGCGTTGCAGTATCCCATAATTTTTTGGGAAGGGCAGGACGGATATCACTTTAATGTTATGCAAACTAAGTTTTTTATATCTTCCGTTTTCTTTATTCTTACAGGTGAACAACTCAATAAAAAAGTATCAGCGATGAATTATTATTCATACCGCTTAATGATACCTCAAAATGGAACAGATCATATTTTGCAATGTCGTCAACTATTTCATCAATACGTAGTAGACATGTATGCCAAAATTGAATCTGAACGTTTGTTATTTATTCGCTTAAATCAAAATTCGTTGCGTTCCGAAGAATACATTCATTTATGCGATGGAATTGCAAACGATGGGAACATTTCAGACATTGGGAAAATGGTCATACTTAAAGCAACGTTCAATGGCAGCCCAAGGCATATGCATGAATATGCACAGGATGCCATGACATATGTGCGTTCATATGACCGACTCGACTTTTTCATTAGATTTACATGCAGTCCAGCATGGGATGAGATAAAAGAGCTTCTATTGCCCGGTCAGCTACCATCCGATCGACACTATTTGACTGCACGAGTATTCAAGCAAAAACTAACTAAATTGATGGACTTAATTATGAAGTATCACATTTATGATGAAACTCGCTGTTGGATATATGCAACTGAATGGCAGAAGAGAGGACTTCCACATGCTCACATTCTCATTTGGCTCAAAACAAAAATACATGCAGCTCAAATTGATGATGTTATTTTTGCAGAAATTCCAAATCCTGAAGAAGATCGAATGCTGTTCGATATTGTGACGAAAAACATGGTACATGGATCATGCGGAACAATGAATCCACAATCTCCTAGCATGGTAGATAAAAAATGCACCAAAAAGTTTCCCAGAGACTTAGTTCATGAAACACGCACTGGTGATGACGGATATCCTCAATACAGACGCCGAAAACCAGAAGATGGAGGTCATACAGCAATAATCCGAATGAGAAATGTTGACGTTGAAATCGACAACAGATGGATTGTGCCATATTCTCCTTTGTTATCGAAAACATTCAAAGCTCATATCAATGTTGAATATTGTCATTCAGTCAAATCCATCAAGTATATATGCAAATACGTCAACAAAGGCAGCGATATGGCATTAGTCAGTATTGTTAAACCTGGTGCGCGCAACGATGAAGTGAGTAAATTTCAAACAGGTCGATATATCAGCAGCAATGAAGCTGTTTGGCGTATTCTTAGTTTCCCAATTCACAGTTGCCATCCTAATGTTGTTCATCTCAGTGTTCGTCTTGAAAATGGACAAAGAGTTTATTTTACGGCAGACACTGTACGAAATGTTGTTGCTGTACCAGCACATTTTTGTTGGCAGCATTTTTTGCGCTTTGGGACGAAGATGAATTTTCCAAAACTTATTGTACGCAGATGTTCCAAAGTACTATACATGGAAAGCTACATCTAAAAAATTCCAACGACGTAAGCAAGGCATACGTGTTGAAGGCTATCAAAATCTGTATTCGTCGGGCGCATTGGGCCGTATTTATACAGTACACCCAAATAATGCCTAGTGTTACTATTTGAGAATGCTGTTGGTTAATGTCAAAGGTCCTACGTCATTTGCAAATTTGAGAACGGTCAATGGCGTAGAATGCCAGACGTACAGAGAAGCTTGCCAAAAGCTTGATTTGCTCGAAAACGACCAACACTGGGAAACAACATTGACGGATGCATGTGCCACCTGTCATCCGCGACAAATTCGAACATTATTCGCCATTATTTTGACCACATGTTCGCCATCCGATCCGAAAGATTTGTGGGAAAAATTCAGAGAGGATTTGAGCGAAGACATTTTGCATCGTGTTCTTACTATTAGTAATGACAATTTCATTGAGTTTTCGGACAACATTTTCAATCAAGCTTTGATCGAAATCGAAGACATATGCTTAACCATCAATAACAAAGAACTTATTCAATTTGGCATTATTGCGTCACAACGTTCTTCAATTAAACTTAGTGATCGCGATTTAGTAAGAGAACAGCAGTACAATGCTAATGATTTGCGTGCAGTTGTTAAAGCAAACAAACAACTTTTGCTTGCGGAACAAAAATTTGCCTACGATATAATTACAAATGCTATTATAAATGGCAGAGGTGGTCAGTTTTTTCTTGATGCACCTGGCGGCACTGGAAAAACGTTTCTCATCGGTTTGCTGTTGGCCGACATTCGATCTCAAAATGGAATTGCTTTGGCTCTTGCTTCATCAGGTATTGCGGCGACATTATCAGATGGTGGACGAACAGCGCATTCGGTGCTCAAATTGCCATTGGATATTCATTTCTCGGAATCTCCAATAGGGCAATCTCTCGCAGCATGTCACACATCTCAACTCTTGCAGATTTTATTTCTTGTTTGGCGAGGAGTGGCAAATCATTGCATAATTTAACATGGCGCTCAATGAGCATTCTTACAGCTTGTTGAATAAAATGTTCTCAGAATACGCAAAGTCTTTAGATACGTATCTAAACAAAGGTATATCACTAAATTAAACATTCAGGTACAGCCCGGAAAGGTTTATTCAGTATATGACCCGTATTTAAGGACATTTATGCAGCTTAATATATCAACAATATATTCGGCTGTGTTAATATAACAAGAATTTTCAGTAAAATCTAGAATTCATTTTCCCTCAGAGTTCTTTGAAATAACTGTTTAATATAATTTTCCATTACTTTTTATGATGATTTAAATTAAGTATTATTAAAGGGTTAATAATTTAAACATATCTTAATAATGTAGTACATCTTTATTGATGTTTACATTAAGATTGCATTTCAACAAAATGATTCACAAAAATTGTGTGTATAATCTTTATCAAGTGAAAGTTACTTTATTTTAATACTAAATTCAATCCAAATTTTCAAGTTAATATTATGAAATTATTTTATATTTTTTACTGTGTCAAACTTATTTTATTTTTTAAAGAGTATACTTTTTAATGGTATTTTAAAGAGTTTAAGAAAATAATTTAAAGCATGAAATTATTTTAAGAATACACAAACTGGTACAAAATTAATATTGCAAATTAAGTTAGGTTTCTGTGCTTACATAGCTAAGAATATATCAAGCTTGAAAAACAGTGAGTGAACTACAAAAACAAAAGTGACCTAAAAAGCATTTATTACAGTATATAAAAAAATGATTGAATACATATGTCACAAAAAGTTAAAGAATTTACGTTTTAGTAAACAATATTACTGTCCAAAATACCTAAAATAATTATTACAAAAACGTAAAACAAGAATAAACAAACATAAAACTAAATGTAAAATAAGAACAAATAACTGTGTAATATTCATGAACAGAAATAGTCTAAGGAATGAACCATAATCATCGTTTATAAAATGTTAAAATTCATGCGGAAATACACGCTCTGTCAAAAAAAGATGTTCTCACTTCGAATGATAAAATTCTCAACGAAAGAATGATTATATTCTCTTAAACCTTGCGAAATATTGAAAAAAAAGTGTTAAAATACCTGTTACATACAACTAATATGAGGAATTTTATAAATAAACTTAAATTATTTAACTCAAAATGAAGGTATTGTCAAAAAACTCATGCAAACGCATAGGAACTGCTTCTGTTTTCTGCTACCCGATAATGACGTCATCTATAACAGACGAAAACTGACGTAGCTAGTGACGTTGCGACTTTTCGCCACACATACATGGACATAAACAAAAAAATTTCATGAGGTTCCAAATAGGGCTAAGCAAGCCCTTTACCCTCGGTATGGATATGGGAAGCACTGAAGCTTTTCACGCATGGTCCAAGAAGAAATCAATCATGTTAAAGAAGAAAAAAAAGTAACAAAATAAATTAAAGAAGTTACAAAAATAAAAACAAAAATGTTAGAATTTAGTAAGTTAAAGTTAACACAAAATTAAATCAGCAAGACTTGTCAAAAAAAATGTTCCAATATAACATAAAATAAAAAGCAAAATATAAAGATTAAACTCTCAAAAGTCGAAGACGAGCCACAGAGGACCGCAGAGGACCGCGAGCAGCAAAGATATTAAATGCTGGGATCAAACCCAGGATGGGAAAGAGCAATCAAGCAACCCGTGCTTGAAAACAGTCCGAAAAAGGAAGCAAGATGATGAATTTGTATTACAAAAGTTAAAAAAAGATCAAGCTTAACTACAGGTCGAGAGCAAAATGTGTCCCGCAACCTGATTGGTTGACGAAACAGGATCCGGGAGCTTAGAAGAAGATATTATCAGGGAGGACGGCTCACAATTTGACCATGAGGATTCGTAGAGGCATATTACACCAACGAGACGACACTCTACCTTTTTTAAAAAAGCGTAAGAGGATGTGACTGCATATAATTAGGAAAAATGGGGAGGGGGGAAAAAGCGGTCGAGAAAGAATTAAAGGAAAACGGAATGACAAAAAGAAAGAAAAAAGAAATTTTAAATTATGGGAAAGAAGAGTTGGCAGTAATCCCATTGTCAAGCACTAGAGTCGCTCTAGGTCTACGATTAAATTCTCTATTGTCATAATCCGGAAGATTGGCAATTTCTTCATTAGGGGTGGAGTAAAGACTATTATAAAATTTAGTGGCGAGATTAATTATAGTCAGGCGAATGGGTTCAATACTTAGATCTTTGTGGAGGGAGTAGTTAGTTTTATATCTATAGGCTTTAGTGATTAGACGTAAGGTTTTATTTTGTGTGCATTGCAATTTCTGGACATGACTGTTAGCCGCTGACCTCCATACAGGTACTGCATAAAGAAGTATAGGTCGAAGTACTGTTTTGTAAAGCAGAAGTTTATTTTCTATACTCATCTCCTTCTGAAACAGGAGGTGGGCGATATCTTTTCTAGCTTTAAAAAATTTGCAGATATTATTATTAATATTTTTCTTCCAAGTAAGCTTACTATCCATGAAGATACCCAAATATTTCACTTCCCTTTCAAAGTGGATGAGCTGACCATAAACGTTAACTGGGGGTGGGGGAATCCTATTGTATGAAAAAAAGATAGCTTTTGTTTTACTGGGATTTAATTTAATACGCCATTTATCAAACCAGCGCTCAAGAATGTTAATGTGACGTTGGAGGTAAGTATGCATATATCTGACATTATGGTTTTTAGCGAGAATGGCTGTGTCATCAGCATAGAGTGTAAGCGAAGTGTTCGGGGTGGTGGGGATATCATTTATAAATAAGTTAAATAAGACCGGTCCGATTTTAGAATGTTCCGGTCTGAAACCAAATTGGGCATTAGAGAGAATGTTATTGCTTTCGATAAAATTATGAATACGGCTACAAAAAATGTGTTCAACCACTTTAGAAAGAGAAGATAAGAGACTGTAGTTTTTCGGAAGGGAAGGATCCTCACCAGGCTTATGAATTGGGAAAATAATGGCCGATTTCCAGGGATGCGGGTAGTATTTAAATTTAAAGATGTTATTAATTAAATCAGTTAAATAGTTGGCATAATGAAGGGGGAGATTTTTAAAGGCATTATTGGTGATACCATCTTGACCAGGGGCTTTTCTATTAGGGAGGGAGTTAATTGCGTTTAAGACTTCGCTAATAGTGGTTTTTTCGATCTCACTATTGTGATTACTGGACTGAAAGTTCTGGAGGATATCATAGACTTTATAAATTGTAGTTGGGCAAAAAACACTAGAGTGGGGATTGAATTGGGTTTCATAATTAGCTGCTAAGGCCTCAATTTTGTCAGAGTCACTAGTTAAGATACCAGAACTGGAGTAAAGGTTGAAGTTAAAGGTTGGAGTTAAAGGTTGGAGTTAAAGGTTGAAGGTTTATGGGGTTTCCTAATTCTCTTAAGATATTGCCAAACTGAGTTATCAGTGGGAGCTAGTGACTCAATAAATTCTTTCCATTTATTATTTTTGAAATTTTTGATTTTAATTTTAACCTGATTGTCAAGATTTTTGTAATTATTAAGCATTTTGGGGTCCCGAGTTTGCTGCCAAATTTTCCTGAAATGGTTCCTATATTTAATTAGGTCAACAATATAATGGGGTAGTTTATGATAGAAATATTGGGGAGAGTGGACCTTAGCAGATTCCAGCGCGCTTTGGATGGTCTTAGTGATAGAGGTAACAGCAGCGTCTATGTCATCAGAACTGTTAATATCATTAAAGGGTGGGGAGGAGTTGTTAACAAATTTAGTGAAGGACTGCCAATTAGTATGATAAGGAGAAATGATAGAAGCGAGCACGGGGTTGCAGTTAATGTCAAGTTTAACAGGTAAGTGGTCAGAGGATAAATCATTAATAGTATTAATCTCATACGGATAGTGAATGTTGTTTAAAAGGGCAAAGTCAATGGTAGATTGGGAGCCTGAAACACCAAGCCTGGTTGGATAAAGTGGGAAAGCAATATCAACAGAGTTATCAATTGAGTAGGAATTAATTTCAGTACCATATCTGGTTACTGAACGGTCATTGTGGCAGTTCCAAAGGGGGTGGTGAGCGTTAAAGTCACCAAAAAGTATAACTTTATGGTCAAGATTAAAAAGTTGAGAAAGTTCATTAGTTACGGGTCTATCATCGATAATTCTTAAGTAAGTGGAAACAAGGGTGAGAGTACTAGAGTTTATCCAAATTTTAACAATTGTGTTTTCAATGGTATGTAAGTTAATACTGGGGAAATGGTTATGTTTAATATTCCGTTTGACATAGATCGCCGTGCCACCGAAACGTAGGGGAGCGTTAGGGCCTTTTCACATAGGAGTCCGTTGCGTTGCGTTAAGGAAAAGATGACGTTGAGACGAAAATAAACCAATCATAGGGTTTAAAAATTTCATTGCTAATCGTTTGGAGGCCTATGATTGGTTTATTTTCGTCTCAACGTCATCTTTTCCTTAACGCAACGCAACGGACTCCTATGTGAACAGGCCCTTAGTATTAGGGTCAAGGCGGGGAGTGAAGTACAGACTGTAGTTTTGAATTTTAAGAGTTCTGGGGGTGGGACACTTCACCTCATGTACCAGAATAAGATCAACGGGGTTCTTAATAACAAACTCCCGAAGCTCATGAATACGCGTACGCAAGCCATCAGCATTCCAGCTCAGAACAAAAATTGCAGAAGAAGTAGAGGGGAGCATTAAGGGGCAGAAGAGGTGGCTGCCTCTTGTGAGGCAGCAGAAAGAACGTTATTTATAGACGTTGAATTAAGTTTGTCAACTAAGTAATAAAAATCTGGTATATTCATTTCGTAACAGAGTTGTTTAATTTCTTTAAGAACATCCCTAATTTTTAAAAGTTTATTTAGTGTGCCGTCAAGGTTTCCCATTGGCGTTACTCTAGAGGTTGGAGTTTCAATAGTAGAATTAGCAGGAGTTACAATATTAGTGGTTTGTTCAGTCGTTATAGTGGGACAAGGGGAGTTATTGGGCTGAACAACCTGGCTGTAAGAAATCGTTGAATTAACGGGTTTGCTAGCAAAGGTATTTCCTGAGTTTGTTGGGACAATTAGTTGGGGAGTATAATTTCCGGCTTTGGCCGCTTCTTTTATGATCTTAATTTGGTTACGTCTAATTTTTACCTGTTCCGGGTGAGCACTGCAACAACGATAGTTTGATGGGTGGTCACCATTGCAATTAGCACATTTTGCTGGGGTGCCACGTAGTATAGTACAGGCTGCTGATGGGTGTGTACCAGCACAATTCATACAGACAGGCTGTAGAAGGCAAACTTCACTACTATGGTGGAATTTTTGACAGTTGAAGCATTGCTTGGTACCTTTGAATTTGTAGGCTTCAACCATAACTACGAAACCTAAAAAGTGTCGGATTTCATATATATGCTCAAGAGTCTTATTTTGTCGGAGGTGGCATAGGAAAATCGGGAGAGGTTCCTTGGTGTTAAATCGTTTGAGTTGTGAAACTCTGTTCACCTCAAAACCAAATTCTACGAGTTGTTGTTTGACTTCCTCTACTGGAATGTCAATGGGGATACCTTTGATTAGGACTTTAAGAGGTCTTTCAGTCTTGGGTTTTTTCCCAAAAAATTCAGTTTTAGTGGCGATAAGGTACCTACCTTTCCAAAGGTAATTACCTTTGGATATTTCTAAATTGATCGATGGTGGTGGGAGAGATCTTAAGAAACTGTCCTGAACAGTTTTGGGCAAATTAAATTGGATTAGGTTGTTTATATTTTCGATAATCTTTTGGTAACCTGGAACCATTTTAATAAAGAATGGTTCTGGTTTAGGCTCTCTTTCTACTTGGATGGTATCATCTGTTACAATTTCATCATCAGAATTTTCCTCAAGGGGGGCAAATTTATTTCTTGTTTCGATGACATCTGATTTTACCTGGTCTAATAAGTTTTGGCGAGCAACTCGCTTACGTTGTGGCTCATTACCTTCATTACTTCTTCTATTTTTTTTACTAGATCTTTTAACTACCGGAGTAGTATTAAATTTACTCACAATAGCAATTAGGTTTTTTAAATTATCAAAGTTAGGACCAAGGATGAAAGCAACAATGTGAAGTCCTTAAATTCAGGTGTCTTATCACCGCAGATCTTGAGAAAGTTCAGAACGTTTGGCATTTCTTCAATTTGAAGATGATGAGGGTCAAGGTTTTGAAAAGCAACAGCTGGATCTAAATCGCATTCCATAACAGCATTCGCCAAATAAGTCTTCTCTCTACCGAGACAGAAGGGAGAATCTTTCGCAGGAGCGGCAGTAGCAACATCAGAGACGGAAGGGTCAGGAGAAGTGTTTTCTCCAACATTCGCAATCCGTAGGATAGTTGGCAAAGATGTGGATTTCATTATATTAAAAATATTCAATCCACTGCTGTGAGAAAAAGGCTCCAAGTTGGCTTCCTTTCTGGCGCCAAAATGGCGTCAGAAAATGGCTTCAAATATGCAACTGAGCTCAAGCTATGAGAAACGATATTGAAAATATGAAGAGACGTATTGCAGCAGATAAAAATGTACAAGCTATAAATAGCAATCAATCTGGTAAAAAGATTGATATCAGCATTCGACGGAATCTTTAAACCGCGACTTTTCGCCTTATATGTAACTGTAAGAACTGTGAAAAGACAACTCAACTCGAGTTTAGTTTTTAGAAAAACGAAGAAGGAGATGTGGCCATGTTGGCTGACGTGAGGAGCTGCATATGTTGTATTTTCGATTATTGTTTATGTTGTGTAATGTGCTGCTTTAAAAAGGATCCCAAGTTGGTACAGATGTAGTATACGCAACGAACGCCAAGGGGCGATTTTTCGCCAAATCAGATGGTTGTTTGGCGGTTTTTATATTCTGGCAGGGAGGATTTTAAGATCGGATGGTATTTTTTTGCGATAAGCTTTGTTTTACTGACCGCTACAGCCAGCGGAAGCTTTTTTTTACTGTACAACAGCCAGCGGTATGTAGCGAAGCCAGCGGCTGGGGATTTTCTGTAATGTTTTTGGACGGATGCGTAACGGAGCGTAGCGGAGTGAAGCAAGGGTATCTGAGCGAAGCGAAGATCCCGTGTGCGCCTACGAGTTTCATAAAGCCAGCTGTAAGTTTGTTTTCCAATTTATTGTTTACATTTCGCAGTTTAGGCCTAACAGGTCTCCGAACGGGATTTTGGCGCCAAATTGGCGATGGCCCGTTACGTATACTACATCTGTTCCTTAAAGTTTAGCAGCTTAAAAGAATACGATCTTTTTATTTGTGTGTATGTGTGATCAAACGTCTCTCACCGCCTTTACCCACTCATCCAACGAAGAAGGATTTCTACTGGCGCAGTCGGAAGGATCGTATCAGGTGAGAGCTCTTATTTTTGTGTAAATGCATGCTCCCGCATTTTAATATTTTAATTGTCTGGGCGAAATTATCTAGGAATATAGTGTTTAAAGTTGTTCCATCCCGGGACATAAAGTTTCTGTTTCTCGTCAGAGAAGAAAAAACGAATTCTTACCAGAGAAAATCAAAAAGAATACGTCAGTATTCCGAGTTTTATTTGTTTGTATATTTTATTTTAATTTTTAGTGTTGTTGTTCTTTCAAGGGGAAATATATTTTTTCCTTTCGATTTGGAATTTTCGTCCCAGATAATTAAGAATAGTTTTGTTAAACGCATGTTTAATCAGTTTTTTGCAAACGCCAATTCATCTAATTCACTGCATTTAAATTTGAAGATATTACATATCAAATAAGTTAGATTTGTTGTCTGAATTTATTTTCTTTAGCAATTATATTTAGTAATTCGAAAGTCAACCTATGTAAAATCGTACATCAGTGTATTCTCATGAACTTCTGGTTCTGTTTTGTACATCAGTATATTCTTATGAACTTCTGGTTCTGTTTTGGCCCCATGCCAATGGTTTTCATGAAATGGCTTAAATAAGAACGATTTTCCGTTATTTTTTTTGTGTGTAACAAATCATTGTTTATGCATATTATAAATGGAATAATTTCGATAGAATTGTGGATTTCGTTTTGGTTTTATTTTACTGTATGATATACGTACTTGGGTTTTATTCTTGATGGATATTCTTATCATAAGGATTGTATAATTACATTTTAGGTGGGATATTTAATGTTGACGAATAGCGCGGAATAAAATAAATACGTTTGATTATTTTATATAGTGTTCTGATAAAATATTATCGGTTCTGTTGGTGACATTTAACATTCATTATTGGAAATTTTACAAAATTGAGTTGTGCATACAATATTTTTATCGAAAGTTTTGATATTTAATTAATTAATTTTTTATATATATATATATACATATATATATATATATATATATATATATATATATATATATATATATATATACAGTCGAACCCGGTTATAGCGAACCTGGTATATAACGAACTCCCGGATATAACGAACAAAAATTTTGGTCCCGCCATTTTCCTATTGTATTTAATGCTAATTTATCCTTTTATAGCGAACCTCCGAAATCTTAAGAATCGGCTATAACGAACATTTTTTTCAGTCGACAACTGAATGTTTTTTTAATTTTCAAACTTTTTAAGAATGTTGAAGATACAACGAATGTTGAAGAAGCAAAGAATGTTGAAGAACAAGATGATGAAGATATACTTATCACGATGTGGATAGAAAAGCACAAAATTTCATCATTCTCAGATTGGGGCGTGCAATTGTTCGAAACATGTGATAATGGAGTCATTAAATGAGAAAATCTGACTGATGAAGATATGGTGGAAGAAATTAAGATGAATCATTCTGAAATCGAAGATTCTGCATTTGATGCTGATGAAGAGTAGCACATAAATCACGAAATCTCCACCATCTCAGATGCTACAGCAGCGATGAGTGTAATTAGTAAGTTTTTGTCAACACAAACATTGGAAGAAAGAGTGTTGGAGTCATTTGATGTATTGGACAAAGAAATTCATAATATGTTTTTGAAATCGGCATCACGTCAGCAGAAGATTACCGATTATATCTGTATCAAAACAGTGAGCAACTATTAAAGATAAAATCAATTTATTTCCGTTTGTCTTCATTTTTAATTAATTTAATTAGTATTGTGTTAGTTTAATGTAATCGATTTTAGTCAATTTAATTCATTAATGATCATTTTTAATAGATTTTATCATTATTTCAAAAATCATTATTGAATATACATAGCAACTAATGAGTTACACATTTTGTGAAATCTAACATTATTAGTAATGGTTCGGATATAGCGAACCACCGGATATAGCGAACAAAACTTTTGGTCCCTTGAAGTTCGTTATAACGGGGTTCGACTGTATATATATATATATATATATATATATATATATATATATATATATATATATATATATATATACAGTTTTGCGAAAACGAAACTTTGATGTTTGTTAATATTTTTTGAATGTGTATGATATTTTGTTTCTGTGGTTACAATATTATAGCACGTTAGTTCGAACAGTTTGTTGACGTGTAGTACTTACTGATTACACATTAATGGTTATTCGGGTGTTATTAGGTATTTATTTGAACTTGTATTAATTACTATTTTCAAGGGTTGACAGAGTTAGTGTTAAGAATAAAACTTTGGTTTTTGGTGTTTATTAGTGTAGTATATGTTTAAAAGTGTATTATTAGATTTAACCCCATGAATTGCTTATCGTCAGATATATATATTATTTTTCGGGGCTTCTAAAAAAATCCCTGTTTGTTCTAAGAGTTATATTTTTATCTAGATATATTTATAAAATAAGGGGTTACTAAACACTAAGCACCATGGCATTTTTAACTAAGGGTAAAAAATATGATTTACGTAATTTGGCTGAAGAGATGGGGGAAAAACCAACTCCCGAAATGAGAATAATAGATCTCAGAAAAATTATTATAGAAAGTAAATCTTATGATGAAGAATTTGTAGAGGGAACATTAGAGATGATCATTAATACCAGACTCGAGGAAGAAGTCTCCAAGATAAATCAAATGGAGTTGGAAGTTCAGCAGAAGCAAAGAGAGTTAGAAGTTCAGCAGAAGCAAAGAAAGTTAGAAATTCAGCAGAAGCAAAGAGAGTTAGAAGTTCAGCAGAAGCAAAGAGAGTTAGAAGTTCAGCAGAAGCAAAGAGAGTTGGAGATGGAAATTCAGCAGAAGCAAATAAGAGTTGGAAGCTCAGCAGAAAAGAGAACAAATGGAGTTTGAATTGAGAAAGCTCGAAATCATGGAGTTTGAATTGAGAAAGCTCGAAATCATGGAGTTTGAATTGAGAAAGCTCGAAATCGAATCTAAAACTCTGTCAAACTATTCTACGGTTTCCAATAACAGTGGTCAACATTGCTCACAATTAATTAAGCTTATGCCTAGATTTAATTTGCGTGAAGATGACATCACGATTTATTTGTCTCTGTTCGAAAGACAGGCTAAAAGAGTCAACATAGATACTAAAGACTGGGTATCGTGTCTTTTAACATTATTAGCATCCGAAATCGTTCAATTAATTAGTAGACAATCGGAAGAGAAATTTGACGATTACGAGTATGTAAGGCGCGCCATGCCTGGTAACCCGTGTCAAGGTCGGCGTGTGGCAACCCTTCTTGCGAGGGGAGCTTTGGTTTTGTTCGATGGGGGGGGGGTGTAAGGAGGAGAGAACACAGAGGCCAACGGTCGTTATGTCACGAATATGGCTTTGTCTGCTAAAATGATCCTGCATTAATTACTTTATATGTGTTGTATGTGCTGTGTCCCTTAAAACATCATGTAATAAAAGTTTGGGATAAAATTCTGGAAATCTTTTTTGTGTCGTCTCTGTTTCTCGCATGAAAGAAACCCCTCGCAAAGCGGTTAAAACCCTTACAGAGTACATTAAAACAATTTTGTTAAAAGATTTAAATTGAATTCTGAAAGTTTTAGGAAAAAGTTCGTGATGCATCAGAAGATGGTTGAGAAATCTTGGGGGGATTTTTGTTATGAAATAACAAATTATTTCGAAGAATGGATTGGAGGTCTAGATATCAAAAATTTTGAAGGATTGAAGAATCTAATCATTACAGATCAGCTCAAGAAAAAGATACCGCCTGAAGTGCGAGAATATCTCTTAGATGAATGGGCAAAATTTACTTCCCCGTCCAAGTTGGCGGACAGATTAGATGAATATGATAGTATACGCAGTACAGCAAAGGAATCCTTTGGAACGGTTTCTAAGGGCAAGGTAAATGAAAAATTTCGTCCTCATACTCCACCTCCAGAACGGACATTTAAGAGTAAACCATTTTCTTCACCTCAAAACACAACCAAATGGACACCACAACGCCGAAATGAGGATTTATATAGATCCAAATACAAACCAACTTGTTTTACTTGTGGAAAAGAAGGTCACACCTCAAAGTTTTGTACGAAAAATCATCAGTCTAAAAATATTCCTGTTACCGCACAAAGTAAGCTAGTTCAAAAGTCAACTACTATAAAAGATGATAAATCAGATGTGTTGACAGCTAAAATTTCCATTCCAGTATCCAAATCAGTGGATATTTATGATGGCGTGGATGATTTAAAAATCATCGAAATCAAATGTAGAAATGTAGTTCTGAATGGTATCGTAGACACGGGCGCACAAATATCCGTAGTGCGTGAAGATTTGGTAGCCGATATGCCTTATGAAGGAGAAGGCAAAATAGAAATAAATTCAGCTTTTGGGGAAAGTAAAACAACTCCTCTCAGAATCTTTGGAATGAAAATTAATGACGATTTACATGGGGATGTTCCAGTCACCTGTGCCGTTTCAAAGAGACTTACTAACGATTTATTACTAAGCTTTTCAGCGTACACTATGCTCAAAGAAAATATCGAACTCCACGGGAATAGCCATTGTTTGGAGACGTCAGTCTCAGAATTGAAAGAACCGAATAATGAAGTGTCGGGATATAATGATGACAAGGACATACTTCCAAATGTAACCAGTACAGTGTTAGCAGTGAGCGGGAAGGAGTCTCAACAAAACGCAAAAGATGATCGCACAATAGAAGAGACAAACTTAGAGTTCGTCAAACTTCAGAAAAATGATGAAACGCTTAAGAAATGTTTTGAATGGGCAGAAAAACGAGAAAACTCTTATTTTATTGACCATGGAATTTTACATCATAATGAATATATCTGTGGTGAAAATATTAAACAAGTCGTATTACCAATAGAAAAGAGGGACATTGCGTTAAAAATGGCATATGAAATCCCACTAGCTGGCCATCTTCGGGAAAAGAAAACCACTCAGCGGATTAAATACTCATTTTACTGGCCTAAAGTCAAGCAAGACGTAAAAGGATATTGTGGAAGTTGCAAAGAATGTCAAATGAGAAAAGTGGCTACATATAAGGATAGGATCCCTATACAACCAATTGTCAGACCTGAAACTCCGTTTGAAGTATGGAGCGTAGATTGTATAGGACCGTTAGAACCTCCATCGGGAAGAAAACATCGTTTTGTAATATGTGCTGTGGATCTGTGCACTAGATGGGCAGAATCCATACCAGTAAGAGAAATTAGTGCCAAAACTACATGTAACGTGTTAATGAAGATATTCACTCAGACCGGATTCCCTAAAATGATCTGTACCGATCAGGGCACAAATTTTACATCCAAGCTCACCCAGGCTTTTGAAAATCTCCTAGGCGTACCTCCGCGTTTTTCCACTCCAGGACATCCTGAGAGTGTGGGTGCTGTCGAACGTTGGAACCGAACTTGAAAGGAGATGATGAACAAAAATATTCAAGAATATGGCAGAGATTGGGACTTACATCTTCCTTATCTTTTATTCGCGTATAGAGAAGTACCACATAGCACTACTGGGTTGTCACCATTCCAGTTAGTTTATGGGAGATTACCTCCGGGTCCTTTATCTTTGTTAAAAGAAGTTTGGACAGGCAAACGGAGTATTCTAAAAACTGCATCTCGTCCAATTGTAGATTATTTACAAAATTTAACTAAAAACCTAAGAAAAGCTCATGAAATTGCATCTGAGAATGCAGAGAAGTCTCAAGAACGATATTCTTCTAATTATAATCTTCGATCGAAGAAAAAATCTTTTATTGTTGGCGAAAAGGTTTTAGTACTGTTACCTTCGTCCTCTCACAAACTTTTAAATACTTGGATTGGACCTGCCACAGTTATACAACTTACTAGACCACATTCTGCAAAAGTCGAAATGGAAGATGGGAGTATCAGGGAACTCCACATAAATAAGCTCCGACCTTACATTCAAAGAATAAATCATGTTGGTATGGTTTTCGAACTAGATGAAGATTTTGGGACAATTCACTATGCACCTGCTGACAAGAGGAATAAAAATGTTGAAGATATCAGAAAACACCTTCATAATATGAAAAGTACTAGTTTATCAGGGGAACAAACCCAGGAACTCTTTGATATTCTCCGGAAATATGTAGATATATTCAGTTCCAAGCCCGGACACGCCAAGGTTGAAGGACACTCTGTCAAAGTTACGGAGAACTGTTCACCAGACTCAAACCGTATAGGATCCCTATTAGTTTACAAAAAGAAGTAGATCGGCAGATCAAAGAGTTATTAGATATGGGCCTCATTGAGCCAAATGACAGTGAATGGGCTCATCCAGTAGTTTGTGTCGCTAAGAAGGATGGAAGCGTTAGGTTATGCATTGATTTTAGATTACTGAATAGTTTTACAATCCCAGACGTTTACCCCATGAAAATAGCTAGAGATCTGTTATTTGAGGTAGGACAAGCAACATTTATTACTGTAATCGACCTCACCAAGGGATATTGGCAAATCCCAATGAAGGAAGAATCCAAGCCTTATACAGCATTTGTGACACATTATGGCCATTACCAATGGAACGTGTTACCATTTGGAATGAAAAATGCTGGGAGTACGTTCCAGAAATCGATAGACAAGGCCCTCGCTTCTCATAAAGCATATTGTCGTTCATATATTGATGATGTGGCCATATTTTCTAAAACGTGGGTGGAACACCTTAATCACATAGACAGCGTTTTCAAGACACTAAGGGAAGTAAGTTTAACAGTAAACTTAGAAAAGTGTGAGTTTGGTAAAAATCAAGTGAAGTTCTTGGGCCATTTGATTGGATCCGGTCAACATTCCCCAGATCCAGAGAAGGTTGAAGTCATAAAAAGATTAGCATAGCCCACTACGAAGAAAGAAGTAAGAAGTTTACTTGGGCTAGCTAGCTACTACCGTGATTATATACCACAATTTTCACAAATTGTGTTACCTTTGACAAATTTGACTAAGAAAAGTGTGCCAACCGCCATACCATGGAGTACTGATGCTGACCAAGCTTTTGCGAAACTCAAGGAGGAGTTGGTCAAAATGCCTTCCTTACATACTCCAGATCTTGATAAACCCTTCCAGTTATATACAGATGCATCGGCCACAGCAATCGGTGCATGTTTAGCTCAAAAAGATGGACAAGGAAAGGAAGTACCCATTGCATTCTTTAGTAAAAAGTTGAATTCATGCCAACTGTTCGGTATTAAGGCACCCTCCTATGTGAAATTGTCTGCAACGCCCTCTAGCGAGGAGCGCTACT
The DNA here is from genome assembly GCA_907164885.2 of Dolomedes plantarius. Lineage (NCBI taxonomy): Eukaryota > Metazoa > Arthropoda > Arachnida > Araneae > Dolomedidae > Dolomedes > Dolomedes plantarius. The sequence continues at coordinate 62,192,794 of OU015495.1, read as the reverse complement.
GTTAGTCAGTCGTTTATTGTCGTTCGAATGGCACTGACCTATCGTGCGTCAGTTCGCCATAACCTTCGTATTCGTTTCGTAATTTTGAAATAAAATCAGCATCGATCTATTAAATATACAAAACACCAGTCTAGTCACTTTTGTTTGAACCAGCGCACATGGAATCGACTGAAAGAAAATACACTAACTGAAGTGGTCAACCATTGAGAGAGAAGCTTTTTGTGTTCTTGAGGCATTGAAAAAGTTTGGTACGCGGATATTTGGTGCTGAAATACAAATAATTTCTGATCATAACCCATTGACTTATTTAACTCAAAGTGCCCCTCAATGTGCAAAGCTTTCTCGCTGGGCATTAGCTCTACAACGTTATAATATGAGCGTCACATATAGAAAGGGTAGTCGCCATGGTAATGCTGATGCTTTGTCTAGATTAAAATCTGATTCTCCTAATTAATTTTTAAGAATTTATCTCTTCATGTATATACTTGATCTTAAATGGTGTGGTAATATAATATTGCTATGGATTATGTTATTTGGTTAATGTTTTATTGGAATATATATTATTATGTTTATAAATTTGTATGTATGTTGTTTATATTAAGTGGGAGCTGCATAATGAAGAGCTCTCACCTTAATATCTTTTCTTGTGTGTGATAGAACGAATACTTGTTCCGAGTTCTATTTTCTTTAGCAACATCGACACTCATGTGACGGATGTGCTTGCCCCGATGGGAGTTGTAAGAACTGTGAAAAGACAACTCAACTCGATTTTAGTTTTTAGAAAAACAAAGAAGGAGATGCGGCCATGTTGGCTGACGTGAGGATCTGTATTATTGTTGTATTTTCGATTATTTTTTATGTTGTGTAATGTGCTGCTTTAAAAAGGAATTAAAGTTTAGCAGCTAAAAAGAATACGATCTTTTTATTTGTGTGTATGTGTGATCAAACGTCTCTCACCGTCTTCACCCACTCATCCAACGAAGAAGGATTTCTACTGTAACATTTCAAAAGGATCTGGCATGGCTAAAGCTCTGCAGATTTGCAAGGTTATTGTCTCGGACGAATGCAGCATGGCTCATAAGAAATTGCTTGAAGCGCTTGATCGAACTCTTAAAGATTTACGATCAAATACAAAACCGTTCGGAGGTGCCCTCATCTTATCTGACGACTTTCGACAAACTCTTCCTGTGATTCCTAAATCAACACCAGGTGATGAGCTCAATGCTTGCCTCAAAGCATCGTATCTTTGGAGACGTACGAAAACTCACATTAAAAACCAATATGCGCGTACATTTACAACACGATGCGTCGGCAGACACATTCTCAAAACAGCTATTGAACATTGGCGAAGGAAAAGTACCAGTTAATGCTGCCACAAAATGTATTTCATTTCCATTGAACTTTTGCGTAATTGTGCCATCTGTGGCAACCTAACTCGCAGACAACTCCGACTTCGCGTTCTGCTCATCTGGTTCGCGCAGGATTGGGATTGCCGCGGACATTGGAACACCGATTTTGACTACTTCACTTTTCCGTACTAGCGTGGTACGTACGCTTCTCCGCTCCGAATTCACTGCGATGAACTACGAGCCGGGTTTCGTAACTGTAAATTTATGTTGTGTCAACTTTTAAATAAAAGAACATGTTAAGTTCTAATTGTTCTTATACCTTCTAATGTCCGTAATATGGGAATAATAGTTCCCATAAATTGGTGACCCGGAGATTGACTGGACAGTTTTGCTTTCGATTAGCCACGTGGCCAACCAAGCAGCAATCCATCAGCATCGCCCCGGTTTGTCTACAATTTTGATGAAATTGTGCTTCATATGATCTCTTAAGCGGCTAACCAGTCGGAGTACGTCTCAATTTTTCTGGGAAAATTTTTTTTACCCCGCGGCTGTCATCTGCTATAACTCGCACGTGGCCCGACAAGACAGCGTGTTTGTGAAGCTCCAAAATATTTTTCTTCTCCACCATCCTGATACTGTGTGTTGTGTCCTCGCTTACGATATGTGTGGTGCAAGGTTTTATACCTTACAGTGATTATTCTGAATTCTTGAGACAAAGAATCAAACAGCGATCACGTGTCGCACGCCTATTTTTTCGTAGTGCCTAACTGCTCGGATAATTAAGCCCTAGGACTAATTAAATGGATTATCACAACTATCTAAGTGATAGGTAAGCTGTCCTATTATTTTTTTACCGTAAACTCTATTAAACTTACCCTCTCGGTATTGCGTATATATGCTCTTCCAACCCTTATACTTTTTTTGTAATGTATTTTCGTACTGTGCTGTACCAGATATTATCCCCGTAATTTCCTTACATGCTAGCGTCTCTTTCCCATATTTTTGTGCTAGATTATTTTTGTCATTTTTGTTTTGCATTTTGGTATTGATGTTTTCTTTGCATACTTTATTTCTATACATACTTTTCTTTGCACATGCTTGATTATTTCCCTACTGGATACTTATATCGTATAACAACTGTATTTCACCTTGTTTGTGCACAATTACCTTTGGCATACGTAGCTGTTGAATTGTATTTGTATTGTTTCTCTCCTTGATTTATATGATGCAACCTTCCGGCGACCCTTCCGCGAATCTTTCGCGCGTCTCCATTAAACCACCTCCTTTCTGGAAAACCAATCCATACATATGGTTTAGGCAAATTGAAGCACAATTTACCATTGCAAATATTACGGCGGACAAAAGTTAACCACGCCATTGCAGCTCTAGAGTCCAGTGTTAGACCCAATTGCTGATTTCGTTCTAAATCCACCTGACAAGGACCAATATAATACTCTAAAGCAGCGATTGATTGAGTTGAATACCGAAAGCCAAGAGTCCAAAATCCGTACGCTGCTAAAAGGTCTCGAATTGGGCGACCAACGCCCTTCACAACTCTTGGCGCGAATGCGCACATTAGCTGGCACGTCGATAGGCGATCCCTTGTTAAAATCTTTATGGTTCGCGAGGCTTCCAACCTCTACCCGAAGTATTCTCGCTACCCTGAGCGATGACCTCAGCACATTGGCTGCGGCTGCAGATAAAATTCACGACCTGGCACCCCCCGAAATAAACATCGTCGCCAGTACAAAAAAACACCAATCAAGGTTCCGACCTTGATTCTCGCATAGATAGACTTACCCAGCAGGTGAACGAGTTATCGGCACTGGTACGTGGTCGTAACCCACATAAAGGTGCCCACCGCCGCGAGAACAGCCGATCGAGAAGCCGCCCTCGCCAATACAAGGAAGCGGCAACGGGCTATGTTTCTACCACACCAACTTTGGAGAAAGAGCCAAACGGTGTAAATCCCCATGCTCCTTCCATCAATCGGGAAACTAATAAGGCTACCGCCTGATGGCCTACAACGCGATCGCCAGATCAATCGCATCCTCTTGGCCGATCCCTCGTCTACAATAGAATTTCTCATCGATACAGGTGCCGATTTGTCGGTAATTCCCAAATCGTTAGTACCAAACGCATCAGGCACGTCAGACTTGGTTCTTTTGGCCGCCAACGGCTCGAACATCCCCACTTACGGAACTAAACTGCTCAAGTTAGACCTCAACCTCCGACGCTCCTTTACGTGGACGTTCGTCATCGCTGACGTTTCACAGCCTATTATAGGCATCGACTTTCTGAAACATTTTGGCTTACTGGTCGATGCTCGCAATAACTCCCTAATCGACAATCTAACTAAAATATCTTCGAGAGGCAAATCACCTTCAACTAATCCTAGCTCCACAAATATTTCTATTCTCTGGGGAAACTCTAGTTTCGACCAGCTTCTCAAAAATTATCCTCAACTCACAAATCCATCCCACCTTCCGTCCAATCCTACATCTACTTCTGTTTTTCACCATATCGAAACTACGGGTCCCCCTGTGTTTTCCAAACCCCGACATCTGTCACCGGAATTATTACGGGTAGCATGTCAGGAATTCGAATTTCTGCTTTCCCAAGGCATCATTCGGCCATCGAAGAGCCCTTGGGCTAGTCCCTTGCACATGGTTAGAAAAACAAACGGTGATTGGCGTCCTTGTGGCGATTACCGCAGACTCAATGCCGTAACCGTTCCGTACCGGTACCCTGTACCATCCATTCAAGATTGTACGCAACTCTTGCATAATAAGTCCATTTTTTCCATTTCTGGCCAGGGCTTACCACCAGATCCCTGTCCACCCAGATGACGTGCCAAAGACCGCCGTCACCACTCCTTTTGGCTTGTACGAATTTGTATTCACTCCTTTCGGTCTTCGAAACGCGGGACAAACGTTTCAGCGTTTCATCCATCAAGTCCTTGTTGGCCTTGATTTCTGTGTGCCATATTTCGATGACATTCTCATCGCCTCTTCCTCCTCTGAAGAGCATAGTTCTCACCTCCAACAAGTTTTTGACCGCCTCAAACAATACAACCTTAAATTGAACCATGCCAAATGCGTCCTTGGTAAACCTTTTGTAACCTTTCTGGGTTGTAAAATTTCATCTTCCGGTATTGAACCCTTACCTGAGAAAACGCAACAAATTACTAACTTCCCAAAACCTGAGACCACTTCAAAGCTCCGCAGATTCCTGGCCATGATAAATTTTTATAGGCGTTTTATGGTACACACCGCGCATACTCAAGCACCCTTGAATGAGTTGTTGAAAGAATCTCGAAAGAATGATAAACGTCCTGTGGCATGGACGAACGAAGCTCTTGCTGCATTTAATAAATGCAAGGCTGATCTCTCACAGGCAGTCCCCCTCGGTTTCCACTCTCCCGGGCAGCAACTCTCTCTAATGGTTGACGCATCCGATTCTGCCATCGGAGCGGCCCTGCATGCAAAAACCACTTTGGGACTCCAGCCACTTTCTTTCTTCTCACGAAAGTTAACGAACGCTGAGCGGAAGTATAGTACCTATGATAGGGAATTGCTAGCTATCTACTCAGCGATTAAGCACTTTCGACACTCTCTCGAAGGTCAGTCCTTTATAGTTTTTACCGATCATAGGCCCTTAACGTATGCCTTTACTAAGAACTCCGATTCTTGCTTCCCCATCAGTTGAGGCACCTCGACTTCATAGCGCAGTTTACTACACACATTCGCCATGTTCCAGGAAACAAGAATGTTGTTGCAGATACCTTGTCACGCCTGGACCACATTGCGAGTATTACCAGTTTCGACTTAACCGAACTCGCTAAGGCCCAGTCGCATGACCAGGAAATACAACGTCTTCTCTCTGGAGAGACGCATACGAGTTTGGTTCTTCAACCATTAAAACTTTCCAACGATCTGCAAATATTCTGCGATAGCAGTACCGGCAAAGTTCGTTCTTTCGTCCCAGAGGCGTGCCGAGAACGTCTGTTCTACTCCCTGCATGGACTCTCTCACCCTGGAGTACGAGCAACTAAGAAGCTCATTTCAGAGCGTTATGTGTGGCCATCAATGGCGAAGGACAACACAGCATGGACTCGTACCTGCTTGAGCTGTCAACGCTCAAAGGTACATAAGCACACACGCAGCCCCCTGCAGCAATTTTATCCGCCATCTCATCGCTTCGATCACGTACATCTTGATTTAGTGGGCCCACTTCCGCCTTCGGAGGGATTCACTTACTTGGTTACGTGCGTGGATCGGTATACTCGATGGCCGGAAGCGATCCCGATAACGGACATCTCGTCCGAGACAGTAGCACGCGCTTTCATCAGTCAGTGGGTTGCCCGTTTTGGAACCCCTTCCGTCATCACCACCGATCAAGGACGCCAGTTTCAAGCACATCTTTTCTCTGATCTGATGTCACTACTAGGCACGAAGCACATCCGCACCTCGCCGTACCATCCAGCGGGCAACGGCTAGTTGAGCGTTTTCACCGCTCAATTAAACAGGCCCTTAGATGTCACTCAAATAACCGGTGGACTGAGACTCTCCCATTAGTCCTCCTGGGACTCTGCTCCTCGTTCAAGGAAGACCTCCAGTGCACAAGTGTGGAGCTTGTATATGGCTCTACTCTCCGCCTCCCTGCAGATTTTCTCCATCCATCCCCACCCTCTGCAGTCGAACCATCCGAGTTCGTCCAACATCTCCGTAGCTTAATGCAGAGTCTTTCACCAACTCCCACTTCTGCTCACCACAATCCGACCACCTTCGTGCACCCTTCTCTCGAATCGTGCTCTCATGTCTGTGCGCTATGATGGGATTCGGCACTCACTACAGCATCCGTACAACGGACCCTTCAAGGTAATGGACAGAACGGCTAAATATTACACATTGCTTATGAATGGTAAGAATTGTGTTATTGGCCTCGACCGTTTAAAGCCAGCATTCCTCACCACCAGCGACTGACGTCGCAGCATCCTGTGTTGAATCCAAATGATCCTGTCACGACTAGCGTACCTAATCCTACAACTGTTACGAGAGCTTCGCCCTCGCCGACTCCAATAACGACTCCAGTTCCAGTGTCAACGCGTTCTGGTCGACGGGTTCGGTTTAACCCCCGTTACTTTATAGAGATTCTATACTCACTTCTACCCAGACTTGGGTGTATATAATTTGAAGTGGCACTCTATTTGAATTTGAAGCAAACACAGTTTATACATGAAACAATGTTTATTGAATTCGTTGCACATATAATTGGCTTTTACAGCAATAAGCATGCGTACTACTTGTACGGAATGTATAAACACAGCTTTCAAGAACAATATATTTTTATACTCACGAACAGTAAGTCAAACCAGCAGTACTGCCATGTAAACTTCTGGCCCGCTAAGCACTCGCGCAGGATAACACCTTTTCAACCTTAACAACCTCCCCTTTTATTAATGACGCTGCATGGTATTTATACTAAGCGCGTATGCCAAAATTAGCATATCTGAAGCAGCTTCTTTAATTCCTTCACTCAAAAGTTCGATTCTTGGGAATCGAATCTTGTGTATACCTTACACTGGCCTCCCTCGAAAAAAAAATTAGGTAACTGAGGTCTGAACGGCTTCAGTTAACTAATTGAAAACGCGTGCTGGTCTGACTTTTTACATAATGAGTGGCAAAGCCATAAAAACCTTCCACACGTGTGGAAGAAAAACGCCACTACCATTTTACAAAAACTAACCCCGAAGGGTCCAGGTGACACCATCAAACAGAGGATTTGCAGAGTTGCGGATACTGGGCTGGCCAACTGCGCCCTAAAAAACTTATTTTAGTTAAAATTGTCAACACAATTGCACAGCATGACATTTCTTGACTGTTTGTATCTGCTCTCCCCCAATTTATAATGCACATGTGTGATGATTTGTGAAGTTAGTATGTTAGTTAGTTGTTATCTGTAGTTAGTATGTATTTTTTTTTCACTACATGTCCCCTTCAAAAATTTATAAAACAACAGTATGCCTTTTTTTTTCAGTGGCTCACTCCTTCCCCTCAAAATGTTTACACAGTATATACAATGGGGAACTTCAAACCAATTTGGTTCGGTTTTATTAAAGGGTGGGAGTTAGAATAAGAGAATTGATACAAGACTTGTTCCTCATGAATGCAGCAACTTCCTTGCACCAGTCTGTCCAATCCGGTGAACCTCTCTTGATGGTCGCAGTCCTAGTAAAGGGGTTCGTTGACCGTGTGGGCATCCTTCGTGCAGCAGGTCGTTGGTCCTGAGGCGCTGGTCCGGCTTGACGATGGACAGGAGGTCTCTTGGGAGGAGGCCAACCTTGCTGGGCGGCAGAAATCTTCCGTTTCCTGTACTTATGCAAAGGAACTTTAAAATTGTCATTCTTCCTTTTGATAACCTTGTGTACCTTATTAGCGACGCATTCATCCTTTGATGGAGTTTTTGTAATGCACACTTTACCTTTCTTCGTACTTTTGCTTGTATCGGTATTAGATTTTAATGCAGATTCTATTTTGTCAAATTTATACGCCGCACCAACGTGTTTAGTTACTGGCTTTATCTCTCTACTTGTGTCATGTTTTTCAACAAACTGACTCTGTTTTTGGTATTTGTGCTTATACGACTTCTTGTTTACCGCCTTAATTACTTCAGTATTAGCAGTTTTAATGCTGGAACCTGAAGGCGCTTTTTCACGTTTTTTATCCCCCTTAACTTTATTTTCATCCTCTTTTGACGAAAAAGTCTCTTTGAAACTTGCGATATCAGAATCGTTATCATTTAAATTCTTTAACACTGCTTCAGTTTTAGGAAGATTAAGCTTTTCGTACTCGTGCGTTTTAATGCAACCTGCGTCTATAACTTCCGAAGCATCAGCTAAACTACTTACAGTATAACTCTGTGTCAACTTTTCATCCTGACTCTCAGTATGGTTTTCATGTACTTTATTTAAAACCATATTATCAACCTGGCCTACACAATCCTCATTCGGATGGAAACTTGAAATAATATCATCATTACCTAGCGAGTTCCTACTATCGTTTAAAAAATTTTTATTGTCGTCAACTAATAAGTATTCACTAACTTCCGTAACGCATACTTCGTCATCTACTAAATTTCCTTCATTAACAGATGTATGAATATCATCTAAAATATCAGGTATAGCATCAATAATATCAGGTATAGCATTAATAGAAGTGTCCGATGATTTATTTTCTAAACCACTAGCATTAGTATCGGCCCTATTTTCAGAAATTTGTACTGGAATTACCGCATTATTCCAGCTAGACTCACTTTCTTTATAAGCCACAAAAATACCCTGACTTTCACTATTCTCAAAATAATGATTACTGCTCGGACAAAATAATACATTTGACCAAACAGTTTCAACAGGTTGAACCATATCATGTGAATCAACTTGCCAGTGCAAGTAAGGTGCTTGCATATTATTTTCTTTAAGTGCACTAATTTCATTATAACGCCGTGCGCTTCTATTATTTTGCCTGCGGTACTGCTTACGCTGCTGGTTTGAAACTCGCGAAAAATTTTGGCGCGGCTGTATAAAACTTCTCGTACCTGAATGACGGTACGGGGTAGCGAAGAAATGCCTATTGTCATGTTTAGCTAAAGCTTGAAGGAGGGTAACCTTGCTTGTAATTGTTTGATTATCTAAAAAATCTTGAACACTTGGCTTCAAACGTTGGATAACTATTTTTAAGATTATCGCTTCCGTCACCCCTTCTAGATATTCCTCACACTTGGAAATCTTTTCCATAGCAAAATCTAATGCAGACTGACCTTCACGTTGCCTTAGCGAATAAATTTCCGCTTCAATTTCACTTTGATTAAAGGTCTTTGAAAAAACACTAAGAAACTGTTGCTTGAATGACAAATAGTCAAAAATCAGATTACTGCTTTGCATGCATGTGTACCACTGAAATGCACTACCTCTTAAAGCGGCTAGAGCAATTTTAAGTTTATCCCCCTCTGGGGTGCATTGTTGCTGAAAGTAATGCTCAATTTTCTTTAGGAATTGGCTTGAGGGGCCGCCATTGAAGGTGGCTTCGAATGGCGCAAAATGCTGAACCATAATTACCCGAGGAAAATTTCCAGCAGGATTTTGTTCTACAACACTCATTTTTTAAATAGTATATAAGTACTTGCAACAATTTTATCAATATAAGTACACAGTACACAGTTTTTAATTTCAATTATGTTGTTCGTTACAAATTTAACGCTAACTACCAGGGTATATATATCTTTCGGGCGCCAGTATAGAGATTCTATACTCACTTCTACCCAGACTTGGGTGTATATAATTTGAAGTGGCACTCTATTTGAATTTGAAGCAAACACAGTTTATACATGAAACAATGTTTATTGAATTCGTTGCACATATAATTGGCTTTTACAGCAATAAGCATGCGTACTACTTGTACGGAATGTATAAACACAGCTTTCAAGAACAATATATTTTTATACTCACGAACAGTAAGTCAAACCAGCAGTACTGCCATGTAAACTTCTGGCCCGCTAAGCACTAGCGCAGGATAACACCTTTTCAACCTTAACAACCTCCCCTTTCATTAATGACGCTGCATGGTATTTATACTAAGCGCTTATGCCAAAATTAGCATATCTGAAGCAGCTTCTTTAATTCCTTCACTCAAAAGTTCGATTCTTGGGAATCGAATCTTGTGTATACCTTACAACTTGTAACCCTCAGTACCTACGGTACTTGGGGGGGGGGGGGATACTGTGGCAACCCAACTCGCAGACAACTCCGACGTCGCGTTCTGCGCATCTGGTTCGCGCAGGATTGGGATTGCCGCGGACATTGGTACACCGATTTTAACTACTTCACTTTTCCGTACTAGCGTGGTACGTACGCTTCTCCGCTCCGAATTCACTGCGATGAACTACGAGCCGGGTTTCGTAACTGTAAATTTATGCTGTGTCAACTTTTAAATAAAAGAACATGTTAAGTTCTAATTGTTCTTATACCTTCTGATGTCCGTAATATGGGAATAATAGTTCCCGTACATCCATTGAACAACTCATTCAGGAAGTTTTTTCAACTTAAGTTAGCCATGCCACATTGGTTACTCGTACTCGTACTAGTTAATTAGTTTATTTTTCAACTAATTAATTTATTCTTCCTCCCTCAATCATTGTCAACATTATTTGTAAACTTGAGAACGGTTAATCTTAAGTCACATACTAACCTTGATACTAAGGATAAGGAGCTCTTGCTCCCTGGTGCCTCTATAGTGTTTTATGTCGATGTCAATGTCAGTTTTTCCTCAAATTGTCACCAATTATAAAAATCATAAATGGCTTTGCGAACGTGCGATTTTGGCACCAAAAAACATCGACGTCAATGCAATCAACTATGCAATTCAAGAACAAATTCCAGGCGATTCTATTACCTACAAATCGATTGACAGCGTCATGAATGCGGACGAAGTTGTAAACTATCCAATCGAGTTTTTGAATTCGTTGGATCTTCCTGGTGTACAAATTGTCACTCAAAATCGGCGTGCCAATTTTTCTCTTGCGAAACATTAATCCACCCCGATTGTATAATGGAACACGACTCGCTGTAAAAAAACTAATGCCGAATGTCATCGAAGCAACTATTCTTAACGGAAACTAGAGGGGAAAAGATGTGCTTATTCCACGAATTCCCATTATTCCCACCGACTGCCTTTTGATTTCAAACGACTGCAGTTCCCCGTTCGCATATTTTGAAAGACTAGCGATATTGGCACTCAATTGCCGGTTTGACGAAAGCATCAGTTTCGCCATCTGTTGACATATATAGGAATCTTTTTATTATAAGTTTTTTTTTTACTTCTACGCAATTTAGTATGTTTTAAAATCTGAATTACATATATAACACAGGATTTAAAAAGATTTTAACAAAATAAATAAATGAATAAATTGAAATAAGTATATTATTGAATTTTAAATTTACTTTCTTCAAATATCCACAATAATTTTAATTATTAAAATTTTACTGTTAATTAGAAAATAAATGTATTTAATAAGCTTTAATTAAAAAAATTAAGTTGCATAAATTAAAAAATTTAAAGTTTTAAATTCCAATAATATAAATTTATTTTAACATATAATTTTTAAAAAATTAAATTTAAATTAATGAAATTTTTAAAATATAAAAATTTATTTTAATTTGGTTACATTTTTATGCTAAATTATTGAAGAAATGAGGGAATGATGCTGAGTATGAAGGAATGACAAATCACTATTAAAGTTGACTATTTTCATATAACAAACTAGTTTTGATGCAATTATTAGTAGGCAAGAATAATACATTATTTTAATAATGGTTTATTTAGTTATAGTAAAAATTTTATCCATAAATAGGCACATGTAAAATTATTTATCAAGAAATTTATATTGGTTTTCTCTGCTATTACAAGGTGTAGGCTGGGGCAGTTCATATTTTATACCTATCAAGCAGTAAGCATGAATGTCCTTTGTTGAGGGTCATGCATATCTGTAGTTTCCTGTTGAAACTATCACATTTATAGTGAAATTTTCAATGTCTACTAATAGGATCTCTCCAGGATACAGTGTTTTATCATAATTTATCATCACCTACTCACCAACTTTGTATTTGGTGTTTTTGATCTTTTGATCTTTCTTTGCTGTAGATTTTTTTGTTTTATTTTCAGAATTTAATTGAAAATAAGAGCATTTGAAATCTTGCACTGAAAGCAAGAAAGTGAATGAAATGTCTAGTACTGTATGTGCTGAAGTATATACAGTCTGATAAAAATGGTTCTAAATCTTTTTCAAAACAAATATGATTACTTTCAATTATACAAAACCAGTACGATTACTTACACATCTTAAATTTTTTTTTTCTAATTTTCTAGACTTTAAAACATATTGTATTAAGTAATTTCGTGGTTTCAAATCAGGAATAATGTATTCAATGCAATATTTTAACATGAACCCATACAGATCCCACTTTCAAACTTATACAATCATTTCGGTACTATATAAAGTATTATTAAAAAATTTTTGAAAATTTTTCAAGCGGCGCATTTTGAAAAATTCAAATTTTAAATTCAAATAAAATAAATTTTTCTAAGCCCTAATTGTGTTATATATCATTGAAAAAGGTCTTGAAAATTGCTTTAAAATGCCACCAATCTTACCTCTCTAGTTCTTATTGTTGAAATTTTTTTGGATAATTGAATTAAAACACAAGGAGTGCGGTAACGAAGAAGTGAAAACATTCTTTCAATTCTGAATGTATTTGATTTCGTAATGTCATTTCGTAAAGTCTGAATGATTATATTTGGATGTAAATATATTTATACATAGCATATTTATACATGTATATAGCGTAATACATGAATATATAATACATTTATATTAAATTGAAATAGATTAAATTTTATTGTTAAATTTGAATTTTTTCTTATTTATTGAAATAGACTGCAAAAATTTTTTGCACTTGAGTAATTTGTATGATTTTTTTAATCTGATTTTCTTTATTTTAGTGACGCTATCTACTGGAAAAATAAACTAATAACATAGGTTTATAATTGAATCATCTTTCCTTTTTTCGTTGGCTTTGCAAAATATGAAGTAACAAATTTAGCATTTTCAAATTATTAATTAATAAATAAGTAAAAATTAGTGTGGATATTTGAAGAAAGTAAATTTAAAATTCAATAATATACTTATTTCAATTTATTCATTTATTTATTTTGTTAAAATCTCTTTAAATCCTGTGTTATATATGTAATTCAGATTTTAAAACATACTAAATTGCGTAGAAGTAAAAAAAAAACTTATAATAAAAAGATTCCTATATATGTCAACAGATGGCGAAACTGATGCTTTCGTCAAACCGGCAATTGAGTGTAGAGATGCCAAAAACGAGTATTTTTCAGGAACAGGTACAACCGATCCAGTTCCAAACAAATACCTGTTACAAAATACCTGTTACTCTAACCTCATCTTCCAGTTTCATTTCCGTGATCCCGTCACCCTCTCTACCTTCCGTACTCATTTACCGAGGTCTCACCCTGTACCTGTTACCGCTTTGCCTAGTGCCTAGTCTGAACCAGCTGTAATAATATAATGAATAATCAGTTTATTTTATGAAATCTGTATACCTATTGTACAATAAATACATGTAGGAAGGAGTTAGTACTCCTTCCTTTAGAAGTGAATCATTAGACTTAATTATTTTGAACATTTAATTAAACTAGACGATGTTTACAAGACAGGACTAACACTTAGTATGAAATTAAAAAATAAACACAGAAGCATCAAAAGAGCTAAACATCGGGAGCTTGCAGAACAACACATCCGCTTAAAGTCCTTCGTGCCGCAGTAGTAGGAGTGGAAGTTGTAGTAATAGTTCAGTTGTGTTGCCAAACTCACTCTCACACGGCCGTTCTGACTTTCCAGACGTCCGCGGCTGGGTTGTCAACAATAATTCTGAAAAGATAAAAAAAAAGAGCAGAAAAAGGAAAAATATTTCAAAAAATCAAGCAGTGTTCAACACAGTGGTATTGGTGTTCAGTTTCTGCACCACTGTTTCATTTTGTCCGCTGCAGTTGATGTTATGGTTGGACCATCGTGATGTCCTAACTTTCGAACTTCGTAACGATCGTTGGGGTTGATGTTCGTGATCTCATATGGTCCGAAGAACTTTGGTCGGAGCTTTAATCCGGTTCCAAATTGAGTTCGTTGTATTGCCACTTTGTCACCGATCTTGTATTTACAAGCCGGTTTACGCCGTTTGTTATATTGTCGTATGTTTTCTTCCTGTAAACGGAGGATATTTCGTTTAGCTTCGATACGTAACGCTTCTTTGTCATCAAGAATTCTTTGGTGGTGTTCCTCGTCAAGAAGATTTTTAATCTGTAGATCCTCTTGTTGTTTCATTTTAACACCAATTAAAAGTTGAAAGGGTGTGAATTTTGTACTGCGTGTGGTGGTACTATTTAAGATACGTTGCAATCTTGGGACATATTTAAACCATTTGTCAGGTTCATCTAGAGCTAACTTAGTTAAAACGGGAATAATTGTGCCATGAACACGCTCAACCTGACCGTTGCCACGTGGCACACCTGTTGCTATTGAAATGTGTTCAATTGACTGTTCCTGGCAGTAACTTTGAAATTCTGAAGATGTGAATGCGCTACCTTTGTCAGTAATGATTTTTGAAGGGTTGCCAAATGTAGTTTGTTGCAAGGATAATTTGTCTAAGGCATCTTTCGTAGAGGTGGACTTCACGGGATAGATCCATACAAATTTGGAAAAGGCATCAACTACTGTAAAAAGATACTTATAACATTTTTTTGTCGATGGTAAAGGTCCTAAAAAGTCGCAATGGTAACATTCAAGGGGTGCATCACCTTTTGGAATGGGGTGAAGGTATCCTTCTTGTTTTCCAGATTTTCGCGAGGACAAAATGCAAGGAATACAGTTCGAAATAATTTCTTGAACTAATTTCTTAAGTTGAGGAATGAAAAATTCACGAGAAACAATTAATTCGGTTTTTTGTGAAGCAAAATGACCTTGTGAATGGGCGTTTAGCACTATTTCTTTCTGCATCATTTGTGGTACTACTAAAAGTTCGGCATCCTGATGAAGTTTATAAAGAATTCCGTTTTTAACAAAAAATTCATCAGAAGGTGTAGATTCAAGCATAGATTTAATTTGAGATATAAATTCATCCTGGTCTTGGGCATTTTTCACCTTTTGAGTGATATCATTTGAGGTAATTACAAGAATGGGGTTACGACTTAAAGCATCAACATGTTTCATCTGTCTACCGGGTCGATGACAAACTTCATAATCAAAGTCTTCTAACATCAATGCCCATCGAGCAATTTTAGCTGGTAGGTCTTTTTTGTGCATCGTTTTTTGGAAAGCATCACAATCGGTGATAATTTTAAATTTTGTTCCCAACAAGTAGTTTCGAAATTTTTTTAGCGCTTCAATAACGGCAAGAACTTCCAGTTCATAACTATGATATTTTTCTTGTTGAACTGTAGTTTTACGGCTAAAATAATGAATAGGATGAAACTGTCCATCATCGGATTGTTGCAAGAGCACAGCGCCAAAACCTAAGGAGCTGGCATCAGTGTGGAGTTCTAATGGGTATCCCTGTTGAAAAACATGAAGAACTGGGTTTTGTGAAAGAATGCCTTTCAGTTGTTGGAAAGCTGCTATTTGTTCAAGGGGTTTGGGAGCTTCAATAACTTGAAATTTTGGTTCAACCTTTTCACTTTTGACGGATTCATTCTCAAGGGCATCATCATCGGCATCAAACATTTTTGGTTCAAGAGTTGCCTTGATAGCTCCAATATCAAAAGCATTATCATTATCGTTATCATGAAGCAAATCTAAATCACTGGCATCAGCATCATCTAAATATTTTCCATCATCATTATCATGAAACAAATCTAAATCATTGGCATCATCATCATCATCATCACGTTCAAAATCAATTGGATTATCCATTTTCTCTACCCTAGAAATCTTATCTTGAGTAGATGTTAAAGGTTTTTCAGACATGCATATTTGGCCCTGATCTTGAATTTGTTTTTCTACAATTTCCTTTTCCGCAAAAGGGAGTCGTCGAGAACGTTGAGCTACCGGGATTTCATCTTGTAATAAAATGGTCATCTTAATTTCAGCGTCTTGAACTTTATGGGGTTTGTAGGAAGTAACGATATTTTGAACTTCCTCACGAGTTTCAGAATTCAAAATGTGTGAAAGATCAAATGGAAAAGCTTGATCATCAGAAACATTAGCAATATTAACGAAGGTGTTATTTTCAGGAGTTTTGCATAAACGAATACCGTCTTTATCAAATGTAAATTGGGTTTGCTGTAAAAAGTCGATTCCGATAATCACATCAAAAGGAATCAAGTCATCCTCTAGAACATGTATTTTAGCAGGTAAAGTAATGGTTTGAATTTCGATGGAATCCTGAAAGAATCCGATGCTGTGAACTTGGTTTTTGCCAATTCCTGAAAAGGGAATGTTGGTGGGCTGCAATGGTGGCGAACCAATTCTTCGATAGGTTTTCTCATTGATGAGGGTTGCCTGTGACCCAGTGTCACAGAGTGCTGTCAATTGAATTCCTGCAAGTTGAATGTCAACATGCATGGGATTTTTCGATGAAGTTTCAGGAGAAAGTGCATTTACAGTTTTATCAGAAATAGGTTTTTGAGAATCAGGTTTTGGTTTAGAATTTCGATAACTTTTAGGGCAATTAGCGTGAACATGACCAAAACTTTTACATCCGTAGCATTGTTTACCATGTGACTTATTCAAACATTGGTTGCTTTTGTGACCTCTCAAGCCACAGGAAAAACATACTGGCTATGTATTTGGGCTACGTGTATTATCGACTTTCACATTGAGGTAGGAAGCATCAATTTTTTTCTGATTATTTTGTCTGAAATTTTGTGATCTGTTAAAGATTTGTTCATAAATTTTCAACTTTTCCTTAAATTCAGGGACGGATTTACAACCGTAAAGAATAACTTTATTGTTTGTTGAATCAGGAATTCCGTTTATGACATACTCAAACAGAGAGGAGTCATCGAGAGAACCTTTGTGTGCCAAATCTCTCATAGCTAAGAAATATTCTTGTAGGGTTTCAAACGGTTTCATACGTCGAGATTCCATTAATTTATGTAACTGAATACCGTTAATTTTGTCCGAAAATTCGTCTAATAAATGGTGCTTCAATTGTTCCCAATTTGTAATTCCACGAATAGACCTAATTAAAGTTTGAGCGGGACCAGTTAAACATTTTCTAACAAAAGTAATTTGGTGAATTGGATTGTTTATCTGATATAAACAAAAAAGTTCTTCAACGTCAGATATAAAATTCTCAACACTGTAATTATCACGAGACGAGAAAGGTTTTATTAAATCAACAACGTCTTTCAGACTAAACAACTGGAAAGAGAGATTCGCAGTTTCAACTGAAGGCAATGAATTTTGATCTGATTCACCAACGGAAATGTGTGTATTTTGCTTATTCGAAGATTCTTTTGCGTCAATGGTGGGGGAAAAGGGAGATCTTTTTTCCTCTATAACGCTGTTAGTTTGGGATGAACGTGCATCCGGAAGTGAGTCATCATTCACTTCGCATTCCGAAAGATCAGAAAATTCTGCTTTTAATAACGATAAATCACTAAGACTCATAAGAATGGTATTGGCACATTTGTCTGGGTCAGTTGAAAATTCTAAATGAAGTAGATTACAAATAGAAATCAAGTCTTTAAGTGAAAACTCTTTAAGTACTTTCTGTTTCGTTGCTTCCAACACGAATGGCTGTTTAAAACCTGTAAATTTACGTAATCTGGTACGATTTTGTCTGTCGCCGTCTGTACCAAAAATTAAACGATGTAGAACCTTTATTTGATTCGTACCACCAAATTTTAATGATTTTGCAATATTGGGGTAATCGTTGAGAGTAGCCATAACTATATACTAGGTTCAAACAATTATAGTACACAAATATACAAATATTCAAAACCAAAATCAATACTTATAATACGTAGTTACTCAAATTCAAAAGTAGAAAATAATATTTCAAATCGAAATTTTTTCAAATACCAATTCAATAATAAAATATTGATTCTCAAAATATGCATCAAAATAAGTAATCTTTAAAACAGGTTTTGTTCAAGAAAACAAAATTATGAACTAAAATAAGCATCAAATATCAAATAATAAGTTCTTCAAAATAATTTCTCTGGTTGAAGAAAACAGATGACGTAAATTTAGATATGTATCAAGTTAGATATTACTTCAGCAAAATATTCATCAAATTAATCTTCAAAATAAATCACTGTTGAAGAAAATAGAGGATGTAAATGCAGCATCAAAATAATAGTTAAAGTTCTAATGTTAAAAGCATCAAAATTGGGAAATCGAAAGTATCAAAATTGGGAAATCGAAAGCATCAAAGCATTCTGCAAAATAAAAAATATTCTCGCAAGAAAACAGCAGAATTAAGTTCAACATCAAAGCGCATCAAATAAGCAAAGTTGTCATCAAATAAACATTCGCTTCGTCAAAATTATGCATCAAAATAATAATATAATAATCTTCAAAAGTATTCAATTCGCGATCTTTCAAAATATATATTATGTTGTGGTTTGTTCAAGGAAACAAGATTCTTCAAGTTAAATGTCGAAATTTTCATCAAATCATCAAATAATTTCATCGAAATAGAATTCTCTTCAAGAAAACAGAAGTGATAAATTCAACGTCAAAGACCATCAAAAATGAATTTAGCATCAATTAAATTCTTGCATCAAAAGAACGTTGAAATATCTTTCAGTTTTCTTAAATCATCAATAAGTTGAGAGTTCAATTAATCATCAAAATTTTCTTGAACAAGCGTCAACGTATGCATCAAATAATTTTAATATGATCCAAGTTACTTACAATTCTGGTTTTGGTTCTCATCATCCCATCAGAGTATCATCAGAGTCCGTGGCACATCACTTTGGCTTTCGCTTTCGATATCCAAATCCAAAATGACAGACAACAGTAATCCAGTCGAAATCAAGTCGAAATCAAGTCGTATCATCGAAAGAAAATAAAGTTTTTTTTTTTTTAAGTTCCATGCTAGGGGTATTTTTCGAGTCCGAGGGCCGAGCACCCATGTAGGAAGGAGTTAGTACTCCTTCCTTTAGAAGTGAATCATTAGACTTAATTATTTTGAACATTTAATTAAACTAGACGATGTTTACAAGACAGGACTAACACTTAGTATGAAATTAAAAAATAAACACAGAAGCATCAAAAGAGCTAAACATCGGGAGCTTGCAGAACAACACATCCGCTTAAAGTCCTTCGTGCCGCAGTAGTAGGAGTGGAAGTTGTAGTAATAGTTCAGTTGTGTTGCCAAACTCACTCTCACATACATATATACCAAGTCGTTTTTTCTAAAAAATATTTATATTTTGCTAATGTTAATCTTGTTTGCTATAAAATAATTTTTTTTTTTTCATAAGACGTTTTTATTATCATCAACAATTTAATTCACAAAATCCTGACAAGGGAGCAGATACAATTTTTTCACCTGTCATAAAACACAAAAATGATTACCAATAATATAATGAATAATCAGTTAATTTTATAAAATCTGCATACCTATTGTACAATAAACATATATATACCAAGTTGTTTTTTCTAAAAAATATTTATATTTTGCTAATGTTAATCTTGTTTGCTATAAAATAATTTTTTTTTCATAAGACGTTTATATTATCATCAACAATTTAATTCACAAAATCCTGACAAGTGAGCAGATAAAATTTTTTCACCTGTCATAAAACACAAAAATGATTACCAATAATATAATGAATAATCAGTTAATTTTATAAAATCTGCATACCTATTGTACAATAAACACATATATACCAAGTTGTTTTTTCTAAAAAATATTTATATTTTGCTAATGTTAATCTTGTTTGCTATAAAATAATTTTTTTCATAAGACGTTTATATTATCATCAACAATTTAATTCACAAAATCCTGACAAGTGAGCAGATACAATTTTTTCACCTGTCATAAAACACAAAAATGATTACCAATAATAGAATGAATAATCAGTGAATTTTATCAACAACATTAACCCAAAAAATGTTATTTTATTTCAAAAGCAATGAAAGTAAATATTTTTATAAAGGTATTTGAGTGTATTACTATTTAATAATAGTCATGAAATAAAATGAATAAGAAAGTAAGAATATGTCCAACGAAATTCAGATCAACTGTGAATTTTATTTGAAAATAATGATTATAAACGAACGTGAAAATGTTTAGGTAAGCGAATATTTCCTAAGGTCACAAGACAAGTAGAAATACTCGTCTATTTGTTTTGTATGCTCCCGACGACCCTTCCTACGTACTACGTAGTACGTAGAAGTTTAAACTATAAACGAGTGTGGAAATACTCGTTTAGGCAAGGGAGTATTTTCTGGTAACAGGTACGAAAAAATACGCGTATACTTATTTCGTCCCCGCTCCCCGCCTAGACAAGGGAGTATTTTCTGGTAACAGGTACTGAAAAATACGCGTATACTTATTTCGTCCCCTCTCCCCGCCTGGCGGCAGTATTCTATCGTTTGACACGTACGCCGTACTAGGGAGTATTTGCTGGTAACAGGTAAGGGAAAATACGCGTTTACTTAGGCCTGGACTCCACTTCACCAGAAAACGCGACAGAAACAAAAAACAGAATCGGAAAATCTACGCACTTCCGGTTTTTTCCGTTTCTGCCCAGCAGAATGACGGCGGAAAACAGAGTTGAAAATATTGAACTTTTCTGTTTCCGTCCGCGGATTCCGCGTGTATGACAGCCAATAGGAATGCGTCTTGATCCACGAAACACAAAACAGCAATGGCGTCTCGGTTTGACATGGAAGCGTTTATTTATGAACATCACCTCCATAACTGCAAGCTAAATAAGTCAAACAGTAAATTCTACTAGAATAATTTGTTGGAATAATGATTTTCTATTACCAGATAATGGATTTAGTGCAAACTGATCTGTAATCCTAAGATGTCACTTTGTAAAGGTCTGATATTTTTAACTATCCAAATGTTATAGAGATGATATATACTAAACATGACAACTAAAACCCTCAGTAATATTTTGTCGAAATTTCTATTACATACTATTTGTTATGCACTACTGTTTTTTCAACAAGACTTTTTTCAGAACTCCTGATCGGTAGTTCGAAGATCTCTAATTAAGGTGTTGTGAATACCATGTTTTTCCCTTTCTTGGAAAATCTTTCGAACCCAGAATCGATGTTTTCTTTTTTTTGCTTCAGAGGTTCTAATTAAAGACAGCAGACTTAGGAAGTGCAAACTCGCCATAGCAAAATCTGTCGTTTTCCATACTTTCTTGAGCTTAAGTATTTTATGTCCGAATCACAGCCAATGTAAAACAATAAACAAAAAAAACAAAAAAACGACGACAGATGGCGCCAGCTGAGCGGAATCTGTCTGAGCGGATTCTGGTGAAGTGGAGTACAGAAAGAACGGAATCTCAGCAGAAACGGAAAACAGAAAAAAATTCCGTTTTCTGTTCTGTTTTCTGTTTCTGGTGAAGTGGAGTCCTGGCCTTATTTCGTCCCCGCTCCCCGCTTGGCGGCCATATTCTGTTCGCCGGGAGTACTCTATTGTTTGACACGTACGCCGTACCTGTTACTTTTGAAAATCGGTAACAGGTCCAAAGTTCAGTTAGGACATACCTGTTACAAAGTAACAGGTCCAGTATTTCCGTTCCATCCCTAATTGAGTGCCGGTTCTTTCAAAATAAGCTCCCCGTTCGACTTGCATTCTCGATGACCATCAACAAAGCACAAGGTGTACAAGTGTGCGGATTGAACCTAAAAAATCCATGTTTTTCACATGGTTAGTTGTGTGTTGGATGCTCACGAATGGGACAGCCAAGAAATTAATTTGTTTTTGCTGAAGACAGAAAAACAAATAATACGCGGTCGAAGTGGTGACGTCACGTCCGCCATGTTGGGCACCTCCGCAATGGCGGCCTATGTTATTCTCCCATAGGACGGAAAAACAAATATTAATATCTCTTAAACTAATGAATATTATCTCCCAGCACGTCCTGAAACCGATGAAGGGGATAAAAATACCCTACCTTAAGAATTGAGGAATGTGATTTCATACAGGAATAAGAGCAAATGGTGTTTTAAAATCTCATTTCGATAAGCCTATCGATGTGAAACATAGGCTTAGATGAAGTGATACTCTTGAACTTTTTTAATTAGTGTTTGTGAATAGTTTTATGTTGTTTCTGTCTATGTGGATATTCTAACATTATCTAAGATGAATTGGTAAGTAGATTTTATTCCCAGTAACAGTGATTTATCCCTAGTGCCATTGTGTTTACAATTTGAATGTGTCGCTGATGGTAACGGTATTAAAATGTCACTTTCGATAAACATTATTACTGTAAAACTACGTATGTACCTTATTGTTCATTCGATTTTCCTCAAATATTTGTATGGTAACATTCTTAAAGCACTATAATCCACTTTGCAGAATGAAAGGGTTCTTGAAGTTGATATATTGGCTAGTAAAGTATACTGTATTGTTGCTGTTTTTATGTATTAGATGTATGCTTTTATTAATTTCTTTACATGTGTACTTGATTCCCTTCCCTTAAAACTGAATGGGTGTCTGAGTAGGATAGATTTAAGTCAATCTATTCTATGTCAGATTTCTTTTCAGTTAAATCCATGAAGCTATAAGATTACTGACAGACTTTGTCTAAGTATTTTTCAGCCATTGATTTCATGCATCCTTTTTGTTGCTGGCAGGTTTTATGATGGAATTGTTTGATTTAGTATTAGTGTGTTATCAATCTTAGTTTAATGCAGCACTTACCGAAGTGATACTCTTCAAATTCTTTATTTAATGTTTATTAACAGCTTATTTTTATGTTGTATCTGTTTATGTGAATAATGTAACATTCAGTAAGTGGATGTTTTTCCGAATAATATGCTGTTAAAGCTTACTTGTTATTGTTTTGAATTATAAATATTGAAAAGTATTGTTTGGTAACATTGTTTCAGTTATGTATTCTTTATAACTCTTTATGCTTCATAAATAACTATTGGTAAAAGCAGAGATAGACCAACTAAAGGAAAAAATAAAGAGCTGCAGTTATTGTTGGCAGCAAAAAATGTGAAATTTCAATTTTCTCAAATCAGTGAGAATGACATTTTAGTGCTAATGTCAATAATAAAATTCAACATTCAATAAACAACCCTGACTTCCCTAATTGCTACTTTTTAATAAACATGACAGAAATATTTATTGAAAATCTCTGCAAAGGCTCAGAGGCAGACTTTTTCACAGTATAAGAAAAGACAAATTTTAAAAGGATTGATAGCCTACCTCCTAATGGTGCAATTTGTTTCATTAGTAAATTGTGGCCAGGATCTACTTCTGATAAAACCATTTTCAAGGAATGTGGTTTAATAAAATTGTGGAATCCTGGATATCTAATATTAACAGATAAAGGTTTTTAATACTTGACCTATTGCCTCAAGGTGTATCAGTAAATATTCCCCCATTCTTAACCAATCCACAATTCACAGAAAGTGAGGATAAATTTACGACTAAATTAAAACATATACATGTTCATGTTGAACGAGCTATACAAAGAATAAAAAGTTTACAAATTCTTGATAACATCCCATATTATTTTAATCAATACGCTTCAGTATGTTTTCAAGTTTGTGCCACTTTGGTAAATTTGTAAAATCCATTGGTGAAAAAATAAAATCTTTTTGTTTATATCTTAACATGTTTTTGTTTCATCCCTTTGGTGAGTTTTTTTAGATAAAAAGTTTACAGTTTCCATTACATGTATTTTAATAATAACTATGCTTTAACCATTGCATTTGGAGGTTACACATAAATTCTGAGTTATGTTTTGAAATCTCTTCATTTTGGTCACTTTATTTAAAATGTTACTCAAAATACAGAAAGTCAAGTTTTACAGAACTTATATCACATTCCATTCATAATGTGAAAGAAAGAACACAGAAATCCCATTACAGCCTTTTAATTAAAAATGCAAAAAAATATAGATATACATTAACAACAGAAATGAAAAAACAATTTAAAAAGAATAACGAGACAAAACAAAATGTACTGGTTATAATCTCTCTCATAGCTCTATATTTGGAAAAAAGGTATACATATAAATTAACATCAGAAATTAATATATTTTAATATGAAAAGAAAAAACAATTATCTTAAAATAAACAATTACCATAAAATATAAATATTAAAGAAACAAATGTTGCTACATGTACAACTTACTGTCACATTATATATCTGTCTCTCATAGAGGATTGCACTTTAGATAAAATCAAGCTGTTTCCAGGATTGTTATCAAACAACTGAATATCACTAGCCAGAGCTTTTTCTCCTGTCTATGAAACTTTTTTGATTGTTTAAATGTTACAATTGAAACGAATTACGAAACGTTAAAAATAAACACTACTTCATTCAAAAAAATAAATGAGAATGTTGCAGCAATCAGTTTTTTTTTGGTCTGCTATAAATGTAAAGTTATTGTTTATGAAGCATAAGTAGTTATAAAGAATACATAGCTGAAACAATGTTACCAAACAATAGTTTTCAATATTTATAATGCAAAACAATAACAAAAAAGATTTAATAGGCATATTATAGGGGAAAACATCTACTTACTGAATGTTACATTATTCACATAAACAGATACAACATTTAAAAAAAGCTGTTGATAAACATTGAATAAAGAATTTGAAGATTATCACTTTCACTAACTGTATGACATAAGAACAATGCAAAACAAATCAATTATTCCATGCTTCATACTTTAAGAGTCCTGCATTAAACTACGGTTGATAACACACTAATATTAAATCAAACAATCCCATCATAAAACCCAGCCAGCAAAAAAAAAAAAGGATGCATGAAATGGCTGAAAAAATATTTAGCCATTAAGTATGTCAGTAATCTTATAGTTTCATGGATTTAACTGAAAAGAAATCTGACATAGAATAGATTGACTTAAATCTATCCTACTCAGACACCCATTCAGTTTTAAGGGAAGGGAATCAAGTACACATGAAAAGAAATTAATAAAAGCATACATCTAACACATAAAAAACAACAATACAGTATACTTTACTAGCCAATGTATCAACTTCAAGAACCCTTTCATTCTGCAAAGTGGATTATAGTGCTTTAAGAATGTTACCATACAAATATTTGAGGAAAATCGAATGAACAATAAGGTACATACGTAGTTTTACAGTAATAATGTTTATCGAAAGTGACTTTAATACCGTTACCATCGGCGACACATTCAAATTGTGGTAAACACAATGGCACTAGAGATAAATCAGTGTTACTGGGAATAAAATCTACTTACTAATTCATCTTAGATTCTGTTAGAATATCCACATAGACAGAAACAACATAAAAAACTATTCACAAACACTATAAATAAAAAATTTCAAGAGTATCACTTTCTCTAAGCCTATCTTTGACAGCGATAGGCTTAGAGGAATGGAATTTTAAAACACCATCTGCTCTTATTCTTGCACGAAATCACATTCTTCAATTTTTGAGGTAGGGTATTTTTTGATTCTTCATCGATTTCAGGACGTGCAGGGAGATAAGGGCCTAGGGGCCCGGGCCCAAAAAATTAATTGAAAATTAAAAAGCATGTTGACGTTCTTGAACGTTGGTTCGAAACAAAATCCTGCTAAAATGAAAGCCATATTTTTTAGCTATAACAGGATTTCACCTCCGCCGGTCACAGTATGTGGTCATCTGGTACACTTTGAGAGAGAGGGGAAATACCTTGGAGTTTACTTGGACAGCAGGCTAACCTGGAGAAAAAATATAGAATACATTATTAGAAAGTTCTTTATGGCACGTAGGGATATCGCGCATATCTTGTATCAGAACCAAATGAGTATTGATAATAAACTTTTATTGTATAAGACCGTGCTTCGCCCAATTCAGATGTATGCTGTTCCGGTTTGGGTGTCAGCAGCTGACACTCATATCCAGAGACTGCAAACTATACAAAACAAGACTCTTCGTGGTATCAGGAAGGCGCCATGGTACTTACGTAACGCTCTTGTTCATAGGGATCTGGCTATCGAACCAATTCGGCATCATATTAAAGATCTGGCTACGAACTTTTACAATAGGATATACTCAATTAATAACGAAGAACTTGCTAACCTGCCTGATTATGATCCTAGGGGGTGCTTTAGGCGCCCGAAGGCTATTTTGGTTATGAACCCTGGCCTTGTTCCTTTTCGGTAATTCCTTTCCTTAAAAAAATTCAAAATTACAATAGCCCGGCTACTTTTGGTTTCTGACCTGTCTTTCTTTTTCGATTGTTACTCTTCCTAGCATGCGATTCCCCCTCGGACCAGCTGTTTGCTGGAGAAGGGGATTGATAACCTATTCCCGAAATTCCAATCCTGCTTGCTTTCCTCTTTGATTTCGCTACTCGCACCTTACGGACTTCGGACCTACCGCCCTTTCGTGTAACTTCCACTAACTTGTTTTTTTTATCCCAATCATATTCCAATTTTTTATTATTATTATTATTACTATTATTATTTATTTATATAATATCTTGTTTCACCCCTTGTTTAATTTCTCCATTATCATTTAAGTTAGCCATGCCACATTGGTTACTCGTACTCGTTCTAGTTAATTAGTTGACTTTTCAACGAATTAAATTATTCTTTCTCCCTCATTCATTGTCAACACTATTTGTAAACTTGAGAACGGTTAATCTTATGTCACATACTAACATTGATACTGAGAATGAGGAACTCTTGCTCCATGGTGCCTCTATAGTGTTTTATGCATGAAGCTACAGAAGGAGCGTAAGCTTCAATGGGGAATTTTTCGAAAAATGAACCGATTGTTGTCGCTCACCGGTAGAGGGCGTGACATGCGAGCGAAGTGACTATTTTACTTTGAGTTATACGGCGTGGTGGTGAAAGTTGTTTTATAAATTTTAAAATTTATTCTGTGTGCAGAAATATGCCAAACACGTGTTTTGCTCCGGGTTGTTCTACTGGCCTTAAAAAGAAATAAAGAAACTGGACAGAGAAATCCTAGTATATTTGCTGCTCCTAAGGTAAGAACATTATTATTGTTTTGTGTTAATCATGAAGCTACAGAGCCATCATTTTTTTTTTAATTGTGCACAGAAATAAAATATTTCTAGTTAACTTTTCTTAATATTGAATTTTATCACTATTAAGTTAGTTGATAAGTAAATAAGTTTTCATTGTATGATAAAGAATGTTGCTACTATAAATGATTATG
This sequence comes from Dolomedes plantarius, assembly GCA_907164885.2. Taxonomy (NCBI): domain Eukaryota; kingdom Metazoa; phylum Arthropoda; class Arachnida; order Araneae; family Dolomedidae; genus Dolomedes; species Dolomedes plantarius. Next base: position 62,165,497 of record OU015495.1, on the reverse strand, counting down.
CAAAATCTGTTGAGTATAATTTTTAAAAAAATTAATATTTTCCTATCTTTTTACTGTGAGTACAATGAAACCCATACTTTGTGAAAATGCGAAAATATAGCTGATTTGTCCTTATCAATGTTATTTGGGGTTTTATCTTTTTAATTTGCTGAAAATATTTGTAATCGATAATTTACCAACTTGAAGGTAATTCCTGACAATGCTGGAACCATAATATTGAATTTAATCACTATTAAGTTAGTTAAATTACGTAAGTTAGTTAAAGTACGTAAAAGTATCATTTTTAGACCTATGCTGGATTGTATGTACTACTCATGATTTTTGCTTGATTTACAAGAAATTTTTTGACTAACTGCCTATAATACTGTTTATTATATATGCAATATTTCAAGGTAATTAATAAAAAATTAAAATGATTTTTTTATGCATAAAAAGTGAATATTTTTTTTTAAATCGAGCATTTTGCAGTCAACTATTGTGCACATTCTATCAAAATCAATTATTAAGTTACATTAATAATTGCTTACTATATGTGATTACAGCACTTTAAACAACAAAATCTACCAAAATTTTTTAACCTTAATATATTTTAATTTTTTAAAGAATTTTTTATAAGCTTTTACTCAGTCATTTTTGAAATTTCTAATTAAAAATAGCACGTACTTAAATGTTTTAATATATTTTAGAATAATGTTGCTGGACATTGTTGCCTGAAGTATTGTAATCACATATAGTAAAAAATTATTAATGTACCTTAATTTATTTTGACAGAATGTGCACAGTAGTTGACTGCAAAATGCTCGATTTTAAAAAAAATATTCACTTTTTATGCATAAAAAGTCATTTTTATTAATTACCTTGAAAATTGCATCTATAATAAAAAATATTATAGGCAGTTACTCAAAAAATTTCATATAAATCAAGCTTAAATCATGAGTAGTACATACAATCGAACATAGGTCTAAAAATGATACTTTTAAAGGTACGTAAAAGTGACCACACCCCTTAAGTAAATAAGTTTTCATTGTATGATAAGCAATGTTGTTACTATAAATGCTTATGCAAAATCTGCGTACAAAATCTGCTTATGCAATAAAATGCGTACTTTGTGAAAATTCAAAAATATAGCTGTTTGTCCTTGTCAAAGTTATTTGTTTTTTCTTTTTAATTCGCTGAAAAAATTTGTATTCAGTAATTTATCAACTTGACGATTATACCTCCGGTTTTAAAAAGTGTAATCTGAGATGCTTTGACTGATTTTTTTTTCCAAAGGAAGATATTTTAAAGTATTGTCTGATTAAATACAGAATTGACTTCCTACTTTATTAGTCTTGATAAGAATTTATTTGTGATTGATACAAAATGTTGCTTTTCTACTATGTGTGTGGGTGTTTTGGTTAATCAGTATTATTTCTCACATTTTTTTTCCATAAGAGATTATGAACAATGATAAAAAAATTTCTTCGCAATTTTTTTTTGTAATTTTATTTCCTTAATTATTAAATTATTACAAAATTCTGAACTCATTTATTCTGAAACCAATACACAATTATTCTGAAAAAGTATATTTACTCATTTCCTTTAAGAATTTTAATGAATTATAGCAAAAAAAGCACTTGAAATAAAGATTTTGAATGAAAATAAGCAATTGTTAAATTGAATAAATAAATTCATATTAAATACGCACTAAAATAAAACAACTTGTTTTCGCTAGGAAAAATACGAAAAATCCATATTAAAGCGTATGGTTGTCCGTGTCTAAGCCGCCCGCTAGTGCACACGAGCGCCCTCTAGTGGCGGCGACAAAAAGGGAGACACATTTTTAACACTGAGCTGCTCCTCCTTCTGTAGCTTCATGGTTTTATGTCAATGCCAATAAGGCGAAAAGTCGCACCGTCACTGGCTACGTCAGTTTTCGTCTACTATAGATCACGTGATTATCGGATAGCAGAAAACAGAAGCAGTTCCTATGCGTTTGCATGGGTTTTTGGACGATACCTTCATTTTGAGTTAAATAATTTAAGTTTATTTATAAAATTCCTCATATTAGTTGCATGTAACAGGTATTTTAACACTTTTTTTAATATTTCGCAAGGTTTAAGAGAATATAATCATTCTTTCGTTGAGAATGATTATTATTATGTTGAGATATGTATAGATATCAGGATAAGTTACTTCAGGCCAGCGTCTTGTATCGTAACTCCAGTCTTCCTCTGTCAATAAATACGGGTCGCATACTGAATAAACCTTTTCGGGCTATACCTGAATGTTTAATTTAGTGATATACTTTTGTTTAGATACTGTATCTAAAGACTTTGCGTAATCTGAGAGCATTTTATTCAACAAGCTGTAAGAATGCTCATTGATCGCCATGTTAAATTATGCAATTTTTTGCCACTCCTCGCCAAATAAGAAGTAAAATCTGCAAGAGTTGAGATGTGACATGCTGCGAGACATTGCCCTATGTCAATTAAAAATGAAAATTTAATGTTTAAATAAATTTAAATGCCAACAAGAATACAAACTTGTTTAAAAAGTGAAAAAACAAATCAAGGTAGAACGTGTGTCAGTGTGCAGTAGAGAAGTATGACGTTAGCGTTGTTGTAGTGGTCATCGAGGGTTGTGGGGCACGGGTGATGGGGACGATAGAGCGAGGGCGCTGTGACTCCCTTCCCCTCCCTTTGCCGTGAACATTCGCCACTCAGCGATAAGTTGTAACCTGAAAGTCAAGATCAAGAAACTCCCTCCCTCGCCTAAAGTTCATTGTTTACTCATTAGTAGACCTAATAATCGGTTACTCTACAGTCACAGTTACAGATTAAGAGTAGCAAGCTACACATTCTAGTGTTGTGTCATTGGTGTTGTACACAGGGGCGTAGCTACCGTGGAGCAGTTGGAGCGCAGTACCGCATTGAGGGAGGATGAACTAACAGTAGATGAACTAACAGTAGCAGAAGGTTCTATCCTAGAACCTGTCTCAAAAGAAGAACATTTTATAGAAGAACATGAAACTCCAACTCCAACTCGTACTATGGATACCGGGATCGGGATTATAATTACAAATTAAGACTTGGGACCTCTAATAAACAAGATGTTAAAAAGCAATATAATTGAGACTTTTGTGAAAATGGGCCCACCTGACATGCCGCCAGACCTGCCAAATGATGGGTAAAGGGAATTTCCGAAAACAGTTCCTTTTTCTAAAAGAAGAAGGAACCGAACGAAGAGAGAGTGTTAGGAGAGATTGGCTTGTATGGAGTGATACCGCAGAGTCATTGTTTTGTTTTCCGTGTAGGCTTTTTGATAGAGGTTGTAGGAGTGAGAAATCTGATTTAAACAAGTCTGTTTTATTGAGTAACGATAGTTGGAAGAAAGAAGACGGTTGGTGGAAGCTGTATGACAAACAACCAACGTATGAAAGGAGCACCTCTGACAAGAATAGTTACATCCAATGGAGAGAGTTAGAAAGGCAGCTGAATGAAACGCCAGACATTCATTCGCAGCTTGATTCTGAATTGGCCTCAAGAACGAAATACTGGAAAGAAATATTTCAAAGATTGTTATCTCTAGTTATGTTTATTGGGGAGCGAGGCTTAGTTTTCAGAGGAACCTCCGAAAGGATAGGTGATCCCAACAATGGCAACTTTTTGGGGCTGATAGAGTTGTTACCTGAATTTGACTCATTACTAAGAAAACATATCTCAAAAATAAAAAGAAAAAGGCTCAAGAAGAGGGAAAACGGCTTCAAGCGCACTACTTCTCTAAAGATTCCCAAAATTAATTTATTCAAATTTGTGGTGCTGGAGTTCTGCGGAAGGTGCTAGAAGAGAGCAAAAAATCCAAATATTTTTCCATTATTGCTGACTCTACCCCAGATGTCTTCCACATGGAGCAAACAACATTGGTGTTAAGATACGTATTAGATTGCGAATCGGAATTTAAGATTACTGAGAGGTTCTTAAGTTTTGTTGATTGCAACCAAAAAAACAGGACAGGATGTTGCTAACTTGATTATGAGTGAACTTGAAAAAAACTCAATTCCTTTGAAGGATTGTAGGGGGAAAGGTTATAACAACGGTGCAAATATGGCAGGAGTTTATAACGGTGCTCAAGCCGTTATAAGTAAACATTACAATCTTGCGTTTTACTCTAATTGTGCCGCACGCAGCCTGAACCTGTGTGGAGTTAATGCCGCAGAGTGCTGTGAAGAAGTGATAACATTTTTGGGGATGTTACAAAAAACATTCAACTTTTTTTACAGAAGCCCACACAGATGGGAATACTTAGAAAAACGGATAGGATACTCCCCGCATAACCTTTCTGAAACTAGATGGTCCGCCCGAGTAGATAGCGTTTTACCTTTTGTCAAGCACTTGCCACTCATAATTCATGCCTTATATGACTGTAAAGAGCTTAATATAACCATAGAGTGTAAAACAAACCTAAAAGGAGTTATGAAGTACTTAAGATCCTTTGAATGTATTATCATGTCCACAATATGGCTAAAAGTGACTGTCACTATTAATCACAAGAATAAAGTTTTGCAAATCCGATCTGCAACTCTCGATATAGATTGGTGATCTAATTGAGGAGCTGAAGGATCTGCCGAGTAAATGGTGCAATCTTTATGCTGAAACAAAACTAGTTGCAGCGAACATGACAAAAAGTATAGAATGTGAAAAGGACTTCAAGGAGAAAAGACTTAAGAAAAGAAAAATATTCCATGACGAGACCAGAGATTGTGATACCTCATCAAGATGTGATGATCAAACGGGATGTTACGTAAAACATGAGGAGGAGAATTTCAGAATTAATGTTTTCTATAAACTTATTGACTGTATCATTGGGGACGTTACTCAGAGATTTCAATTTTCCGAAAAGGTTAGTGACTTTTTCAATGTCTTTGGACATATCATGGTGATGAAAATGAAATTGAAAAGCAGTATTTGACTTTGTGTCAAACGTAAAAAGAAGACATAGACACTGACATTTTCAATGAAATCAAACACCTGAAGACAATACATAAGACCAACTTAGGAGAAACGTCATTACAACCTTTACAACTTTTGAACGCACTAAGGAAGATAAAGTTGGATAGCTTGTTCCCAAATACATCTATAGCAATCAGATTTTTCTGCTGCATCCCTGTATCTGTAAGTCACGGTGAGAGAAGTTTCAGTGTAATGAAAAAATAAAAAGTGTCAATCGATCAATAATGAACCAAGACATGATGAACGATCTCAACATCTTGGTATTGGAACCTGGTTTGGCAAGGGCTTGAAATATAATGATATTATTGGTGACTTTGCAAGAAAGAGGGCTAGAAGAGTTGTATTTTCCTAAAGTAAAAAAAGGAAAAAGTACGTTTTATTATGACATTTTATAAAATGTTCAAGTTCAATTAAGTCCTAGTTTTGATTACTGTATAATGAAATTGTAAAATGTGTTAAACCGTCAAAAAGTTTTTATTTCGCAAATGTATCCCCATCCCTTTCCACTGACATGCGTTTATTTAACATAAAAAAAAATTATTAGTACAATTTTATAGTACATCAAAAGATAATGCATAACATTGCACATTTCTTCGGCAGAAATAGCTGATAATCAAGTAGGTCTTGGTTATAAAATAACCTGCAAGTTCGCAGTTCTGGTCTAATTAAGTGAGGGGTGGGTGGGTGAGGTGTACCGGGATTTAGGGGCCGAACCCCTCAGTTGCCCAGGGGCCCGAGAATCCTGTCACCGGGCCTGAGTAAATGATCTAATAAACTGAAGTTTAGATAGCCCTTTTAAGGTTCATTTTCCTAACAATTTTATGCAAATATATGTCTTTTCCACTGCATCAGCTTTAGAGTTGTCCAAAACCAGAGGAACTCATATATGTACCTCCATAATTCGTCGGGAATGTGACAAATCGGCTTGCATACAAGCCCCATATTACACGGCCTAGTGCTTGAAAAACTGTAGTAGTGTTAAACACGTCGTTCCAGTTCCAGTCAAGGACAATAGAATAGCAGGAAAAGTTCATATAAAGCAGTGTTTCTTAAACTTTTTGGCACAATGGACCACTTTAAAAATCTTAAATATGTCACGGACCCCTCTGTGAAAAAAAAATTGCTTAAACATCATTTATTACAAAATATATTCTGTTTTATTATTTAATTATTTTAATATTTTTATTTCAATAGTATAAAAAATTTGAAGAAATTAAAATTTTTAATGTGAAGGCTGTTGCTGCTTTTCCTTGATTAACAGATTGAATTGAGGGATGGTTTTCGACAAAGCAACGCGCATATCATGTTCGATATTCAGTCGATTTCGATGTTTTGTTTTTATTGTGACAAGTGTGGAAAATCCCGCTTCGCAAAGATATACTGTAGCAAACGGAATAATGGCTGCCATAGCTCGTTTTACAAGCAATGGGTAGGCTTCTCGTAAAGAAGACCAAAACTCTCCAAGAGTTTTTGAATCGAAATCCATTTTTAACAAGGACTTTGTTTTCAAATCAATTAGCTCATCTTTGGCAAGGTTCATGTCATCGATACAGTCAATATCACAAAGAAAAGGATTACGAATCCACAACTCATCTTTTATATTTATTCCATCCGAATTGAAATATTTTTCAAATGAAACTTGAAGTACTTCCAGGTGTTCACAGATTTCATTTTTCAAGTTATTCAATAACAAACTATCTTGCCGAGATCCATTTTCAAAAAGCACTTCGTCCAACATTTGAAAGTTTGCATATATCCCATTTTGAATTCTAATTTTCCAAAGTGACATTTTCAATAAAAATGCCTGTAGTTTGTCAGTGGCATCCATAATTGTTGTATCAGGCCCTTGAATTGAAAGACTTATATCGTTCATGTGGTTAAAAATGTCTGCCAGGTAAGCCAATTTACCTATAAAATCTTTTTTCTTGAAATATTCGAAGAGTGAGTTATCTTTTTCTTCTAAAAAAAAGTGATACTTCTGTCTTCAACATGAAAATTCGTTTCAAAACCTGCCCTCGTGACAGCCAGCGCACTTCCGTGTGGTACAGAAGTACCTCATGTTCTGCGTTCATTTCTTGACACAGTGTTTTAAAAAGACGATGATTAAGAGCTCTACTTCTAATAAAATTCACAGTTTTAATAACTATTGACAATACTTCTTTTAAGCTGGTTGGAAGAGTTTTTGTAGCCAGTGCATGTCTATGTAAAAAACAATGTGTAACAATAACATTAGGAGCCTCTTTTTTACCAAATGGGCAAAACCAGATTTATTGCTAAGCATCGCAGGTGCTCCATCCGTACAAAGTGAATGAAGTTTTTGTTTCCAGTCGAAGTCGTGTTTGGAAAAGAAAACATTTAAAATCGCTAAAACATCAACTGCCTTTGTAGTTTGCAAAAGAGGCTCACAAAATAAGAATTCTTCTTTGATAGTATCAGCAGACACGTAACGAACAAAAACAAGAAGTTGACTACAATTCGAGATGTCTGTAGTTTCCTCCAGTTGCATACTAAAGGGAAATGGCGATGCTTTCAATTCATCGATGATCTGTTTCAAGATATTGCAAGAAATTTCAACTATTCTTGAATGTATCACATCATTGGACAATGGAATAGCCTCAAGTTTTTTTCTCTGTTCCAGTCCACAAACTAATTCAACCATTTCCAGCGCACATGGCTTAAATAATGTCTCTCCAATAGTATGCGGTTTCTTACTTTATGCAATACGATATGCAACTCTGAAAGATGCCTCAACCAAAGGTTTTTGTGGAATACCAAATCCAAGTTTGGTTAATGTTCCAGATTTCGAAAACTGGGCTTTCTTCTTTGTAAAAAATTCTAGATCTTTAGATGCATTTTCAGAATGAAGAGATTTGAGATGCTCTATCAATTTTGCCGGTTTCATACTGGCGTTTGCCAAAACTTTTCCACACAGAAAGCATTGTGGCTTTTCAACACCGTCCGATTCCTTCATGCAGCAGAATCCATATTTTACATAATTTTCATCATACTTCCTTTTTTTGGACATTTTGGGCTACAAAAAATATCAAATAATCAAATGAAACATTAAAAATTCACTCGAAAAAACTGTGACACAAAAAAACACTTCAAAAAAAAATACTTTAATTACAACTTATGAAAAAGTAAAACAAATATTTTGTTTTAAAAATTTGCAAGAACTTTGCGGAACTGATTTTAACGTCACTTTATTTCCAAGTGAAGTAAAATTCAAAGGCTACTTTGTGTTTCTAAAAATTTCAAATTTTATATGGTTTGCGAATGTTCTTTTCCTCGTATTGTGGAGGTCTCTATTGGGAAATGGCAGACAGACGGCTTACAGAGGTTGCCCGTGACAAAAAAGTTTTTTTTTAAATATTGATGCAAACATTTTAAAAATTAGGAGCAGTCGGTGGACCCCCAAAATATGACCCATGGACCCCCAAGGGGTCCATGAACCACAGGTTAAGAAACCCTGATATAAAGTGATGAATAATGCTTCAAACTTTTCCAATCACATAGACGTTCCTAGAGGTATGGCGCTTGCATGGAATGCGTTATTTTTTTCGACTGCATTTTCCTACTACAAGCAAAAGTTGAAAGGGCCACTATCAACGAGGATTCTTGCTACAACGTTTATATCGGTTTTTTGTTGAAACCATAGCTCAAGTCGAGTACTTTATTTATTTTAGAGGTTTCCTTACACGAGTATATGCAATTGACCAGCTTTTCTTACTGCTCATAAAAATATGCAAAAAATGGGCTTAAAATTGCAAAAATAAAACACGAAGTTTTCAGTCGTCTGATCTCATACTACTTAATTCTCTAATGATGGCCGTGCTTTTCCCCATGTTGCCTCATCTACCATCCCTACATGCTGTAGACAAAAGATTCAGTTTTTGAAGGCAAAATCTTGTCATCCTGACACTTTGTCTCAAGGAATTAGTGCAAGAGCACAGCAGTTGGTGGTCAAACTTTTCTCTTTTTTTTTTTTTTTTTTTTTTGCACCACTTGAACACGAAAACGTTATATAATGCCACAATAAAATTTCCCCAAACCATATGCTTTACCTCTTAACGGTTTGCATCCCCCCCCCCATAAAATCAACCTATCAAGATAGCAGAACATTGGTTAAAAACACAAAGGATTGAAAAATAAAATTCACAACTAACAAATTATTGAAGTTTTTAATATGTTAAAATGAAATATCCATAGATATATAACACCCATAGAAAATATTTCAAATGGGATAAGGATATTTAAAGAATCCTACTAGTATACCTTACCATTACCTTACTCAAAGAGGTAATAACTCATTAAAACAAAATTTTATTGAACAAATGCTGTAGAAAATGTTTATCAGGATTTGGCTAAAGAGAATCTGAATACAAATATTTTCAAGTACAAAATGAGTATGAAAACTTTTAGTCATATTCTTGCATTTAGAGCTAATGATTCCATAAAATATTTCGAGTGGGCTCTCTGAAAAAAAATTTAGTTTTTCCGAGCATTTTTTTTCTCTTATTACACCAAGGAAAATAGAACTGCACTGGATTTACTCAAATATCACTAAATATGCTTTCAAAAGGAAAATAACAGTTTGGGAAGTTTTTTTAAAGAATTTAAGGGGAAAAATTTCATATGTTTGGCTCTCTTGTCATTTTGCAAATTTCCCCAAGAACTGTTCGCATACCCTGTGGATACATGTACTACAATTTGAGAGCACTAATTATAGTGTTAATAGACTATTACATCCACTTAGTTAAGGTAAATAAAACGCTTCACTGTTGCGCAGTAAAATGCAGCTTAACTTTGAACGCTGCTTGCACGGTGGACAGTGCCACACTTAAGGCTGCTGTATACTAAACCTATTGGATTCGCTCACCTCAATGTTACCCCATGGAGAAAATGTGTCTACTACACTGCTGGCCACTGTAAATGCAACACCCTGAAGGAAACATGCAAATAACATAAAATTTACAACATGCATTAGCGGAGGTGAAATATGCAAATGATTAGAATTTCAGCGCAGACGCACATCACGCGCGCCTGTGGCGCCACTCAAAGCGCTATTTAAGGCTTGGAGATTTCGACGATTTCAAGTTCGGCAATTGTGTTTTTTTCAAAAAAAAAAAACGATCAATTATGCCTCGTCGAAAACAGCGATCATCTTTTGATCAAGTATCCGAGTTCGACAGAGGAAGGATAGTGGTCTACCGAGATTGTGGATTATCTTTCAGGGAAATCGGTAGTCGTGTTGGACGAAACCAAACAACTGTAATGCGGATATGTGATCGTTGGATGCAGGAGGGTACGACGGACTGGCGTGTTCAATCGCATCCACCTCAGCGCACCACTTCACGTGATGACAGGCAAATTGTGCGCATGGCAGTGACGGATCGCTCAGTCGCATCACGAACCATAGCACAGCACATGCAGTCTGTAACGCATCATCCAGTGTCTGCGCGTACCATTCGACGCCGTTTACAGCAGAGTGGTCTGTCCGCAAGACGTCCATTGCTTTGTCTACCCTTGACGCAGAACCACAGACGTCTCCGCCGCCAATGGTGCGATGACAGAAGGATGTGGACGGCAGAATGGAATGAAATTGTCTTTACTGACTTGTCACGCTTCTGTCTGCAACACCACGATGGTCGCTTTCGAGTCTGGAGACACCGTGAAGAGAGGATGCTGAACAGCTGCGTTATGCACCGCCACACTGGTCCTGCACCGGGTATTATGGTATGGGGCGGTATTGGATATCACTCTCGTACACCTCTAGTACGCATTGCCGGTACTTTAAACAACAAGCGCTACATCTCCGAGGTGTTGGAGCCAGTTGTCCTTCCTTACCTTCAGGACTTGCCCACAGCCATATTTCAACAGGATAATGCGCGACCACACGTGGCACGCATTGTCCAACGGTTCTTCGTCAATCGCCAGATTGAATTGCTTCCCTGGCCGCCTCGCTCTCCGGATCTTTCGCCGATAGAAAACATGTGGTCCATGGTTGCTCTACGATTGACCCAGATCCCATCCCCAGCTGCCACAGCAGATCAACTTTGGCAACGTGTGGAAACTGCTTGGTCTGCTGTACCCCAAGAACTCATCCAAAGTCTCATTGAATCAATGCCGAGGCGTGTGGCAGCGGTGATCTCCAACAATGGCGGCTACTCTGGCTACTCATTTTGGCAGGAACCACACTTCACAGAAGTCTATAAATTTGATCATTTGATACTTGGTCAACATGTTATCTACAAAATAAATTTTGTTGTGATATCTCGTCTTTGTTGGTGTTGCAATTTGGGTGGCCAGCAGTGTATTTACAGCTACATAAATGATGACAATCCCATAAAAATGCCATTTTCCGATAGCCTGAACTTTTCTGCCCCTTGCAACAAGATTCATTTTATAAATTTCATCCACCAAAGGAATTGATGAGAGTTTAAAAAACACTACTAGATTTCTTCCCCGCCAAATAGTTTCAATTTTAAAATATTATTTGTAATTTAAAAAAAAATGAAAATGCCCCAAGTTGTAAAATTTTTTTCTCTATTACAATTAAAAAATGAAAAAAATCTTTCAATCCAAGTCAGAAATTCTTGGACACATTTTCTTCATAGGTTAACATTGAGGTGAGCGAATCCAATAGGGTTAGTGGACACCAGCCTTAGATTGGTTGGTTTGCTATTTGTAACTTCACTAAAACAAGTTGTAGTAAAAGTAAAATTAAGCATTCATACTTATGAAACATAAGACAATTTTTAAGACACCAAAAACAAAATGGAACACAGCACAGACGCTTCAAACTGTACACACTTTATTTTTTAATAAAATATTGTACATGTATCACAAAATATTTACCATACAAGTATGATACAATTTACAAAAACCAATCTACATTATAGCACATGATAATTAGTCCTATACTCTCCTTTGGGAATGGACAACTGGATGAATGCTCTACAGCATACTCTCTGATTGTAAATGTAAAATAAAACTTGAAATTATTAAGATAAAGGTTTAAGCAAGACAAAATTTATAAGAGCTTTAATTTTAGTTTGTGTGTTCAGTTTTCCTCTAGTTTAGAGTGAATCATACAATGACATATTTTACTGACATGTCAGATATATACTTACATTTTTAAAACATACTAACCACAACTAATATATATATTTTGAATAATTTTAAAGATGATGAAAAGCTGACAGATAATTTAGAAATTTTATTGTTTTCTTAGCATGCTTTTAAACAGTAGAATCAAAAGCACAAAACAAATTTTTGGAACTAGCAAAAATGTTCAAGTTCTTTTTAATGAAATCTTTGAATATTTGATCATATCTAAATGAAATTTTAACCATACAATTTCAAAAATGTTCATAGAGTATGTAAAAACAGATATAGTTACAAGACTGAAAATTTTGAAAGATATTTTTATCTTATTTTTTTATTATGCACAATCATGCTAAATTTAGAAGATTCTGACATATTTTTCCACCCAGATAACTTTAAACAAGAAAGAGTGTGATTTAATATATTAGTTCATAACACATTTTCTGAAAATATGTGTTTGTTGTTCAATTCATTCCAAATCTTGCTATTTTTCATTGCAGCACAAATGCCACAGATTGATATTATAAGCCACCTAAACAATTCATCACTAAAAAAAATGTATAAAGATGAAAACGGATTTAAAACAGAAGACAGAATCATTCCTATACTTAGCTCTCATAAATTCAACAGGAGATTATATTCGAATAAAGGAGAACAACAGTTTCAACTAATTATGTGTCTGATAGTTAAGTCTCAAATAAAGTGATCAATGTAAATATTTTTTCAAAAGTAATTTTAGAATGTATATTCTTATCTTTTAAACCATTTGCAACTTTTTTGTATACTTTCCAGTTGTATGAACTACATAACCAAACTGCTAAAAAATGATTATTTACTGAAAAAATAAGAATGTGTAAAATTTCTTTTAATCAATCTAAATAAAGAACAGCACTGTGCAAAGAGCACCTGTGCTTAACAGAAGAGATTATCAGGTATAATCAATAATTTATTTCCCCATATGCTCAGAAATGAACTATTAATGCAATTTTCTCCTATTTTGATACTAGCAACTTGATACTTATTCATATATGCAATATTCTTTAATTAAAATAGAGAAAATTATTTTAAATTTGAGTCACACAGAATATTTACTTAAATTCACATAAAGATCAGATAGGACATGTCAGCAGAATTTAAAAAGTTCCAATGAGAACTGTACACATCAAGGTTATCTGAGTACTTATAATTATGAGGTACCAAATTAATATTTCTAAAATTCATATAGCTATCTTTAATTTTTGAGAACTTTATTAATGGTGTATACTAATAATTAAAAAATAATTAAAAATATAAGTCATAAAAAAACATAATTAGAAATTTTTAATTAGCATTTTTTTTCAAACATATACCATTTTTTTTGTATCATCTCAGAACATATCTAAATAGGTGATTTATAGTTAAAGATTCACAATGGAATTCTGAATATCAGCCAGATTTTTCAATTAGTAAAGTTCTACAAGATGCATTTAAAAAAAAAAAAGTACACATAAAACTCTCTTTGGCAGTACAACTGAAAGTCGTGACCTGCTAGTCATGTGCAACCTTTTATTACTGTAAAATAGAAATTCCAACTTTTTACAATAAATATTCAATGCCATAGTACAAGTCGGATTTTATAACTTAAGTTACACATTATCTTACAAGTGACATAACCTACAATATGTAAAATGCATTTAAAAATTCCTGTTTAATCAATGAATATTTTACAAGTACAAAACATATATAAAGCAATATACATGCAATAAAAACTTTAGATGAAGAGTAACTACTACAAATAAAACAATTATCTGTGAAAAGCACATAATGCAGATTTATATACAAAAAAAAAAAATCAAAACATCAATGTAAATATACAACATTTATTATACAATGCTAAAAATTATCAGCAACAGTTTTAAATATGAGTTTCAAATCAAATCAGGATGGAAATTTTTCAGGATATAAGTACAGAAAAACTATTTATTTTCAAAACTAATACATAATGTAGGCATTGAAAGAGAAAGTAGTCAAATACTAGAGAAAGAGTTTTCTTGCAATTATTAATGGGATACAGTTATAGTATAGAGTACTTCTTTTAAATTGACATTTTCCTTAAATTTAAACTTAATTGATCTAGATTATTTTATTAGTGCCCCATAGCCTGTAAGTCACTATGATAATACCATAACTTAGGATACCTCTGTGCCTATAGAATTAAAATAAGCATAAAAAATTTCATTTAAATTTAATGCCTGAATAAAATTACAATATTTTTTAATTAATGAAAGAAATAACTAAGAAGAAACACCAAGAGTAACAGCAGCATTTGTCAGGGTGTACAGGGTGCATTTGTCAGTACTAGCATTCACAATTTTAGAGCCAAAAGATTCTAGTATTACAGAATTTTATGCGACCAAATATACTGATTCTTTTCCACAGAGTATATGCTTATTAACAATAATCTTTTATCAAAAATGTCTCATTAGTTTAAAAAATAATAATTATAAAATGTTTTTATGACAATAGTTCCTAGATACATTTACAATGAGAAGCACACTGGATGATGTATGCATGCGAACGGTAAAAAAAAAAAAAAAGTCTACTATTGATTTTTATAACTTTAGGTAGACCTCAAAAATGGAAATGATGTTATTGAGTTACAAGTAGTGAACAACTCAACCCATATTCCCATACAGTAAGACTTGCACACTTTATTTAAGACCATATATGCATGTTTTAAAAAATTACATTGTCGCAACAATTATAATAGTCTTTTCAAACAAAAATTCAGATATTGGGATTGCGAAAGGGAGATATACTAAAAAATGTGTAAATTTTAGGCTCTAAACAGAAATAGTAGTTTTAGACACTAACTGGGGTATTCAATATAAATTTGTAAAATTATTAACCTAAATGAAATTTTGTAAATGAACCTCATAACTGCAGAATAATGTATATATTTAGATAGAAAGGATAGGATTTAAACAGTGAGAGACATATGATAAAGATTTTTTTAAAGTAATACAGTTCACAAATGCATTTCACTCATTCCAATATGTGAGTTCATAAAAGATACTATACTGTGCTCTCAAAGGGAATGGACTACTTTCTAATAATAATAAAAAAAATACAGTATAAATTGTAGGCTAAATTATCTAACAAATGGGTTAAACCTAAATACAAGATAATTCATCAAATAAAGCTTCTGTAATACAGTACTGTAATTACACATTAGCATAAAATGGTTGCTGCTAAACAGTAACTTAATAATGAAAATATAATTTTTTATTGATATAACACAGTATCATTATTTCACTGTGAGTTACTAATAACAAGGAGCTTACAAGAGTAGTTAAGTACACATAGAGAGAAAAAAGTGGCACAATGGGATCTTTCATAAGAAAGTAAAAAAACTCATCTTTTATGAACGATTTTAATTACATTAGAATCCTGCAGGATTATGCTCTAATCAGTGACAGGGCAAACAAATCCTGCCTCATTCCTGATATTAAACTGAGTAATGGTAAAGAGACGTTAATGTGTTGTTTGTGTGTGCTTGTAAATTTAGCTCATGTCTCTCATATATATATATATATATATATATATATATATATATATATATGTGTGTGTGTGCAAGAAAACTTTATTGGATCTCAGTTTAAAGTACTGATATCTATGACTGACTAGATGCACTAATAATGCAAGTGTATAATTTTTTTTTTTCTTACATACACCTTGACCAACAGAATCCTAAGATTTTATGCTAAAAAAAAAAAGAGGGAAGTAAAGGGAGCAGAATACACAAGGGAATATTTTACGCAAAGGCAGTAGAATATATTAGCTATACAGATAAGATCACATCCACATAACCATATAATTAATTTTAAAACAGTTTATAAAATGTTTTAAAAGATCCTTACAATGACTAACAAACAACAAATTTAATTATTTTTTTTTTGCTGACATTCATGGTTTTATATCAGACAGATTCCTATGACAGTAACTAGAGGTATAAAATCTTTTTTAAAAATTTGAAATATAACACATAAACATCTGCCTACAAACAATTATTTAGAAATTTTGCATATTTAACAACTTTAAACAACAAAGAGCAATACTAGGTTACGCACTGAGGCTGGCATATAATTGATACTCAATGATTTTAGATGACAGTCATTTCAAAACTGACACTGAATCAAAATATATTAAGAAATGATATGAATAAGTCAAAGTGACAGATCATTAAAACATGTGACATAATGTTAATTTATAAAAGCATATAATTTAATCAATTAATTACACAATTCAGATCAGAAAAACCTTTATATGCTATGCATGTGAAATGTGATGCTTACATATTTTTTTGTTTTGGCACATAATAACCATAACAGAATTAAAAATTCTCAGTAACAAATGTCATGTCATGCTTTTGAGGACTCAGGTATTAACACAAATCATGGTCTTAAAGCAACAAAATTTTATGTAATGATCCTAGCATGCTTACTTGCCTCTGAATTTTGAACAAGATTATTTCTATGAAAATAGTATCTTTGTAATAGCAGAATTTTTTCTTATATGACACACTACATGGTAAAATTATTCATTTGACTTGCAATAGACAAATAAATAATAGGAATTTTATTGTAGTTGTGAAAAACTCAAATTAATTGGAATATACATTTTGTGAACAAGGTGTTTTTAATTTTTATACAATTCTTAATAACAAAATATTTAGTTCCTTCATCTGTTGATGTTATTTTGATAAATACTTAAAGCTTGGTGTTTTTATGTTAGAATTCACTTATAGTTAATAATCTCATATTCCGTTACTTGTACTAATACACAAGATTGGCAGGGTGGCTAGTAATATTCTTGAATGAATCTATATCACATATAGATATTTTTAAGTATGCCAAATAATTGTATAAAAAGATGATAAAAATACACAGATACCACAAACAAACTTTCAATTTGTACTCCAAGCACTTAATAAGATAAAAGAAATTTAGCTTTGAAAAATCAGTTATACTATTTATCACATGTGATGACAAGATTTGGCTTCTAAAACAGAAAAAAAAAACGCATATGATATACAATAATTATTTTCTTTTATCACAGATTTGCAATTATATTCAAAGGGCTCTTACAAAAATTTATATAGTTCAAATAAATCCATTTTGAGTATATGAGGCTAAATAAATATTATTTTTAATATTTAAAGAGAGAAGACATAATATGATGAATACAGTATGAGAACTGACAACAACATTTTGGCAAAATTTGCATCAAAATGTCACAAATTAGCATGTATTTTTGATTTAGCAGCAAAAAGAAAATATTCTTTCTTGTTCACAAATTGCAACTGGAACAGTTCATCAAAAGAAATACAGACATTTATGCTACCCTATTTTTACCATAGATGTCCATGATAGAGGAGTCATCGCTTAATTCTAAAAACTGAGCATAAATATCTCGAGTGCACTCTCCTTTTGTATTGAACAGAAACTTGTAATAACTTCCATCAGCACAAATTGCTATTATTAAACAGAAAACGAATTAGAAATAGTCATGGTAAAAAAACGTAAAAAAAAACCATATTTTAATTTTTTTAATCAATATACAAAATAAACATGCAGATACGATTAAAAGATCCAACAAAAATACAGAACACACAAAAATAATTATACATATGTAATATCTTAGAGTAAGGTATTTATGAATGTAGAGCAATGGTTCTTAACCAGTGTTATGTGTACCCCTTAGGGATACATGAAAATCTGTAAGAGGTATGCGGTTGACTACCAGAAAGTATACGAAATTATATTGATATATGCTAGAATTTAATTGTGGCAGAAGTTTGAGTAATGATTTAAAACTGAAAATTACCAGAAAAGCAGCAAGCAAACACATTGCTCGTTACTACAGTATTTGTGGCTGGAGTAAATTGGAACAGTAGTGTGCAAGTATGCAACACAGAGTCACAGACAGGAAGAGCAGTGCTGGCTACCGGCACACTGCCGCAACATTAAGTCACCTCCACTGCGCTTTCAGCCACCTCCCTCTTTCGCCATTCTGTCTGTGTCTGTTTAGTCTTTATTAACTGCTCAGTCTCAGTAACTTTCCAGTTTCCAATATTACTTTGTGTGTGGACATATTGCAGTAGTAATACTTAAAGGTTGTATATTTTGAAAAGTGTTTATATATTTAACGATAAGTGTTTATATTTATTAATTTAAGACGATGTATAAATGCTTCTTTGTGCATGGACAGTTAAACTAACTAATATAACACAATTTAATAAAACTTAAGTGTTTTTGTTGGGGGTACGCATAGTTAATGATACACAAAAAGGGGTACGTGGGTTGAAAAAGGTTGAGAACCCCTTATGTAGAGGATCTTGTATGAAGATATTTTAACTGATGTTTTTAATATCACTTATGAAATATAAATGATCATGATGTGAGGGTAAGTACTCTAATTAATCCAGTCATCTCAAATTTACTACAAAACAAAATTAGATCACACATCCTGAAAAATAGGTTGATTGTTGCTATTTAAATCTCAATGGTTCTGGCAGGCAAGCAGTGCCAGCTTGGTTTTTTCTGACCTTTTGGTTTCTCTAACAAGTTAAAAGATTATGGCTCTTTAATTTTCCAAAATTTCACTTCATAGATCCTTTCTAAATGACGTATTATTCAATGTTGTGTTGCCATTTTGAAATCCAATCAAAATTTCTTGAGTTATTTTCATAGTAAAGTTAGGTTAATCTCAATAAATATATTATCTTTCAAATCAAATGAAGTTAAAAAGAGTTGACCAAATGTAAGTTTAGTAATAATAGTTAATTTTAAATAAGACTGGTAATTTTATAATGGTAATAAACACAATAATTCTTCTTGGTAATACACACAATAATGAAATATTTGGTGTTAATTTTAGGTAATGTATGGTGATGTTTGACAGCAAAAGTGGAAGTATTCTCAAATTTACTCCCCCAAGCTTGTGTCTTACATTTTGTAAATTTTTCCATCACTTTTCCTACATCTAACTCAAATTGTCCATATTAATTTCTTCACTGTCTCAGAACTAATACTTGTTAAAACTGCAGCCATGTCTTTAAGCTTTTTTTTTTTTTTTTTTTTTTTTGTTTGTTTTGTTTTGTGTGTGTGTTAGTTAAAGATATAAAATAGCTTTCTCTCTAACCTCACATCTGCATTTTACACTTTTCTTTAACAAAAGCTTCCCTGCGAGAAAAATTTCTTAAATTTTGATTGTTTCATCCTGCTATGTAATAATTGGGATCATTTATTGTGTCTGGCAATAGAGGACAAATTTGTACTCTGCCACGTTTAAAATCCCCTCTTCCTTAGTTCTGAGAAAAAAAAAAAAATCTGGGGCTGCTTAAATAACAGCAGAAACTTGTTTAGTAATTTTAATCAACAAAAGTATTAAAGTATAATGTTATACTGAGACTTTACCAATAACTGAATTTGGCTCTGTTCCAAAAGCACATATACAATGGGATCCTCCAGGCACTTGGAACCTTGAGAAACTCCACACAGAACTAAAATACTTGGGTAAAAATGAGGCAGATGCTAAGCTGAAAATATACACAAAGTAATTACAGAATTAAATTGTTTGAAAATTTTATTGTTAAACTTTAAGCTCATGTAACGTAATTTTCATCGTCGAAATTCAACATTACATATAAAGTTTAAAACATTTTTATTAGAACACAACTCCTACATACATTCACATTTTTTTAACAATCAAGATAACTCCAAGAAAAATATGAGACCCTAGATTCCATTCCAATGCCACAATTTAAATTAAAGTAACTGAGCTTTCATTTATTTTTACATACTTAATACATTGTTGATGATATACTGTGCAATGAGTTTTGTCACAGTTCCCAAATATTATTGGAAAATATATGAAATATGCATGACCTATTCAAGACTATAAATATTTTATTAAATAAAATCTTAAAATTGGTGAGATAAAAGCTTTGGTACAATTGGTGCATAGTGAATTTTTCTTAGGAAACTGAATCATGATATCATTTAGAACAATGGTTCCCAACCCACAGAGGTCTGCAGACCACTAAGCCAGAAATTGAACCATGTGTGGACCACCACCATCCCCTACCGACTTGAGGAAGGGGGAACCTTCCGGGGGGTATGGAGGGCTAAGAATATCCCTCAGGTAAAAGGGATACAATATTAACATATTCACATTCTAACGTATCTTATTCTAATAATAAAATAATTATGTTAAACTTTTAAGAAATTTTAATTCAACACCTGATAGTCATCGGATATATTCCGCCCATCTAGTTCAGTGAACATTAGTTTCAAAATCCCCATTTATTTGGCACCTTTTTTATATATGGTGCCCAACCACTCCCAAGGTTCTCGTGGACCACAGGTGGTCCACGGACTACCGGTTGGGAACCATTGATTTAGAGGAACTCATCATGAAGGCAAAAACTTGTCCATTATTGCTGTTGGATGCACTGGGAAAGCCTATTTTACTTTTATCAATAATACAGATTTAAAATTTATACCAAAACCTGCCATCTCTGTGTATACAGAAGAGAAAAACATGTAAAGGTTACTCAAGTGTCCACTTGAGAGAAAATCTTGAGAGAAAGTCTCAAGATTAGTCTCAGGGTGTTGTCCATTTGAGATCACTTACACTTTCGAGACAGTTCCGTGAGACTCGACAGTCACCGCAGTTTCGTAACCAGGAACATTTCATGTCGACTTGAGAGTCAACTCGCAGTCAGTTGTGTAATTTGATCGCAGTTTGTTTATTTTTATCTTTTCTTTCCAAATGGATTCCCATCAGGCCGTAGCTTTTATGATTGCATATAAAATTGTGAAAAAGTAGAAAGTGAAAAAAAAGGAGTGTTAGGTAAGAAAATGGGCAGATCAACAAATTGAATTCAGAGCTTATTTAACATTCGTAAATGAGTTGCGGTTAGAAGATGCACAACAGTTCAGAAATTCTATTTGGATGTCTGCAGTGCAATTTGAACTGCTTCTAAATTTAGTAAAACACTAGATTGTCAAGAAAGATACAAAATGACATGATGCAATTCCTGTTCATGACGGATTAATGGTCACACTTCGTTTTCTGGCTTCAGGTAAGCATATTCAAGCGAATATTCAGGCACAATAGAGTCCTGCTACATATTTTAGTTATTTTATTTATGAATACATCTTTTCCTTCAGCTTAATTTTATTATTAATACTACAAACTGCATATGTAGATCCAAGTTTTTGACCTAACAAAATAAGGTTAACAAAACAACTTTGTGATTGTACAATAAAACTCAAAATTTATTTATTGTACAGCACTACAAAACATAGATGTCGCAGACTCACAAATAAACGAATAATACACTAAAAGTACCAACTAACAACTGAAGGGAAGGAAACAAAAGAAAATGACCATCACAGTTTTTAAATTTTGTTGCAAATTCTTCGAACATGCTCATTTTTTTATCACGATTCCTGTATAATTTGTTTCTTATTCCATAAAAACTCCTGTTCCTCATAAAGATGGATTAACTCCAACACTTCATCATCAGTCCACTCTCTTTTATCTGGTAAACCTTTTTGTTCATTTTGAAAAATTATTTACCAATTTATATTTATTGCGAAATAAAAATTAAAATGAAATTAAAAGAATGAAATCAAGTCTCAGCTCTGACAAAAATCTTCCAACAATGACGGAAGACTGGAGACTAAGTCAAGAGAGCAGGAATGAGCATGTCCACTTGTGACATGTGCAGTCTCTGATACTTGTACCTGCTTGTCTCCGAAACTGCTCTCAGACCCTTATCCATTTGTGAGTCTAGTCTCGTGACTGTTTTTCACAAGTGGACACTTAGCCTTAGATGTAAATACTCAACAGCACTTTTCATAAAATTTTCTGCAGTTTGTTTATTGAAAACAGAACCATACACAGACTAAGAAAACAAAATATCTGCCTCACATCTTTTGTAAATGTGGGAAAGCAATTAGTGCCACTTATCACAGACCAACCAACCCCATGAATGATTCTGAATGGAGGGAAAGAAGCATGCAAAAATTTCCCACTTTTAAGAACAATATACAGATGCCCATTTGCTATTAAAAGTTATATAGAGAAGATCCAGATTATGAAATACAAGAAACAGTATCAAACATCCCTAAAAAATGAAACAAAAAAATTAAAATCTCTCAGTTTAAAAACAATTTATTCATACAGAACTACAGCATTTTTCAATAAGTGATATAGGATTTCAAGTTTTGTAGAAATCAGAGTATCAAAATACTACTGTACAGTAGAATTTCCCAACTTTTAGAGCTTAATAGATCTCATTAAATATAAGGGATTTTTAGTAAATTCCTCATTAATCTTACTACTTAATGTCAGGAAAATACTGACTCATTAAGTCCAGGTCAAAGTAGAAAGAAGATTCTTCAATTCAATCGTTCTCTACTTAATAGATATTTATCATTACAAAGCTAACTCATGCCTCAATATCAATTTTACATGTTTATTATCATATACATCTGACACATAATTCCTTTTTTAATATTAGTATAAAGAATTATTACATAATTGAATACAATGATTAATAGGAAAGAAATGTACTTAAAAACAAACAAACCTAAATTTAATACTTGATGACAATTCTGCATATGATTAAATCCAGATGCACATACATCAATTATTTTTTTTTAAACTTTATAAAAAGGATGCTCAAAAGGAAATATATATATACCTAGATTGTTTGTTTCTTTTGCTATCTTCTACAGCAAAAATATGAACTGTTCCATGATCACTTGATACACAAATGAGGGATGAGTCAAAGTTGAAATTAATACTGAAACAAATTCAAAACAAAAGTTGAGACTGGGCAAAAATAAAAATTTCAAGTTCAAATTATTGTGCACTAGCCGGGCTTCGCCCAAGCCATCAAAGGAAGATGATGAATGAATCAAGTGAATGAATGAATCAATCGTTGTTTAAAACCCAAGAGGAGAATTTGCCGTTCTTCACGTTTGAAGAACCGAGTAGAAAATTTGTGTTAAGTATCGTTCTTTAAAATTTAATTAAAAATTTAAATTTTAAGATAGAGACTTGAAATGAGGTTTATATGAATGAGAAAGCTTTCATCTTCCAGATGATGTAAATATTTTCTTTGTAAGATAAAAACTCGAAGAGCATCGACCGTAGATCCTCAAAAGTGGGTTTAATATTTTGATGAAAATATTAGTCTGTTTTAAATTATTTTTAAACAAATGAGGTCTTGTTTGAAGGAGAAATGTCTGTAGACTTAGATTGTAAAAAGATCAAAATTCTACGATCATTTTTTGCCGAGATATCGTAATCTGAAGTTAAAAAAAACATAAAATATCCCACAAAACATAAAATAATTAATTTTCTAGAATAAAATTTAAAATTCGGGCTTTGAGGTGCACTTTCCCATAGTCTGCACTACCCGTGTGCCAAATTTCATGGCTGTAAGTTTCATAGGCCACACACACGCACACATTGAGGCGGTACACCCGGAGAGTGTAACCGACAGACAGAACCGGACCTTGCTTTATTAATATAGATTAAAATTTAAAAGTAATAGTATGCAGCCAAAATAGATATGACATAAGTAAAACACATCATCCCAGATAATTTATTAGATTTTTTTTCATAAAAAAATCTCAAATCCAGCTAAGAAAAAAAAAATTACTTAGATTTGCAATACCATGCATTATGAAATAAAATCACTGTATAACATTACATTGTACAGTACAATAAATGACATTATTATATTAATGATAAGTTTAAAGACATGATTCTTCACTTCTTTTCAATACATATAATTATACATACATTTTATATATCAGGTAAGATGCTAACACACACAAAAAAAAATTACTCATACTTCTTATAATGGACATTTCTGAAAATTAAATCAAACTAAACTGAGTAAAATGTTTGATTTAAGGGTAATTTCAAGCATTTATGCATTAAATACAATACTAAACCAAATACAATACTAAATAATTTGTATGAGAACATGCCTGACATATTTAAAATGCATCAACTCTTACCAATATATATTAGCTTGGTTTGCTCCTCTTCTAAGTTCATTTAATAAATTTCCGGATGATGTATCAAAGATTCGAATTAGAGTCCCCTGAAAACATTTAAAAATAGTTTACTCTAGAATGGTCAGTAAACTTTTAACAAATATTATCAAAGAATCACATTTTCTTATTTTTTTTTTATTTTCATGATTAGATAATACAATTATTATTTTCCCAATAAAATTTTCTATTAAGATTGCTAAGAGGATTAAAAAAATCCTTTGTTTATCCAAACTATCATATTTTTAAAAAGTTTAATTTATATATATTGATAAAAAATACAAGAAATTTGATAAGGCATAAATTCTGATATAATTTCTGATCACTTTATAATGATCAATATAATTCCTGAAAGTTCTATCTTAGAACAAAAAATTCAGTAATTCATTAAAAATGATAATCAAACAGTTCATTTCACTAATCAGTTTTAATCATGATTTCTAAAGATTCATATCACTGAGAGTAATCGGATATGATAATTCATAAAAAAAATCTGATAAAAAAGTACAATTTAATAAAATTTTAACTAAATAACACTTTTTTTTTCAATTACAAGTATGATATTTGTAGACAATATCAATAGAAGTTAATAAATACAGTGTTATCTATCATTTCGAATGGCTCTCCAAACATTTTACAATATAATCCTTCATTATTGTTTTGAGTTTCAAAAGGAAGTATCACAGCTTACTCATAACTACATTTATTAATTGGTTACATTAATAAATGTAGATAATAATACAGATAATACAGATAAGGCCATTTAGAGATCAAATACTATAAAATGTTCAAGATTTCATAAATAAGGTGCATTCCAGAATCATGCCTTGTAACACATTTAGATTTAGGTTTATCAATCACTGTCAGCTATTGTATTTTCTATAAATGTATAACTTGATAACGTACAATTAAACCCTGTATTTACTCTTTTGCTTCTCTCAGCTAATAATTTTTAAAAATGATTTAAAAAAAAAAACCAAAAGCACTAGAAGAATGAACATATATATAAAATCATAACTGAATCATAAGTGCATTCATTGAATACTTGCAAAGAAGATGGAAACCTTACATTAATATACATAAAATCTTAACTCAGTTCCTAAGGGCACTCCATGACTACTTACAAAAAAATACATGTGTCAATTAGTAATTTTCAAAAGAAAATTTTATGATTTAAAAATAAAGATTTGAAAAAAAGGTCAAAATTAAACTTCATTAATTGAAATTTTAGTTGACCTAAAACTAATAAAAAGTCTTATGAAAAGTATTCAATAAATTTTAATTATTTTTCTTAAATATTTATTAGAATTTTTCTGAAAATTTTATTTTCAGAGAATTTTATTAAAATTTAGTTTATGAGTTATTTATTAAAAATATATGTAGTCTTTTACTATAACATAAAAAAAACAACTTGTTAATGTGTAATAAGATGTCAGATGTATTCTCCTTCCCTTTTCAATCCGTTGCTTCAGTTATGTTGCCTCTGATTTTAATTTTTTGGAGGAAATTTTTTCATCAATGGCTTTATATTTTAAAGCCACTTTTAGTTTTTTTAAATATGTGACTATATGAAAAGCAAAAGAGTCTTTTTTTCTTCAATGAAATGAAAAGACAATGAACACAATTTATAATTTAAACAGATCCCACAAGAATGAAGCCCTTATTTTATACTCCTCTATCTTTAATGACCATATTCTCACAGATAGGCTTTTGGAAACCTACAAGTTTAATGTACACATACTCTGCAAAACCATACTAATTTTTGAGATGCTCTCACACACAAGAATCAAACCCAGAGCCTGACTAAGGCAGGGGCATACGGGGCAGTTGCCCCGGGCCCCCACATCAGAGGGGGGCCCCAAATCGAATAGAAAGTTTAGCAATAAGTATTTAGTTCTTCATTACTGAAGTAGTGAAGCAGAGGGGGGCCCCCAAAGAAGTTTTTGCCCCGGGTCCCACTTAGGCTAAGTTGGGCCCTGATCAAACCCATGACTTCAGAGACTCAGTTTCTCCTAACAAGCAAAGAGTCTTTTCTACTAAATCTTCACTAAGCAGATATGGGAGAGATAGATGAATATGATATTGTATCTTGCACCATAAACTTTTATTTAACCCTTCAGCGGGCGCACCAATTTTCGGAACACTAGCAGGCACGCATGGAACAAAGTGCAACGTCTCTTTCAACCTTGATTATTCCTTTGTAATAAACTTTTTTTTTTTCAAATTGAAATAATGATTCTGCATTTTATGACAAGATATAAAATGTTGATAATATTGAGATATATTTATAATTAAAGGGCAAAGAATGCAGACACAATCGCCTTATTTCAAAACTGTCCGGTTTATTGGATCTAAGGACAACTTGCGAATGGATTCCTATTATGTAAAAAAAAAAAAAAAAAAAAAAAAAAAAAGAGAGAGAGATTGTCCATTTTTATGATATGCAGGATATCATGTAATAGCTGCACATTTGATTGACTACATAAACTCCTTTTGTCGTACAGTATAATCGCTGGTTTACCACGGTTAAATAACAACTAACAAATGAATGGAAAAGAATACATGGGTCAGAAAATTAGACCTGTATTAGAAAAGGTGTAGCTATAAATAGAAACTGCTTAGAACTTTCAAACCTTACATGTAAAAACAAACCATTCAAAATTATGAAAATGTTGCACTTTATACACGGGCGTGCCCACTGAAGGGTTAATTTTATCAAAAGTTTGCAAGAAATTTTCTATCTGCAACTAACATATCCAAACAGACTGGAATTAAGTTGTTATCTCTATAAAATGCAAACTAATTTATAAAATTCTGGAATATTTAAACAATGATAAGAGTTATCATAATGTACCTTTTCTGAAGCAGTAGCAATTTTTGTTCCAACCAAATTTAAGGCAATACAACTTAGAGAAGCTTCGTGAGCTGTAATATCTAGGGGTGCTTTTTCTGTGTTAGCTAAGTCAACAATATGAACATGACCAGTTTTACACCCCGGAAAGGCTAAGAGTGAGTTGTTACTATTGGGACACAAAACACACAAACCTATCCAATAAAAAACACAAAAATCACAATATTATAAATATTATATAAAACTTTAAGTTCATTACAAAGGAGTTTAAATAAAATATGAAATGTAAAAATAGTATTCAAAAAATTAGAATGAAAAATTGTCAACTGAATGATATAAAAAGAAACTGAGTCAACAGAAAAAATAACTCAGCACACATATCTCATTGTTTAATTAAACTATTAGACTCAAGTCAATAAATGCAACCATAAAAATAAAAAAAATTGTAGTCTAAATAATGTACATTAAAATAAACAATTAGTATTGTGCATCTAGTGAAACACTTAAATTTATATACTCATCTATATAAATACACTTTGCAATGAAAAAAGTCCATAATTTGGTATTTCAAAGATCTTTAAAAACATGCATATTAAAAAGGATGCTTATAGACTAAATAACTAATAAACATGCTCATAAATAATCTAGTAAATGATAGTATACATTCATAAGAATAAAGCAAAATATTAAAAGTAAAATTGAATTTTTGGATAAGTCTACAAGGTGATCCAGCTAGCAAAACTTTTCTTTTTCTCCATTTCTCTTTTCTTTTTCCTAGCATTACTCTCTTTTTCTTTTACACACTTTTGATCCCCCTTCCACCCCCAAAGATGTAATAACCAGCCAGCACAACATACACAAGTCTGTTAATGGATTTTCAATGGATTTCATAAAATTGCATAATTAGCATTCTTGTTGGTTGTCAAAATTCTGTAACCACTAACTTAAAGAGCACAAAAGTTGAAGGAACAGTAAAATGAATTTTGTATGAAGTCCATATCAATAGGTAAATTTACTTTAAAATTACATCTCTCAATATAAAGAAAGGTTTAATCTCACTTCTTTTAGATATTGGTGATAATTCTAACGATTAAGTTACGTACATAAAGTAGAAACTATATAAGCTTCTATACATATAGCTATATTTTTATTGAAACTCTCTAAGTCATCCAAACAAATCAAGCAAACAACACTTATATGTCATGTTGACACTGAACACTCATTCAGTTAGTTTGAGCTTCTAAAAAGAGCCCTTAAGAAGGTATCTACATACCCACTAACAACCATAAATTTATGGATCTCATGGACTCCTTATATTAAAAATTGGAAGCAGTATGCTTTATTTTGAGTTTAAAAAAAATAATAATAATCTGAGAATATAGAATGAAATACAGAAGCTTTTCGCACATTTTTTAGACAATTTTGGTAAGCGGTAATAAAAAAGCGTTTGCTGCAGAAGAAATAATTGCAATTGTACTATGTTTTTAAAAGTCAAAATTATCGTCTGCGGCTTGAAAGTTTTGTTTTTATTCAAAATGGCATTTTTAACAAAGCAGTGGTTCGAAGGCTACATTTATGCTCTTCCCGAAGAGAAATATGCATACTCCGTTATCCAAAAACGATGTGAGAGTCATGGTTTTGTGATATCTAAAGCGTCGATAGGTAATATCGTCAACAAGAAAGGGAAAAAACGTCAAATTGGAGCCTCAAGTCGGACAAAAATTTCAAACAAGTATCCAAGGAAAAAATGGACATTGTCGACTATTGCAAAGGTACATTGTTTAATGTTAAAAGAAAATCCCCCTAGTCAAAGGACAGTTGCAAAATCATTAAAATGCTCGGTGTCCACTGTAAACAAAATGATAAACGTTGATTTAAATCTTAAGAAATCGAAAAAACGCAATGTGCATCATCTTCTTCCAAATCATATCGCTGAACGCAGGACACGCTGCAGAATTCTATATGAGAAACACTTATCCAAAGAAAAATGGAAAACAACTGTCACAATAGATGAATCATGGGTGTATTTAAATGATTGCAACAAAAAAAGAGCCATTTATTATCATAAAAGGGGAGAAAAAAATTTAAGTACATGGTTTAAAGAATCGAAAGAAAGTTTTTCTAAGGGATTCATGATTGTTGCTGGTTTTTCTTATAATGGCAAGTTAAAAATAAAGAGAGTGGAAAAAAATATCAAGATTAACTCCAAATACTATCAGGAACATATTTTATCACCAATTTTTCTGAATGAAATACCATCGCTTTACCCACAGTGCCATCAATCTGTGAGACTCCATCAGGACAAAGCTAGCAGTCACACATCAAAATCCACTGTAAATTTCCTATAAGAAATGGAACAAAAAACTGGTATCAAAGCCATACCCTTCACTGATATCCCTACTAAATCTCCCGATGTATCACCTATGGATTTTTGTGCTTTCGGACTTTTAAAATCTGCATTATCCAAACGTCGTTCCAAAACCCTTACAGGACTCTGGAAAGCTGTTCAGGAGGAATGGGATAGAATATCTCTTCTGACACTTCAAAAGGCATTATTATCCTAGAAATTTCGGTGTCGAAAGATAGTTCAGAATAATGGATATCAAATAGAACATTTAAAACACAAGAATTTTATGTAATTTAGTTTTGTGAATACAATATACATCGTCTAAAAAATGTAAGAACAGCCTCTGTATAACTTTCCTTTATATAGATTCAGTACATTTTATCAACATACTAAAATATTCATTCTTTTTCCCATACTCCTATGCTCACTAGGTCAAAGCTAACCTCATACAAATTCTTTAGAAGTCAAGTAACTCGATTTCACTAGTTTTAGAGAATTCTTACTTTAGAGGAAGAGACATTTTGAAATTTTCTGTTACAATTACAGTTTAAAATACCAAAAGCATGATGATGAACATTTGTTTATTTGTGCATTACATGTTTATTGGGCAGAAAAGCTGTGATTTACATGTTTCAAACATTTTTGTATGTACCATATCAGCCTGCATAGCATTTACTGGGGAGAATCAATAATTTTTCTTGCATAAGAAACCAAAATTAGCAGAAGCAAACACACAAAATTGATAAAAATTTAATATGGTAAATACAGGTTTGCAGATTTTGTTGGTGTGGCATAAACAGCATTTCTCCCACATTATAGGTGATATAGAATATTTCTTTTTTTTTTTTTTTGGGGGGGGGGGGGGGGTGTTATGGTTTTCAATTTTTTATAATGCTGATTTCTATATTTTTCCCTAGTTCTCTGAACTCATTTTGATGTAGAGTTCCTGATGTCTCTATTAAACGTTGGCTTATTTAAGTGTCGTAAGTTGTGGGAAGATAATGATAAATAAGTTAGTAGCCACATTTCTGTGTGTGCATTGTTTAGATGAATGAGCTAACAATTTCATTCTCCTACAAACCAGTACATGACAAATAAAATGATTGTAAGAGGATAGAAAAAAAGGAGTCCTTAAAGGCTGACTGATTTAAAAAAGCTGAAAAAATATGGGCTATGGTGCATGAAAGTGCTCCCTGTACCTCAATAATACCAGCAATGTATTTTCTCAGAAATTTTATACTAAAAACTATCATATAAACATATCAATCCTTCTTAAGTCCAAATGTACTGTTCCTTTATCACTTCTAAGAGTTACAAAATTCTAAACTCTAGTATCCAACTTTAATCCACTTTAAACAGACAAAAAGTTTCAAACAAAAACAAAAGACCAATCCTCAGCCTCAAAATCTGCACAATCCTAGGTTTATACTTTTTAATTTCAACAGCAAAATCTACTTTTGACTTTAACTGTGCTTATTACTTGACAATACAAGATAAATAAATATGTTTTCAAGCTTAATTCTACCAGTCTGGGTCTAATTATTATTCTGCTACTAAAGAAAAGAATGCTTATTTTGTTTTATATGTTTATATATTACGCTTTTACCTTTATTTATAATAAGGTTATAGCTTAATTCACCAGTCTGTCTTTGCATTAGAGGTCCTTAAAAGAAGAAATTTTATCGCTTTTAGAGGATTATTCAGTTAAATGATTGTACAAAGAAAATACATTGTTTCTCTTAAATACAGTTACAAACTATTATTCCTCTAACTAAAATTTTGCTAAATATGTCAGGTAAAAAATCTAAATATACACATTATGCACAAAAAGTTTTAAACCATTAAGAGATATATCTCTTGAATATTTTTTAAAATTCTTGAAGTACTAGGAAAATAGTTAAATTAGCATCTATTATAACTCCTAAAATATATTGCAAAGTAATGTAAAAAAAAAAAGCACTAGGAAAATTACCTTTTGGGTTTGAGCATGTTTCAAATATATGAAGTAACTGTGCATTTTGTGTGAATGTGTAGACTTTAATCATTGTTTCAAGAACAACAACAATTCTGAAAAAACAAAGCAAAAAATAAAACACATTCTTTAAATTAAGCTTAAACTAGATTCAGTACATTTTTCGACATACAAAACAACATTATCAAAAATTTCATTCTTTTCAGCCAATAACATTTAATGCCAGTCACAAATGGTATTTGTAAATTGTTCGTTGCAACAATCATACCAATGCTCCTAAGCCTGAAGATGAACTATTAACTAATTTTAAACTCATAGCAAGTGTTCATTATATATTTGCCATCGACAAGTTTACTGTAAATCATAATTTGGAAACATTTTGTTTAAAATGCAAATATAACATGATTAATGTCACACTAGAGAGCCTTTTAATAATCTCAGGAAAATATAAAATTTTAAAAAAATGATAAAAAAAAACTATTTTTAGGACACCTGATCACAAATTTCAATTTCCTTTCTTCAGACATAGAAAATAAAAATTGCTAAGGAGCCATCTCTGATAAAAATTGAAAATAAAAATATGCAAAAATTAGAACTTCCTGTTTTAATTGGATTTTTCAAAAAAACATAACACTTTAATACACAGATTTGATCCAGATATGAAATTAACATTAGCTGTCTAAAACTTCTTTAAAAAACCTCTAATTTTTAGATTTAACTGAAAAAAATTAGCTTTAAAATGTTTAGCCTTTTAAAATTCACTGCATGAACATTCTTATCACACATAAGGAGTTATCAATTTTAGGAGATAGTCTGTGATATCTATATAAATAAAAATGTAAATGTTTGTTTGTTCAAAACCTCAAATCTCTGAAAGTTCTTCACCGATTTCTTTGAAATTTTGACACTTTGTTGCATTCGAATATGTGAGTGTTTTTATTTACCTATAATATAGATGCCACACCTGTGACAGGTATAAACATGCTTTTTTGAAACAAATGCTATACTAAGTATTTTACCGCAAACAAGAAATGTCTTTCCCTTCACCCTCAGAACAGAAATTTGTCATGGTAGGGTGCGACCCCACTTTCAGCTGTCCCCACAGGTCGTAAAGTACGGAGGGATCGTACTAGACAATAAAAGACGAAGAGATAAGAGAACCATTGTCCAGTGTTCGACTGATTTTCATTTGAATTCAAATTATATCGTGAAACTCGCCTCTTCGAAGTGATTTCTAACAGCGGATTGAAATATTTCGTTTCGCATTGTGTTGGAATTGAGCTGTGTCATTTACCATAGCATTCATTTCCTGAGTATAGTTTATTTATTTTTATTTTTTTTCCTTTTTAAGGTTTTGCAAATTTATGTGTTTTTGTTATAACTTTCTTTCTTCTTTTTCAGTGCAATTGATCTGCTTTAGCGGCCTTCAGATGGTTAATTATTTTGTTTGTCATTGCGTTGGAAGTATAGTTTATTTATTTTTATTTTTATTTTTCCTTTTTTAAGGTTTTGCAAATTTATATGTTTTTGTTATAACTTTCTTTCTTCTTTTTCAGTGCAATCGATCTGCTTTAATGGTGTTCAGAAGATTAATTATTTTGTTTGTCATTGCGTTGGAATTGAATTGTGTCGTTTACCATAGCGTTCATTTCGTGAGTATAGTTTATTTTTTCATTGTTTTTCATTACTTTTTTTAATTGTTTTCCTAATTTTTCTGTGCAATTGTCGGTGGAATTGAGCTGTATCGATTGATTTTCATTTGAATTCAAATTATATCAGGAAATTGACCTCTTCGAAGTGATTTTTTCGAACGGATTGAAATATTTCGTTTCTCATTGCATTAGAATTGAGTTCCGTTGGTTAATCTGCGTTTGAATTGAAATATTTCGTTAGTATTTTATCTTTTATTGTTGTTTTGCCTTTGTTTTTTAGTTCATGTGTATTCCTATTTTAATGTTTTGCAATGTTATATGTTTTTGTTATAACTTTATTTCTTCTTTTTCAGTGCAATTATCTGCTTTAGTTCATCAAAATAATGCCTCGCAGAAAATCTAACTTAGGTCGTCGTACTCGCAGAGCGGAATCAGTGCGACGAGTAATTGCAAATCAAACTGAGGTAGAACTGGCATTAGCGAACGAGCGAAACAGACACAGAATGGTTGAAATATGATTTTTATAGTCAGAGATCAATTCCAACCTAGAGATATTGTTCTTCATCTGAGAAACCATCAATTGACAAAAGTTGCAGAAACTCATCGATGCTACGACGCCCTGCAGTAACCAATCATTTTTTGGGATGGTGCAATAGATATCACTTCAACGTTAAGATGATAAATCCAGTCAGTGGCGAAGAAACAAATAAGAACAGCAATGCAATGAACTATTATTCATACCGATTAATGATTCGAGAGAATGAAGACAATCACATTTTGAAATGCCGTCAATTGTTTCACCAATACATCGTAGATATGTATGCAAAAATCGAAAAAGAACGTTTGATATTCATCCGTTTGAATCTGACCAGGCTTCGCGCTGAAGAATACGTTCATTTGCGAGATGCAATTGTAAATGACAGTAATACAACTAACGTTGGAAGACTAATGATTTTGCCATCTTCATATACAGGCAGTTCACGTCATATGCATGAGTACGCTCAAGATGCAATTGCATATGTTCGTCACTACGGGCGTCCAGACCTATTCATTACATTCACATGCAATCCAGCTTGGGACGATATACAAAAGCTCTTACTTCCTGGGCAATCACCGGTGGATAGGCATGACATCACAGCACGTGTTTTCAGACAGAAGCTGAAATCGCTGATGGATTTCTTGGTAAAACATGAAGTATTCAGGTCTGTGTGCTGCTGGATGTACTCAGTGGAATGGCAAAAGAGAAGATTGCCACACGCACATATACTAATATGCCTCTATAATAAAATCACCTCAAACAAAATCGATGATGTAATATGCGCTGAAATACCCGATGCTGACGTCGACAAGGATTTGCATGAAATTGTGATGAAAAATATGATACATGGACCTTGCGGCACACTAAATCCAAAATCACCATGCATTATAGAAGGAAAATGCTCTAAGCGATATTCTCGAACATTAGTATCTAACAGAGTTACAGGAAACGATGGATATCCCTTATACAGAAGATCAGCAGAAGATGGCGGTAAATTAGTAACCATACAAAAGCGAAACGGTGACATCGAAGTAGACAACCGGTGGGTTGTTCCATATTCACCTTTGCTATCAAAAACATACAAAGTGCACATATACATGAAGTACTGTAACTCCGTTAAATCGATCAAATACATTTGTAAGTATGTGAATAAAGGCAGTGACATGGCAGTTTTTGACGTGCAACCAGAAAGAAGTGATAGGAATGCGGTCATACATATCGATGAAATCGCAGAGTATCAGGCTGGAAGATACATAAACAGCAATGAAGCTGTATGGCGAATTCTTTCATTTACCATGCATGAACGAAGTCCAGCTGTTGTTCACTTAGCAGTACATCTAGAAAATGGACAACGCGTGTATTTCACAGCTGCAAATGTGCAACAAATAGCCTTGAAACCACAGGCTACAACGTTAACTGGTTTCTTCACGTTATGTCAAAATGATGTGTTTGCGAAAACTCTACTGTATTCAGAAGTGCCTACGTATTACACATGGAATGCGAGTAGAAAATCATTTGAACGGCGCAAACGAGGAGAGCGAGTCGACGGATAACCTGGCATATTCAAAGAAACTACGATAGGCAGACTGTACACCGTGCATCCCAATCGAGATGAATGCTTCTTTCTTTGCATGCTGTTGGTAAATGTGCCCGGTCCAACGTCTTTCCAGCAATTGAGAATTGTACACAGCGTTACACATGCCACTTTCCGCAGTGCATGTCAAGCTCTGAATTTATTGCAGAATGACCGACACTGGGATGTATGCATTAATGACGCATGCAACACGTCAAATCCAAAACAAATTTGTGTGTTGTTTGCAATCATATTCACCGCCTGCTCTCCATCTCCAACAGAGTTATGGGAGAAATATAAATCGCACATGGCTGAAGATATTTTCCATCGAATACGCGAGGAAAATTCAAATATGAACATGGATTTCACAGCATAAATCTACAACAAAGCGTTGATAATGATTGAAGATTTGTGCTTAGAAATCGCGAACAAAGTTCTCAATCAATTAGGAATGCCATCACCGAATCGATCTGCTGATGCTTCGTTCGATGTAGAATTGCGTCGTGAACAAAATTACAACACGGGTGATCTTTTGTCGTATGTGCAATTAAATATTCCTAAGCTAACGCTTGAGCAAAAAGGCATTTATGATCAAATAATGCAAACTGTCAATAACAGGGTTGATGAAATCTTCTTAGATGCGCCAGGAGGAACTGATAAAACGTTCCTAATTAGATTGATTCTGGCAGAAATTCAATCCCAAAATGACATAGCCTTAGCTCTTGCGTCGTCCGGAATACCTGCGACATTGCTACCAGGTGGAAGAACTGCACATTCAGCTTTGAAATTGCCATTGAACATGCAATTCATTGAAACTCTCACGTGCAACATTTCCAAAGCATCCGGCATGGGAAAAGTATTGCAGAAATGCAAACTTATTGTTTGGGATGAATGTACAGTGGCACTCAAAAAATCGCTCGAGGTTCTTGATCGATCATTGCAAGATTTGGGTGGAAACATCAGACAATTTGGGAACGCATCAATATTGCTTGCAGGAGATTTCAGGCAAACATTACCTATAATTCCTCGATCGACACCAGCAGACAAAATAAATGCTTGCCTGAAATACTCTACTTTGTGGCGACACGTAAAGAGTCTACATGTTGAAATTATCTACAAATATGCATGTCCATCTGCAAAACGATCAATCAGCTGAGTTATTCTCACATCAATTGCTGGAAATTGGGAACGGAAAGGTGCCGGTTGATCTGACATCAGGATGAATTTCATTGCCTCATAACTTCTGCAATTTAGTATCGCAAAAAGAAGAATTGGTTGAAAAAGTATTTCCCAATATTCAAACCAATTATAAGAATCATAATTATAATTCTTATAATTGGTCCAATTATAAGAATCATTGGCTGAGTGAACGAGCTATTCTTGCCGCCAAGAACAAAGACGTCTACGAACTTAACAACATCATTAAGTATAACATTCAAAGCGAGGCAGTCACATAGAAGTCCGTCGACACTGTTGTGGAAGCAAATGAAGCGGTTCATTATCCAACAGAATTTTTGAATTCACTCGATCTGCCAGGGATGCCACCACACGTACTGCAATTGAAAATCGGTGTGCAAATTATAATGTTGCGAAATATCAACCAGCCAAAGCTTTGCAACGGCACGCGGCTTGCAGTAAAAAAATTACTGAGCAACGTCGTAGAAGGAACGATCTTGACAGGACCATTCAAAGGTGAAGATGTCCTCATTCCTCAAATTTCCATGATTCCAACAGATATGTCATTAAAATTTAAGAGATTGCAATTCCCAATTCGATTGGCATTTGCAATCACCATCAATAACGCTAAGGGCCAATCTTTACAATTGTGCGGGTTAGATTTAGACATGGATTACTTCTCACATGGACAACTATATGTTGCTTGTTCTAGAGTCGGCAACCAGACAATTTATATATCTGCACAGACAATGGAACAACAAAAAATATTGTATACCCACAAGTATTGTAAAATTAAGCATTTTTTTTTAAAATTTTATTTCCAATGCAGAGGGCGAAAGGGAACACAATTCTTTCGCCAAGATATTACATAAAACAAGCAAGTACTAAAAACTGAACTATAAAATATGTTGGTGGGTAACGTTACTCGCGTCCGTAGCATACTTTAAACTACACGTGCTCCCTGGGTTATAAATGAGTAACAGCTTTGCAGCCTTTATAAATTAAGCATATTACAAACATGCTTTCTCTTTTCTTTCTTTTCCATTTAACCAGACTGGGCCACAGCAACGCATGGCCGGTTACAGCTAGTACTTGAATAAAAATATTGTGAACTAAAATTTTAAAAATTTGTGTCCCATTTATGTAAAGCTTATTGAATTTTGTGCATTAAAATTATGAGGCCATATTACAGAATAATTTCATGTTTTCAGCCAAAGAAATTATAGCATGGGTCACAGAAAGTAAGTGACCATTAAACAGTATTTTATAATTTCATGTAAGAAGCAAACAATATCTGATAAAATGGATTTATGCTTTCAATTAATGTGAGTAATTTCCTTTGTTAACACTAAACACTTCAGTTAAAATATTTTGTGGACTAAAAGAAAATGATAGTGTATCTGCACATTTACTGAAATTGGAAAAGATGGCTTAGTGTTCATCTGGGATGAAATGCAAATTGACATAATCCTCTGGGCAAGAAACAAAATATGAACCATACACACATAAAAAAAAGTTTATATAGTAACCATAAGAGCAATGCTTGTTTGAAGAAAGCAATTTTAATTCCATTTATGTAAAATTTTGACAAACCTGTTTCAAATAAATAAATATTATATAAAATATGCAAATCAAATAAATTCCAGCATTCTGGGTAAAAATAATTTTATGTATCATAGTTTGTTTTACTATTGTTCTATTAATCTTTAACAATAAATTTGCAATATTAAGTTTTAAATTTGATAGCTCACCAGTGTTGGTTTCAATATACTGTTGAGGAATATTTTCCATTTGATTATACAGTTCTATATTAAATTTTATAGTTACTATAAACTTTGTTGTGCTAATTAAATAAAACTTAATCATCTTGATTGTTTATGCAATTGAATATTATTAATTTAAAATTTTATAAATACTTTTACTTTAGAAATTTTCTTGAATTTTTGTAGGTTTGGATTCAAATTAAGTGCCTTAAAATTTTCTCCTAGAATTGGGGCACCACACTGTTCTGTTATAAATTTTGAATTCAGAAAGTTTTCAGCTCACACAAAAATGATTTTGTTAAAAGAAGAAAATAAGAGTTTGTGGGGAAAATCATCTTACATCAATGCTGAAACATCTGCAACATGGCACAGTTAATAATGGATAATTTTCTAAATCTTAAAAAAAAAACATTTTATATAACTTTTTTACTGTAGCAACATTTTATTCATCTGTAAAAGTTTCTGTGTGGTAGAAAGATTTTCATTGATCATCAATTTTTTTTTTAGTTTTTATTCAATGCGGAGGCACTTGTATTCAAACATTGGCCCTTACTACGCCGCAGTTTTACTGTCCATTTTATTGTGGGGGCACCATATAGGTGGACAGCATTACCCCCTATGAAGGGACGACACGTACGGAGGCATTTTTCGTGGCGCAGCGCTGGGACTCGATCTGAGCACCCTCAGCACCGAAAACCAGCGCGCTGTACCACTGGGCTGCCACAAGCCCTGATCATCAATTTATTTCATTTGAAAATGTATTCCAGTTTCATTTTCTCTGCAGTTGTTAAATAACAAAATAATAAGTGACTATAAAAAATGCCTAGCAAAACATTCCAAAAAATTTCCCAAAGGACTAAAATCATTTATAAAAATATAAGAGTTTATAAAAATATTATTTATCAAAATATAACAGTTTTACTTTAAATCACTCTTCCTGTAACAGAAAAAAACCTTCTAAGTAACTCAGAGACAGCAAGAAAAATTAATATTTTCTTTGGAAAACATTCCCATTTACTTATTGTGAACTAGTGAAGGACATATTTTAAGGAAGTCAGTAGGTTCTGAAATAAACAATAAAAAATGAGAAGAGTACAGTTTGGTATTACAAGTCTAGATCTTTTGCAAAGAGAGATCTGCATTATCCACAGCAATTTTGTCCTAAAAAAATTTCAATTATAAAAAGCAGGGCAGAGTTTTATAACTCATTCACTTTTGACTAGTAAACCAGACTTTCATTTCTTAAGCACCTTTCAAGCTGAAAGTTAAGAGAAAATTGTAATTTTACTGTTTTGAGGTTAAGATGAATGTCATGTTAGTTAGAGATCCATTTACATCATTATGTGAAATATATATATATATATTGGTATATACATTGCTTGTAAATTCTTAGGTATACAGTGACAACTACATATATAAATATTCATGACCAACAGCTACAAAATTATATCAATAAAAGTGATAAAAATTTATGAGACACAGGAGACGTAATCAAAATTAATTTTTCATCATTTATGCCTTAATATGTATTTTTCAATTAGTTTCAATAACAAACTTTTATAATGTTTCTATAACTGTTCATACCTGTATAATGGTAGACAACAAATTATTTAAACAGCTAAGTGAAAATAATAAAAATTGTTGCAGGATTAAAAAGTAATTTTTCAATATAATACCTGTCTCTCCTCAATTTAACAGCTTTTACATCAGAAGTGAAATCAAGTTCAATAACATGTTTTTCTTGAGAGTCATCCCAGACCATAACTAAAATAAGGAAAGTACAGGAATAAAATTCTACTTGATTATGACCACAAATAATTCACACAATTTTAGTCTATCAATATGGTTTGGTTTGTTTGGGTTTATTGGTACAAGGTCCAGGAAGGACATGCTGTGCCAAACACATGGTAAAACAAGAACAAACATACATATAAGTTATTTTTAGGCCAAAATCCATAAAATCGATGATAAAAATATATACATATGAAGAGAAGTGATAAAAACAAAAATAACAAGTCTATAGATATGAGAAAATTTAATCTAAAGGAAAATTTGCTGACTCTTTAAATAAATATATATATAATCAGTTCTTACTTTCTGAAGTCTTAACTTTATTTTTTTACCTACATCAGTTATATTATTCATACAAGAATGATTTCTTAGTATTTAATACTTTATGGATTTCTTAAGCATTCTTTTCAAAAGAAATCTATTAAGCTCTACTATCTCAACTGGAATGTTAACAGGTCGCATTTCTTTATTTATTTCACCTGTACGATTTAAGAGCTCTGCTATAATAATTAGAAATATAAGGATGGACTAATTTTACAGAGACATGTAAACTTTGATATAATACAGAGATTCTAAAATAAAAATTTAAGGCTACAAAAGTCTTATAATCAGATTTAAAATTTTGTTTATGATCAGCAAATAATTAACAGAAAAAGCATTTAAACTAAATACCTTTATTAGGAGGATATCTTGGTTGTTTTCCTCCTCCTACAAGGGCTAAATAGTTACATCGGAAAAGCATTTCAACATAACCAATGCCTCCATCAGAGAAATCTAAAAGAAATATTTGATTTATATAAAATGCCATAAACAGGAAACAATAAGAGTTTCAATGATAGTATTGCTATCATTGAATCTTATCTATTTAACAGTTTGATATAAAATGAAAAGCACACGATTTCAATATATAAAAATTTCTAATTGAAATTTGCTGTTTGCATTTGGGTGCACTGGCCAATCTATGGTACAATATCATGGATTTCTAAAGAATGCAGTAAACAATAAACAATAATAAGATAAGTATAATATTTGAATAAATGATATGCAACTCTAAGTTATTGCTAAATTACACTTGAATAAGCTTTATATACACAGCTTCAGTAAATTCTCAGCTAAAACAGCATTTTACTAATATAGAGCAATATAAATGAAATCAATTACTCAGTTGTCTTTTTACATCTTTGAGTCATATTACTAAATAAAGATTTATTAAGTAACTAAATCAATTTTATGCAATCATATCAATTGCTCAGAGTTTATATCAGACAGACCATTACTTGATGTACATCACGTTTAGAAATATTGACCCATAAAGCGAAATATGAAACTGAAATATGAACCTCTTTTCTCTTTTTCCTTCAAAGGATCGCAGTTGTAAACACGAAATCCATTTTCCATTCCACAGGCGAAACATCCTATAATAGTAAAAGAAAGAGATATTCATAAAATCGGACAACTACGCAAGAACATTATAAATGTACGAACATTATGTAAATAGTCAACGAATATTTACACTTTAATAAAAAGTCTGTTTCAGAACTACAAATTAAAACAATTGTGCTAAATGCAATGCAATGCTGCACATGATAGTTAATTATATTTGTGATATGCGAAATATTCAAGAAAAATTCTCACGCAAATGCGTCTTTTTATTCACAGAAACGATGTAAACATATAAAAAAAAATATGACATAATAGTCGGCACACAGAGTTTATACAATGAATGTGTTTATGTATAATACCTTGATCTTGGTTGAACCCAGCAAATAGCAGAGAATTGCCATATGGGTTTGCGGGTCCTAAATTCATGTTTTGACAGTCTTTTATTTAAAAGAAATCTTTTAATTTGGCTTTATGACAGCGAACACGTCCACCATCACAACCCCCTTTTACTCTCGTAAACAGTACATTGACAATGGCAGAAACGCACAAAACTCCCAGCTGTTCCTACTTTTTACATTTTGATTTGTTTGTTTGTTTAATAAATGATATTGTTTGAGGTGGGTGTATTTATCTATTTATTTTATTTATTTCCCTCTTTTACTTGTTACATCATGTCCTTTAAATGAGAAAATTCAACATTATAATTTTCTTTATATATTCATAATCTTCTTTATATTTTAAAATTAATATTCTAAAATTACTTCACAAATGTAAAATGCTTTTACTGATGTTGATATTTACTGCGTGTAAAATAAAAATAATAGGCTAAGAACTTATTTATAAAATTTAAGAACATAACCTTAACCTACAAGACAATAAGACGGTTACTATGGTAACAAAATGTTCTGATGACAACACATTTCTCCTGGTGTTGTCAAAATGAGACTAGTGGCTAGAAGAAACACGACATAAAAATTTCCAACAATTGCACATGATTTTTCTGAATATCCATAAACCAGCAGCAAAATTTCTTTAACATCATGACTTATATATATATATATATATATATATATATATATATATATATATATATATATATATATATATATATATATGTATATATATCACTGCTAGACTGCTTTATTTCGGAAGCAAATGCTCAACAGAACCTACATCACTCAAGATGAAAAGGTAATGACAGGGCGCAAGCCCATGAAAGACACAATCAGTCGGTTGGTTGATTGGTTGGTTGGTTGGTTGGTTGGTTGGTTGGTGTCGTGTCCGCGAATAGTGCGAAGCACTATCCGCAGAAGAGGAGGTGCCATTACCTCAATAGAGGTTGGACTTCTAAACGTTGGCCCGCGAATTTTGAACCGATGCAAGTTACGGGACCGGACCACGTGACCCAGCACCTCCAGAGGTAAATTTGAGAACTTGGAAGACATTGCAACCACGACAGATTTTTCGTGCACCAGCCTTAATTAGTCTGTTGTTGTGTGGGAATGCCAGAGGGGATTTAAAACTTAAGCCGCTATTAGAGTCTATAACAGTGAACCCCATCCCCTCCCCCTACGAGTTTTCAAGAGAGAAAACGTGATAAAAGACAAATTAAGTGTAATGCTGCACTATCTCAATATGTGAAGAACTCTCATTTTTCGAATATTACTCGTCACAAAGTTACATATAACAGCAAAAATAACATTTGTAGCGATGGCAAAATCAGTGTCATGTTAGTCACCACCAGAGCTAATGTAAAACCATGAAGGTGTAAGATGAATGTACGACGCCGTATTTTAATCCGCGGTGACTTTTAACAGAAAGTTGTAATTTAACACCAACATTCGGTATTCAGTTCTGAAAGCTAGCGACAAGCCAAGCTGTTTAAGTCGAGCAACCGTGCTTCACTTGGCTGTCAGTTTTTTTCCATTGTTATATTACAGGTCCAAGGCCTTTTTATCGCATGGGCAAATCGGGACTTTGCCCAGGGCCCCCTGATGCTAGGGGGCCCCAAAACCCCCTTGGTGTATGTACCTAGTACTTCTAATAGTATATATAGCCCATGGATAGTTCTTAGAGGGGGCCCCCAAATAGCATCTGCCCAGGGGCCCCCAACGTTCATAATCGGGCCCTGTACAGGTCAGTGCAGGTCATAGCTTGTTCGTTCTGAGCATTCTCCTCTCATTCATCCAATGATCTCCATAGTGTCTTCCCTCGTGTATTGTATATCAACTTTTTACTTATTATTAATTTATCAATCAAAGTAGACCGTCGGTCATCCGGACTAAATGGGGTTTGATCCATTCAGAATATAGATTTATCCGGTTTTTTAAATCCCATAGCGAACCTGATATCTATCGTTCAGTAAATTCTGCCCCTCAAAATCTTCCTCAACGGAGTTTCAACTGGAGGATGTGTCGGGGCGTTGTCAATGATCAGAAGTACTTTCCCCGTATTTTATTCCACTTCGCAGTGTTTCTTTACACTTGCTACGAATTCATTCACATACAGTACTGTGCAAATTAATTGGGACCAACACAAAAATTTTCTCATATGTTGTATAATTAGTAAAAGCTCACTTGCATGTATGGTATAGCAATCTAGTAGCGAATATGTCTCCTCTAGCTTTAATGATATCCTGTGCACGTTTTGGCATGGATTCCACTAATTTAGAACATAAACTTTTGACGTCGTCACCACGAAACCAAACTCTTATGACATTCTCAATCGTATTTTTCCTGGTTGAGCAGTCCATCTTACTCACACGTCTCTTAACAATGGTCCACAAATTTTCGATGGGATTTACATCTAGAGAATTATCAAGCCAATACAAAAATGTTAATTTCTTTTCTTGAAAAATTTCTTTACTAGTTTAGAATTATGGCATGAAGCAAGATCTTGTTGAAACACACCAACACCGCCAGCGAACATTTGCATAAAAGCCACAATTTTGTCTTCTAGTATTAATATGTATTTTTTGGAGTTCATCATTCCTTCAACTGGCACTAGGCTGCCAGGTCCCCAAGATGTAAAATAACCCCAAAACATCTGTTTTTAAGGGTGCTTAACTATTTGATTAAGATGTTGTTCCCTGATGGGTTCTCCAGCACTTCGCCTGAAAAATGTTGACCGAAACCTTTGCGCGCACGCACACACACCCACACACACCCACACACACACACCAAAAAAAAAAATTTCGTCGCTGTATACAACCTTATACAGCGACGAAACACAGGCGTTAACCACAGGCGTTTCGTCGCTGTATACAACCTTATTCCAGTCTTGTGCAGTCCAGGATTGATATTTCCTGGCCCAATACTTTTTTCTCTTCATTGGTTTTCTCTTAATTGCAGGTGTTAATAACTGCTTTTGGACTGGTGTTCTTGCCCATCTCCCTGCTTCAATAAGCCTTCGTCGTACTGTCGATGAATCAACGCTCACACCAT
Organism: Dolomedes plantarius; assembly: GCA_907164885.2. NCBI lineage: Eukaryota > Metazoa > Arthropoda > Arachnida > Araneae > Dolomedidae > Dolomedes > Dolomedes plantarius. Next base: position 62,120,788 of record OU015495.1, on the reverse strand, counting down.
TAGCCAATAATTCTCTCTGAAGATCTATACTTGTCTTGCGAGGATGCATTTTACTATTTCGTACTATAAATTTGCTTGTCCGAGGTTTTGTCTTACGTTTGCGTCCACATTTACTCTTCCGTTTTGGAGAAACTGTCCCAAACTTATTTTGCTGATAAATAATCCTGGAAACACTGGAGTTTTCAACTCCAACTTCTGCAGCAATATCCCTCACAGTCATAGGGGTATGCTGACTAAGGGTAAAAATTCTAGTCCTTTTCCTGGAAGTGATACCCTTTTTTTCATACACGGGAGAACCAAACAACTCACACAATCGGCCACTTCTTACAGCAGCTGAAACGCAACTGACGTGAAAATGCTATATGTGTGATGATCACATGGTCAAACCAGTTTAGACTTGTCAAGAACCTCCCTTCGTAACAAAATGCAGTTGAAACCGGTTTCAGGCAGGAAATTCCTGGGAGAGGACGAATTTTATGAAAAATGAAGCTTGTCCCAATTAATTTGCACAGTACTGTACCGGTCTGTGAAAATATCGGTAGGAATTTTTTTCAATTTATAAAATGCACGCAGGCACTTAACATTATTGAAGCATCAGTGCTCTTTACTTTTTCCAATGACTATTGGTGGCAAAGAATATGTTCCACTTGCATTACTGGACACCATCACAGTAACTCTATCTTTACTCACTTTGTAACTTGGGGTTGATTGCTATCGAAGAGAAGTTAGTGCTCTCCGTGAAAAGGCTCACCAGTATATACCAGTTTAGGCGGCATTGTATATGTCATCCTTGTTGTACCCCTCCTCTGTAACAAAAGCCGAAAACTTTTATTTTGGCATGTCTTTGCAGCGTTCAAATCTCCAGGTAATCGCCCCCTCCCCCCTGAAGAATTTTGAGTTCGCCTATCTTGATGGAAATATGTCTCAAAAAATGGAAATCTTCATCTCACGCTCTCATCATTTCAGCCGTAACCTTCGGAAACGTGATTTTCGAAGGTCACGGCTGAAATCCGTATTGTGTTGCAAATTCTGAACCTTTGGATTTACTACCATAATAAGTAGTGATGGCGAAGAATATTTTATGCCTTCTAAATAAAGTACAATATATTTAAAATTATGTATGTATGTATTAAAGTAAAAGACACATGTATGTACATATACAGAAAAAAATTGTTTGAAACTCGACTTACTACCAAATCAACTTACGACCACTGTCTTGGTCGTAAGTCGAGGAATATCTGTAGTGATGGTCAATCTGCAAACCACAATTGTGTTTCTTCCTCTCAAAACTTTAGCAGTTGATTTTACTTCTACACTATCTACCAATAAGTATTTGGACACCCATGCAAATGACGATATCTGCGGTCCTGATATACGTCATGCCCTCCTCTGCTAAATATCGTGTAGAAAAGAACATTGGCATTAGTCACATGCAAGATGCCACGAAATGCAGAATTTTCTGATTTCGAGAAAGGTATAATCGTCGGGTATCACAGAAATGGCCGATCCTTAAGGGACATATCTAGCGAGCTGAATTACCCCAAATCGACAGTGGCCTATGTGATTCAGAAGTGGAAGGTGAGCGATGATTGTAGGAATGCGCCCTAAGTCAACAGACCCACGAAACTGAGAAATAGAGACCGATGGGTACTGTCCAGAGAAATTCGGAAGAGCCACACCCAACCGATGGCCCACATACACCAGGAGTTCCATCAGGCATACGGGAGTGTTGTTTCGATGAATACCATCCGTAAGGAAGCACATCTGCTTGATTTTCATGGTCGTGCTGCTGCCCATAAGCCTTTGATCCCCAAAGTCTAACCGCGCTGCTCGCGTTTAGACTTTGTGCTGCTCGCGTGATGTGGTCAATTGCATCGAAAGTGGACCGTAGATCAGTGGAAACGGGTTCTCTGGAGCGACGAATCAATGTTCACCCTCTACCGTTTGGATGGCAGGGTCTGAGTCTAGAGTTTGCCTGGAGAACGCCTCATGCCAGAATGCATTGTGCCCACAGTAAAGTTCGGCGGAATTGGAATTATGGTCTGGGGGTGTTTCTCCTGGTATGGACTGGGACCCTTGGTCCCAATTCATGGTAAGCTCAACGCTGACGCCTACTGCCCTATTTTGGATGACAGCGTGATTCCAACGTTGTGGCATTTTTACGGGTTGGGCCATGTTATTTCCAGAACTACAACGCCCGCTGTCATGTTGCAAGGTCCACCATGGATTGGTATGGTGACGATGGGGTTAACCAAATGGACTGGCCTGCCCAGAGCCCAGACCTGAACCCTGTCAAGAACCTCTGGGACAAGTTGAATCGCCGAATTAAGGGGTGCAACAACCGTCCAAAATTCGTGAAGGAACTTACATGTCTTTTCCAAGCCGAGTGGAAGAAAATACCACTAGCCATCATACAAGGACTTGTTGAAAACATGCCTCGGAGGGTTGAGGTTGTAATTGCCTCTCGGGAGGCTCTAGCAACTAGTGAATATGAAGAAATTTTGTTTTTCTTTTCTATCACAGGTGTCCAAATACTTATTGGTAGATAGTGTATAACATTATATAATTATTTTATTACTTTTAATGACAAAAGGCATTAAAAATATTGTTGCTAGAGTAAAATTATAGCTTTGTGTCATTATCATTGATGTCATACATATTTATATAAGACACTGAAGGTTGTGAAGGATTCAAATTAATTTCCACATTGTATTGAGATGAAAGTTTTTATTAAGATAGTTTATTTAAATATTTCAACATGATCGTGTTAACTGTTAATTGAGATTTGGAATATATTATTTCTCAGTATTTCGATAGGTAAGTTCTCTGTGTTCACACAAAGAAAAACTTTTGATAAGACTATTTTTGGCCGGTTTGCCATATTTTTCATTACTTCAGTTCCCCCCCCCCCCCTCCTCCTCTTTTCGGTCTTAAGACACATTAGCGAGGCAGTGCCGTTTTTCTGAAGGGAAATTAATTTCGCCGTAAGCAAAACTACTCCCTTTCAGCCATTTGGTGAGTGTAATGAAATTTGAAATGAACTCGTCCAAACCATCATTTGCCTAAATTTACTGATGAATATTATATCAATATAAATAGTTTAATCTAATAATGACGTAATTAAAATTAAAACTCGTAAAACAATGGCCTGATTTTAATGAAATTTGTTTTATTCTATTTCTACTAATATCATAGATTTTAAGATACGACTCACTTGCGCAATTTCGATATATTGAATAACACCTCTCTCTCTCACGCACGCACACATATAAATGAAAGAACATATTTATAAACAAATAGTATTAAAAAGGAGAATAAAATAATAATTTTTAAAAAAAATAAGGTCCATACTTCGAGGAAATGTATTATAACCAAAACATGAGATGGTATTACTTTAACATTAGCAAATAGGCTTAACACAGTGTTTCTGGACCAGGGGCACTCAAAATGCGGCCCACCAATCTTATCTGTGCGGCCCGAGACAGTCACAATCCTTATCAGGCAAGTACTTTTGTAAACATAATTTTGGGAAATGGACGCCTGAAAAATACAAAAGGTACAAAAATGTGCCACCCACTGCTCACGTTGTGGTCGCATCACCGTATCTTGGTGAATCCTCCCATTCCAAAATGAAATATGCGAAGAACGCTGTATAGAAATCGGCTTACCGATTCTTACCTTGATGACGTATTGAGAGTAGTGTGTAGCAAGTATAAACCTGATTTGTTTAAAATAGTCAAAAGTTTGTCTCAACATCAAAAATCACACTCATTTTTAAATAAACGTTTGAATGCATTTAGGTTTTGAGTTATATATTTTTTACAATATTATATTATGAAGTATAGTGTACTATGTTGCAGCCCGCGTAACGTAGCAAACATATGCATGTGGCCCAAGAGAATAAAAGGTTGAGTATGGCTGTTTTAGACAGATAGCAATACGTCTGTGGCTGTATATTATAATAGAAAAAATATGGTATTGTCTCATTAACTCACGTAATGCCTACTGGAGACGATATGTGAATGCGACATGTTTTCATTTGTTTCAAAGCGGGGGGGGGGGATGTATAGAAGAGAATTCCAACAGTAAATTTGTCTCAATACTCTAGAGCCGGGGCTCTGGCAGTTCTCTGTGTCTACTGGTTTCTCAAGCAACGCCTCCGTGTAATCTTCTAGTCCAAGTTTCCGAAATTATTGGAGTCTGAATAATGTAATGCGATTAATCAGGGCCATTTTATCGCATGGGCAAATCGGGACTTTGCCCAGGGCCCCCTGATGTTAAGGGGCCCCAAAACCCCCTTGGTGTATGCACCTAGTACTTCTAATAGTATGTATAGCCCATGGATAGTTCTTATTTTTATAAATGTTCGTAAGGGGGGAGCCCCCAAAATAGCAACTGCCCAGGGGCCCTCAGAGTTCATAATCGGGCCCTGCGATTATGAGAATTCCTCTCATTATCGGGATATTTCAGTTGGTAGAATACTGGACTTGGGGCTAAGAGATCCGTGTTCAACTCCTGGACCTTCGCAGACGGTCGTTATAGCGTCTACATCATACTTCCTAATCTCTTTATTGTTACAATAAGTCCTCGACTTACGCGATTAATTCGTTCCAGAACATTCCGCGCAGGTAGAGAGCGCGTAAGTCCAAATGTACCAGGAAATGCTTTTGCTTGCAACAGCGCGAGACGTATCGGTATCCGTTTGTGTTGGAGGTAAACGAACACCAAAAGTTGTAAAACCTTTAATTAGACAAGACCCTCCTCGCTTCCCTATCTTTAATCATTATGTGCGTCATAAGTACTGAAATTAAGCCCGGCCACACACCGAATGCAACAAAACATTGCGCACCGTTCCTGTTGCTAGACGTTGCGCAACCAAAATGTTTTATCGTGGAAAATGGTGATACATTTTGACTCGCAACGCTAGGTTGATTTGATATTTCATCAGTAGTAAGAACACGGGAGTTGAAGATGTCTGCAGTATTTTGTTCTTTGTTGAGGGAAGTGTTCAGTTTTGGGAAAGTAGTTTGGTCATAATTGTGGGTGATATGGCAAGTGAGGAAGTAGAAGTAGCTATTCTTTTGTGGCAATTTATACAATGTTTGGATGAAAAACCAGAAAGAAGTTGTTGGATTCATCCAATCAATAAAAAAAGACACATTGGCAGTTTTATTAAAGAACTTAGAAATGACCCAGGTAAGTTTTACAGTTATTGTAGGTTAAGCATACCTACGTTTGATTATCTCTTGGGACTTGTTGAAGACAAGATTCGGAAAAAGAACACCAACTACCGGAAGAGTATACCTCCAGAAGAAAAGCTTTTAATAACATTACGGAATAACTTTTAATAACATTGCTGAATAACAAAAGCTTTTTTGTTTTGTAAAAGTATTAATATAAAGAGCAGTAACAAAAGAAAGATAAATATGTAGTTAAGTATCTATTTTTAAATCTAAGAAAAACATATCTTATAAAATATTTTTAAAAAATCAATAAAAAAAACAACTTAAACGCAATTTTTTTTCTCCTTGTACCAATTTTGCCGCTCTGGGCAGATGCCCTGCTTGAGCCTCCCTAGATCTGGCTCTGAGTGACGCAACGCTATTTTTCTTTCTTACTAATATCTTAAAAAATGGGGGTGTCTGGATTACTTGAGGGCAAGGTTTATTCGATTAAATGGGATAAATTGGTGTGGTACATACTTGGAATATTCAATTCCTCAGCTATATCGTGCCAAATTTTATTTATTACATCTTGGTTGTGGTTGTTCTTTGCTCTAAAATCATAAATTTCTGGCCTTGCGTGGACAAGAACTATCAACTTGTCAGCATCAGCCTCCATCTCTTTTTATTATAATAATGCAAAAATCCTCAACACGGAGCATTAAGGGGACAGTGGACTTTCAAAATTGTGAAATTTGTCCATAAATTCGATTTTTTTTTAATTTTATTGAAATGTGAAATTACGGACGAGTAGGAATGTGTTGCAAAAAGAATTTTTAATTTCTGTGATTACTTTCCTAGCTATAGGCATTTGTATTTAAGGTGACAATGGACCTTCAGATTGGCAAAAATATGTCCCCAAAATGATTTTTTTCTTTCAGAAAATGATTCTGCAACTCATTAGCTTTAAATTAAAAAAAAAATATGTTGATCCGATCATTATTAACCGAGTTATAAGTATTTTTATTCAAAGGTAAACAATGGAAATGTTAGTCAAATTAAAACTTTAAATGCCATTTTCTCAAAACAAGTTTTCATGTTGTTTCAGTAAGTCCAAAATGTTCCATGCGTCATAATTTTTTTGAATATTCATAAAATTTCATAAAATGATTATTTATATATGTTAGAATAAAACTTAGCAATCAATTCATCATACTATATTAAAACCACTTAAAACTTTTACAATAACAAAAATAATTTGATAAAATTTTGCGTAAAATGACCTATTTTTATCGATTTCTTTTCTAGTTTTTATAAATATGACTGTAAATCCAATATTGCTACTAACTTTTATTATAACTATATAAAGCTACCTTAAGAGAGAAAATTAGATATCTGAGACAAAAATTAATGCGCATGGAGCATTTTTAAATAGAGTAATTAACAAACTGATTTTAATTAATATGTTAATTAATTTGATTCTGATTTTTTTTTTTTATTTAGAATTTCCATCTCTAAACAACACTGTATAAGTATACAACATTTATAGCAATTGGTTAATAAATAATTAAAAAAAAGTTTTTCATGGTTCATTGTCGCCTTAATTTAGATATTACGTGGTTACTAATAGCAATAACTTTAAATGTGTTTTTCTCAAAATAAAAATTTTCATGTCATACGAATATTCAAACTGCTCTAGGCGCATTTCTAATTATCGTATTGCTTTGAAATTTAAGTTTTATATACTTAACTGTATATCAAATAAATTTTATCGAAAAAAATTATGCTTCGTAGCTCAGAATTTCTAAATTTTGTACTTGAAAAGACGATTTATAGGTATTTTGCGTAATAAAATGGGTGTTTTCACTATTATTATTTTTTCTCTTTATATTTTTAATGAATGCTTAAAATAAGCAATAAGTTTCATTGTTAGTTCTATAAGGTATCATGTAAATAAAAATTACCGTATTATATGTAAAAGAAATGCGCATGGAACATTTTTAATTAGGCCAATTTTTGATATAATTAATAATTCATAATTCATAAATTATTAATATTTCATCCTTAAATTTGAACCACTTTTACATGTCTATGGTACTAATAACATATTCAAATTTCAAGCAAATCCATTCAAAACAAAAAAAGTTAGGTTTGAAGGTCCATTGTCCCCTTAATGAAAATAAAATGCGCGTGTTCCCGCACATGCGCAGATGAAATGTTTCACCAGCTGTGTGTCGAGAAACATCGGTCAAAGAAGCATACACTTTTGTTGGAGCAACGTTTAGCCTGGCCACACACCGATTGCAACAAAACATTGCGCAACGTTTCTGTTTCTAGCTTTCTGTATCGGACGCATCGTCTGCAATGTAATCAAAGGGGAGTGCCGCACACCGGATGCAACATTGTTTTGATACAACTCGCAGCATTTCGGAACGTTGCTGCAACAAAAGTGTATGCTTCTTTGACCGATGTTTCTCGACACACAGCTGGTGAAACATTTCATCTGCGCAAGTGCGGGAACACGCGCATTTTATTTTCATTAAGGGGACAGTGGACCTTCAAACCTAACTTTTTTTGTTTTGAATTGATTTGCTCGAAATCTGAATATGTGATTAGTACCATAGATATGTAAAAGTGGTTAAAATTTAAAGATGAAATATTAATAATTTATGAATTATGAATTATTAATTATATCAAAAATTGGCCTAATTAAAAATGTTCCATGCGCATTTCTTTTGCATATAATATGGTGATTTTTATTTACATGATACCTTATAGAACTAACAATGAAACTTATTGCTTATTTTAAGCATTCATTAAAAATATAAAGAGAAAAAATAATAATAGTGAAAACACCCATTTTATTACGCAAAATACCTATAAATCGTCTTTTCAAGTGCAAAATTTAGAAATTCTGAGCTACAAAGCATAATTTTTTTCAATAAAATTTATTTGATATACAGTTAAGTATATAAAACTTAAATTTCAAAGCAATACGATAATTAGAAATGCGCCTAGAGCAGTTTGAATATTCGTATGACATGAAAATTTTTATTTTGATAAAAACACATTTAAAGTTATTGCTATTAGTAACCACATAATATCTAAATTAAATACAAATGCCTATAGCTAGGAAAGTAATCACAGAAATTAAAAATTCTTATTGCAACACATTCCTGCTCGTCCGTAGTTTCACAATTCAATAAAATAAAAAAGATCGAATTTTTGGACAAATTTCACAATTTTGAAAGTCTACTGTCCCCTTAATGCTCCGTGTTGAGGATTTTTCCATTATTATAATAAAAAGAGATGGAGGTTGATGCTGACAAGTTGATAGTTCTTGTCCACGCAAGGCCAGAAATTTATGATTTTAGAGCAAAGGACAACCACAACCAAGATGTAATAAATAAAATTTGGCACGATATAGCTGAGGAATTGAATATTCCAAGTATGTACCACACCAATTTATCCCATTTAATCGAATAAACCTTGCCCTCAAGTAATCCAGACACCCTCATTTTTTAAGATATTGGTAAGAAAGAAAAATAGCGTTGCGTCACTCAGGGCCAGATCTAGGGAGGCGCAAGCAGGGCATCTGCACAGAGCGGCAAATTTGAGGGGCGGCAAAATTGGTATAAGGAGAAAAAAAAATTGCGTTGAAGTTATTTTTTTATTAATTTTTATAAATATTTTTATAAGATATGTTTTTCTTAGATTTAAAAGTAGATACTTAACTACATATTTGTCTTTCTTTTGTTACTGCTCTTTATATTAATACTTTTACAAAACAAAAAAGCTTTTGTTATTCAACAATGTTATTAAAAGTTATTCCGTAATGTTATTATAGGTATGCTTAACCTACAATAATTGTAAAACTTATCTGGGTCATTTCTAAGTTCTTTAATAAAACTGCCAATGTGTCTTTTTTATTGATTGGATGAATCCAACAGCTTCTTTCTGGTTTTTCATCCAAACATTGTATAAATTGCCACAAAAGAATAGCTACTTCTACTTCCTCACTTGCCATATCACTCACAATTATGACCAAATTACTTTCCCAAAACTGAACACTTCCCTCAACAAAGAACAAAATACTGCAGACCTCTTCAACTCCCATGTTCTTACTACTGATGAAATATTAAATAAACCTAGCGTTGCGAGTCAAAATGTATCACCATTTTCCACGATAAAACATTTTGGTTGCGCAACGTCTAGCAACAGAAATGGTGTGCAATGTTTTGTTGCACTCGGTGTGTGGCCGGGCTAAGAGTGTGATTGAAATGCTTTCTCGTTTAAAAAGCAAGATTCTTGTCCTATGCTGTAAAAATTTTCAGCATTGACAGCTTTTCTCAATCTCCCATAAAGGTGTTTCAAACCCCAAAGGAGAGCAGAAATGATCAAAAACACGCTTTTAGAATCTCCCGGGGCTTGTGGCAGCCCAGTGGTACAGCGCGCTGGTTTTCGGTGCTGTGGGTGCTCAGATCGAATCCTGGCGTCGCGCCACGAAAAATGCCTCCGTTCATGTAGTCTCTTGATAGGGGGTAATGCTGTCCGCCTATATGGTGCCCCCCACAATAAAATGGGCAGTAAAATTGCGGCGTAGTATAAGCGAATGTTTGATAACAAGTGTCTCCGCATTGGGAAAAAAAAAGAATCTCCTGGGTGTGGGAATACCTTTTCAATATGGCTAAAAAAGAGGACAAAAATATAACAGACTTGCCAGAGGGAAGACGGAAATAAATCAATTCATTATTATTTTAATTATCCTATTTACAAAAAAATCACTATACATTTTTTAAACCCGTGAATAGTTGTTGTTTTTTTCCTTTTTTTTTTTGGGGGGGGGGGGCTCACAGTGCTTTTTTCATAAGTACAACAATTAGCACGGTTAATGAGGAGCTTCGCGTAATATGCAGTCAGAAGTACAGTACGTTCCCTTTAAAACGTTTGTAAAAAATGTACAAGTTTCCGAAGTATTTCAAGCATAACTTTTGTCACATGATGTAGGAAAATTTTCAAGGTGGGCAAACAGCAATGTCTGCAGATGCAATTCTGCAATGTCTGCAGAAAGCATAATTAAGGACAGTTTGGGATTAATGCATTGTAACAACGAAGGACCTACAGTTCCGTTTGGAGGAAGGCCCAGACCCCCTTGCTTCCCATGCTTGCGTACGCGCGAATCCATTTAGTTTCGCGAAAAGTGGATAGCAAGAAATTCCTTTTGAGAAAACGCTAAAAACGTCATTTGGTGGTTAAACAACTGCAAAATAATAGTATACTTACTAACTTGGCTTCTGGGTTAGACAGGTAAATAAAAGTGAGAAAGAAATAAAGAAATACCATGGTAGGAGTGAAAAATTTAAATTTTTCTCAAAAAAGGCGTACATAGAAGTACGGATAGTATTTATTCTGCATATTTTAGACTATGAACAAGTTATGATTTCTTAAAATTTGAAAAAATTAATTTACCCAAAGGAGATGACAAGAAACTCTTCAAATCACACTTCCTAACACGAAAACGAAACATATCCATAAACTAAGTGATCAGTGACTGTTCCATTCTTGAAGATAATAATGTGTATTTGCTTCCAGTGTCCAACAATTCTAAATGCACAAAAGGTGGAACCACTGAAAACAAAAACGCCTTCCCGTCGAATGACTTCCTATGCCCTTTGCTCGATGAGAATGAATCCTTTCAGATGCTACGGACTGTAAAGAAAAAATAAAAAGGAACATACAGTAGTCAGCCGGTCTCTACGCTTCACGTGGATTACGCCCAAATAGCCTTTAGAGAAAAGAGGGGGGATCCCGAATCCTTTTCTAGCACTCGATTTTTGTTATTCCATTCACAGTCACCTCCCACACCGTCTCTAGTGTTCGTGCGTTCTGTTAGAGGGTGTTCACTCCCGAAAGGACTGAGTCACGGAACCAAGTAACTAGAAAACAAACGCCATGGAAAACGCTTTGAAAACAGCGAGGATCGCAAAATCGTTGGGAAAAAAAATCTATGTAAGTACTCTTTCTTTCTTTTTACTTCCATATGTGTTCTGATGTTGTTGGGGGGGGGGGGGGGTAGAATAATGTATGCACACAGGACAAAGTTCGGAAAAGTATTTTATAAAAAAAAAATTGTTCAAAGAAAGCCTATAAACATATAGCGATTTTGTTCAGAAATTTTTACGTTTCTGGATAGAGACTTTTTCAAGAGAAAAAGGTATATTTCTTTTAGTGCATTTCCCTAGGTTATCGGAAATGAATGTATTCATTTCCGAATACCTAGAATATATATATATATATATATATATATATATATATATATATATATATAAGCAAGCTTTTTATCACTTCCATAATATGTGCTAAATGTTAAGGGGGGAAAATGTATGCATACAGAACAAAGTTCGGAAAAGTATTTAACAGATAAAACTTTAGTTCCTACAAAGTCCATAAATATAACAGTTTAGTCCCAACAATTTTTCCGTTTCGAGACAGGAACTCTCTCGGATGAAAAAGTATATTACTATAGGTGTTTTTAATAGTAAATTTAATTTAACGATTTTTATACGATAAGCATATTCATAATCTACAGGGCTTCACCCATGAAGAACAGATCGAGAGGGGTGTTAAGTTGCTTTCTCTTTTTGACGAGCTAAATAAAAATAATATAAAAAGTAACAGCAATGTTGTATTATTAAAAGCACTTTGCAAGGATTTGTTGCTGTTCATTAAATTCCATCTCCCTCCTTAGATGTTGATTGTTTTTCTGATGTATATGACGTACTACTTTATTTTGGTGACTATTTGACCAGAAAACAAAACTATATAACAGAGATGTCCAGCTTGCCTACTGTTGTAATCTATAAATTCTTTGTGATTGACCTAAAAGTAAATTTTAGCTACCACGATAGGCAACTTCAGAAGAAAATAGTATAATAGTAAAATTGAATTTTAAAATATAAATTTAAAAAAACATCGTGTGGTTACATACACGTGCTTGTTTTTCATGAAGTATTTAATAACAAATTATCTTGTTCTAAACATCAGATTTTGATCTCATAATATTAATTTCCAAACCTTTGTTTCGATTACTTTCTCTTGTATTAAATCGAAATCTGTTTTGAATGAAAAAATACTTCACGGTATCAATTATTTTTAAATTTTTTAAATCAAATTCTTTCAATTTTAGCTTCAAACTCAGAGTTATCTATTTTATTGACATATACATTATAGTTTTTAAATTCATTGGTACACTTTTACTGTCACGAAACACATGGCATACACAAAACAAGAATACACATTTTTAAAATCCATAATAAAAATTGGGAATGACAGATAGTTTCGTTCTAATTAATACAGTTTTACATTTGGCCGGGAGGCATTAAGATTGATTTTATCTCCCTGGACAATTCACAAATGCGAAGATCTTTAAATTTTTTGATACAAATTGGGGAGTTAACAGAATTTTCCGGAACTTCGTGGGTGTCGGCTGCAGATGCGGCTGCAGTCCGAGAAAGCCAGCTAAATATGAGAGTACCTTAAACATTTTAATTAGTTTTTTTAGACAAAAAGCTATAATAACCTTGTAATGACCTGATCTCTCACAATCCATCCATTTATAATTTTTCTTCCATCGAAGCTGAACTATGCCAGATCAGGAATCGAAGCCACCAACTTCGGCATTCCGGGTTGATATTCTAACTGCTAAGCTGCTGGACCATGCTACTGATCAATCTTACAACCTTCCGAAAGTAGATCAACAGAATCGTGATATGGATTGATGGTTTAACTGTCATCACTTTTTCGGTTAAGGATAGAGATTTTATCACCAAATCTCTATTGTGAATAATTTAAGAGATACACAATCGTTTATATTTGCCACTTATTAAGGCTGATACTAGCGAAGATGTTTTAAAATCTTTGTTCTTCGAAATAGTCGATTCACGATACCCCGAGGAGGGCTGACTTCGAGTATTTACCGGGCTCAAAATATGAAGACAATATCAATGTAGGTGAAGGGTTTCACTTTGTTCTTTTTACATTTTATACACCTGTAGACACATAAAACTGCCTTTGATGGGGAGATTGTAGCAATTCGTATTGCTCTTGACCAACTTTTATGCCGGATGAATATTTTCTCTAAAGTAGTCATCCTTAGCGACTCAAGGGCTGCTTTTCATGCTATCGGCTCCTACGTCATCTGAAGTATGTATGGGCCAATTACTATTGCACAAACTCCACAATAACGGTACGGAGATAGCCCTTCGGTGGATACCAGGCCACTGCGGCATCCGAGGCAAAGAGCTGGCCGACGCCTTGGTAAAAAAGGGTGCATTTGTACTACAAACATCCAATAATGAGGTCTCTTACAACTCGCTAAAGTTGTTTGTAAGATAGACTTTTAGGAACTCCCTCTCACAAGAACTGTTGTCGAGGAGTTCAAATAAGATATACTGGAGCAAAATTGCTGAAGTCCCAGAATGGCCATGGCAGAAAGCAGTTGCTTTGTTTCGAACAGTGACTGGCCATGATAGCATATTGAAACATCTCTGCCTTATAAATATCGTTTCAGAACCCTTTTGCCTTTCTCTGTAATCGACGAGAGGACATGGACTTTACCCAAATGCTGTCTTTCCCCGCTCTACATCCAGCTCCAGTGTGGGAGAGATATTGGATAGCTAGGAGACTTTTGGGTTCACGGATGTTTTAGTTCTCTTTTGTTTGTTTGTTCTTGTTTTTTTTAATATAGTTTTAACTCGCTATTGGAGAAAAAAATATATTTGCCACTTAAAAGTCCTGCTGTTACAAATGGAGAATAATTTAAGAACGAAATACTTGATATTTTAACAACTCAGATGATCTTAAATCGAGAGTAAAAAAAATTTTTTTTGAATCCCATATTACATATTTGTTTAACACTTTTCCGAAAAACGTAAGCTTTTAGATGCAAGTAAAAGGCAAAGCAATCCTTATGAAAATCTAGGATAATGGAAAATTTCTAAATAAACGCTCAAGTAATAAACGAAGCAGGCCCAGATTTTCCATTAGGCCCGAGCCTAGAGGCCCCCGAATGTTGGGGGGCCCCAAAAAATTTTAATTTTAAAAGGAAAAAAGAAAAAAATTCCAATTAAATTTTTTTTTATTTTACCTTTTTTAATAGCAATTTTTTTTATATAGCCTTTCAAATTTGATTGATTGGTTCATCATATGCATAGTTATATGTATAGTTCATCATATGTATGTTATAGTGTGTTTAAGGGATCAATAAGCTTTTCTGGTTGCATTGTAATGGTGTTTTAATGAAGTTAATATGTTGTATTGCTTTTTGTTATTTGATAATGTTCTAGGCTTCTACGCTTCAATTAGCCAATTCTTGGTAAAATGGTACTTTCACAATTATTCATGATTATTTTTTGTGTGTGTCAATTTTAGAAATTTTACACTCACGTCAGTGTTAGGGGGGCCCCATTTCGAGTTGCGCCTATAGTCAAGAATTTCTAAATCGGGCCCTGATACGACGGATTAAATGTCAGACGAAAAAGATTATTTCCATTCAAATGAACATTTAAAAAGTTAGATAAATGCAAAAGCTAAGTATGCCAGAATTTTTTTTATCAAATTCATTTAGATTAAGATCAAAATCATCATTTTAAACATTTATTATACCTGCATTATAATCACAAGTCAAATAAAGCGAAGTTCATTGAAACGAAATGGAATGAAAATGGAGACCAACATTCAAAACCAAATATATCATCTCTTTTGAGCTCAAGGCTGGAGCGTTCGTGGTATCCTCAATAATTAGCACAGGACCTCAAGTAGAACCTTTATTTCGTTAATTATTTTTCTCATTCACTATGATATGACTGAAAAAAATGAATTCGAGTTTCTGTACAGTTTGTAATGAGACCATATTTGTTCGTATTTAAATATCTTTCCATAGGTTATCATTTCATGAATAAATTTGAGTTAAAGAAACGTATAAAATGTAATAGTTCATTTTAAAGATTTTTCATGATAAAATTTGAGTTACCTTCTATATCCTGACTATATTCAATTTTTAATTTTGGTATGGTGGACACGACAAGGATAAATTCTTTAAAATTACTCAAGTGAACATTTTTTTCAAAGACAATTAACACAAAAGATTCTGAATAATACACAATTATATATATATACAGGTAGCCCTCCTACAGCACGGCATCTTACAACACGGTTTCGCTCTAACACAATAAAAAAAAATTTGCGAAACCCATTATACAACACTGTACTTCTACAGCACTATAGATAACACGATTTTTGTTTAACACATTTAAAAACTAAATTACCTTAAAATAATGACGGGAAGGAATAATGAACTATAGTGCCTTTACATGAAAATGTATAAACAAATCCACAGGGCAACAGTGGTTTTGGTTCCGGGGTATTTGGAGCTGATTTCATATGAATTTGATGCCCTGAATTTAAATATGGCGTTAGTTTTTGCCTAGGAGCTCAAATTTCTAAGATAAAACATTTTAGTGAAATATACGTTACACTATTTTAAGTTAAATCCATGGATCAAATAAAAAAAACTAAACACGGTATTTTTTATTATTATATATATTTTTAAATGTTAAAGGAACATAAAAATCATAGAGAATATTGCAGTAGTACTTATCTAATTACAAAGAGCAAGAAAGAGGGAAAAGTCATTGATGAAACCAACTAGTCACGCTTCGGAAACTCTTTTCGTGACATTCTTGAATGTACTTTGGAACAGTTCCTTTTTAAACTCCAGCAGTAATCTGCCATCATGTGCGTATCCAATCTTCCTTGGTAGTGGTCCTCCACAGTTTTAATATTCTGGTGAAATCTTTTACTTTCTTTCTCACTGGTGTCTCCTAAATTTCCAAGTGGCTGAGTAAATAGCGCACCTTAATGCTCGTGTTACATCCAAGGGATCTGAAACTGTTTAGCATCTCGTTTACCATTTCAACATAGTTTTCAGCTTTGCATTTGCCCAGAAAATTTCCGACAACTGCAACAAATGAAGTCCAGGCTTTTCGCTCAGCCTCATTCAAGGAATTTACGAAGGCAGGATCCTTAATGAGTTGTCTTATTTGTGGGCGTCAAATGTTCCTGCTTTAATTTTTTCCGTACTCAACTTAGGCATTTTTTACTTTTTATATGCAAAGCATGATCCATTCTTATCAAGAACCTTTATAAACTGCTTCATTAGGCCAAGCATGATATGCAGTGGAGGAAAGATGATTTTCTTTCGTCCAACTAAGAAGGGGTCGTTAATGACATTCTTTACCCAACGTCCATGTTTTCTCTCTTAGGCCACTCTTTTCTAACCCAGTGGTGTGTTTTGTCTCTGCTATCCCAGAGGCACACGGTGCAAGATATTTGATGTAGCCACTTTGCTGTCCAAGGAGAAAATTTACCATTTTTAAGTCCACACAAATCACCCATTGATGTTCATGATACTTTATCTTCTCCAAGACCAAAGCTATGGTGTCTTATTCTTCTTTCATTTTCGTTGAGTGAGCATTTGGTATTGAACCATATTTGTTCCCATTGTGTAGAAGGACACATTTCAAACTTCGCTTTGAGCTGCCAATAAATAGGCGCCAATCATCTGGGAAACATTTAGGAAGACCCATTTTTTCCAGAAGTCCAGTTTCCCAGGAGGACAAATTACCCACACTTGAATGTATTGAATAGAAAAAAATATTGATAGATAAGTGTGTTGAAAATCAACGTTCATTTTCTCTCCTTATGCTCCTTACGACATGCGTGCGCACACGTTAATTACGACGTCATCATATTTTTCTCCTGTACGGGAACGCTCTGTGAGCGGTGGTAGAGAGAGAATAATGTTGCTCTCTGTAACATGCTTCTATGTTATGTTCCGTTAATATGTTTCTTAGTCCTATTAAATGTTTTGCTACTACTCTGCTGCTCTTTTTACTCTGCTGCTATTATTTTTACTATGACTGACTAAATTCCCATAAAGTGGATGTACAGTAAAACCTCGTTTATCCGGCTCGCGTTGATCCGGATCAGATTTGTAGACATTTTTATTTAATGCTCACATTAGATAATAATTTTTCACTGTGATAGGAAGAACGTCACTACAAGTACGCCAAATATTCGCTTTTTAGTTTGATTCAATGTACAGTTCCTACATAAATTGTACAATAAATTACGGTAATAAAATTTTTTTTGTTGAGTTTTATGAAAACATCACTAGACTTTCCAATTCTTTGTTAAGAAATGATGTGAAAATATTTTATTTTTTAATGTTTTGTAAACAATACTATGTAATTTTGTTACAAAACAAAGTAAGTCTTCTCAGTTTAGGATTTTGTATTGTTTATTACCCATATTACCCGGATTATCCGAATTGCCTATGGTCCCAGTTAGTCCGGTTAAACGAGGTTTTACTGTATCTAAAAAAGTAGAGCTGATAGAGAAAAACTGATTTCATATTTAGATTCAGAGCCCGAAATATAGATAAAATCAGTTCTAAAATCCTAGGCACCAATAATTTTTTTTTTCTAGCCCTGTGTTATAATTTATTAATTTATAATTCTATAAAATTACAAGAAGCTGAGCTTAGATAAAAATCTTGAATAATTTTTTTTTGAATGCAGACTCTTCCGCTGAAAGAAGCCGAAAATTCAAAAGGGAGCTACAAAATTGTCTATCTTCATATCGTGATATCTACAATGACCATGTAAGAATTAGCATACAAACCAAAATTACAGATTTTTCAAAGAGGATAAAAGGTGCAAAAAATCTAAATAAAGAAAAAGGTTCTGAAAGTGAAGGTGATATCGTTCAACCGAAAAAGAGTTCTCGTTTGATTGTACTGAGCAGCGATGAGGAAGAAATTTATTAAATTAAGGTCGCATTCAATGAAAATATTTTTTGTTTCTTTTCGTTTTGTGTTATACATACATTTATATTTTTAATAAAAATTAAGTTGCTTTTATGAAATTTGAAAAAAAAAGTTTGTTTTTAATATGTTTTCGGAACGTAACCCCCTTTTTGTACTGGCTCTGGGTCTCATAACACGGTTTCACACAACACGGCATTTTCTAGGAACCTATCTACCGTGTTATAAGAGGGTTATCTGTATTTATATATATACATATACACTCTCTTAGACACACACACACACACACAACAAAAAAAAAAAAAAAAAAAAAAACGACGCACCAAGAAGGGGTAATGTAAATTGGACACATATTCATATGCATACAGGTTTCGACGGAAAATGCAAAATTATAAAGTTTGGCGGCCAATGAATAAACATGTCACGCTTGAGAGCATCTTAACTGCGCAACTGGCAGGATATTAAAGAGGAGAAATTTCGATTCCAGGTCATAAATTCTTTACGAATTTCATTCCATGTACTCAGGTAGACAGAAACTATACTTCGCATACAGCTGCATGAACAATATGCACAGATGTCAGCATTTGAGAGAGGACGTGTAATTGAGCTCAAAGAAGCCGGTTGAAGTAATCGGCGAATCGCTCGACATTTGGATAGGTGCGATGCCACTATTAGACGATGTTGGCAGGAATGGGGGAACCATGGCCGAACACAGCGTCAAGAAGGAAACGGTCGGCCTAAAGAAACGATAGAACGTGAGGACCGAGCAATGGCCAGAGCGGCACTGACAGCCCCAGATTCATCATAATCATCGATCGTACATGCAACTGGTGCTTCAGTGACCGCAAGGACCATAGGCGGCTCAGCTCACGGTGCCCCTTGCACCGACTACCATTGACGTCTGTACACCAACAAGCCCGTTTGCAGTGGTGTCGGGCACATTCGACCTGGAATGTCACTGACTGGAGTAGAATTGTTTTCAGTGATGAGTCGCGCTTCGATTTGAGCCCCGATGACCAGCGAATACGAGTCTGGAGACGCCCCGGGCAGCGGTGGGACACCAACATGACTGTCTTCCGCCACACGGGCCGACAACCAGGAGTGACGGTCTAGGGTGCCATTTAATTTTATAGCAGGCCCCCTTTGGTTTTCATCCACGGCACCCTTACAGCACAGTGGTACGTCGACGATATTCTACGCCCCGTTGTGTTGCCCTTCATATCACGCCATCCTGGGCTTATATTTCAGCAAGATAATGCCTGCCCGCACACGGCGAGAGTTTCTACTGTTTGTCTTCGTGTTTGTCCAATGCCTTGGCCAACAAGGTCGCCGGATCTCTCCCCCCATTGCGCACGTTTGGAGCATTAGGGGCAGGGCCCATTAACCAGCTCGGGATTTTGACGATCTAACGTACCAGTTGTGCAGAATTTGATACGATATCCCGCAGAACATCCACCACCTCTATCAATAAATGCTAAGCCGAATAACTGCTTGCATATGGGCCATAGGTGGACCAACTTGTTATTGATTTTTTCACTTTGTGAAGCTATTTCTCTTGAATAAATCATCAATTTTTCTCAAATTGTAATCATTTGTTTTTCTGTACGTGTACATCACATCTACCGATTTTCGTCCCATTCGGATAACTCCTTTTTTTTTTTTTTTCTTTTTTTTTTTTTTTGGGGGGGGGGGGGTCTAAGAGTGTATTTAAAAAAAAGTTTTAGAATATTTTTATTATATTTTAAATAATGATAGAAAATGTTTAATCTAGGTTTATAAATTTTAGTTCCTCTCGTATGTAAAAACAATATCCAAGGTACCTGTTCCATTGGGAAGTAAGATCTTGCCGACATTAGGGCTGACATTTAGAATTTCTCGAAGAAAAGGATATTACATACCCGACAGAATATCTTATTTCACCCAGCCTTTAACAATTCATGGAAGGCTGATATATTCCAATATAAAAAAAATCTTACAATTTTACTCCCACAGGCCTATAGGATATGTTTTTAAGGCAGGAGGGCTGCTATCCTAACGAACTGTTTTAATATCAACATTGAAAAGTCGTTACTTTTACAGCATCGTAGAGTTAAATATTTCATTCATCAATTTGCAATTCACCACATTAATTACATTTCCTCAAAAATACGGACCGTGGTATCTGAAGATTTCCTAGAAAAGGAATAAAAAGCCTTTAAGAAATGACAGAAACAATCAAAAGCTTTATGCTACTGCAGTCCGACCTTTTTTTCTTTAATTTTAACAAAGGGGATCAGGAAGACATTAAAACCTTGTTTAGCGTCTGTTATTCACTCATTTTTTCTCTCTTTCCAGATGGTGGAATACTGGTGATATACTGACCACGGCTCCAACACCAACGCGAGCGAGCGGATCATCGTCGCTCAACTATGAAGGCGTTTTTTGAAGAAAAGGGGGCGTTGGCCTGGGCGGGGTGCAGAAAGGTAAGAACAACCACCCTTCTCGTGACCTCTTTTATGTCTTTTCAGTTTTTCAGAAATTTCTTATATCATGCATTTAAATTTAATGAAAGCTGAAGGTTATTGTGAATGTAGTCTCACACTTTATGAATACGTTTCGAATTGAGATGTACAGCATTGCAGCGATCCCCAACCTATCTGGAGGGTATTCCAATACCATGACAGTGCTTCAAAAAGCAAATGTGCAGGGTGAAACACTGCGAGATCATGAGAAACTTGCTGAAACTAAAATAAAAAATAAATAAAATAAAAAATGCGAAGTTAAAATCCTGGACCTCATTATTTATAATTTATTTCCTCTAGTATCACATATTGACATGCAACACTGACATGCAGATTCAAAGAGACACCAATCTGTTGTCACAGAATTAAACAAGTTGAATTCGTCAATCAAGATAAACGAACATGTGACATCGTGGAAAATGTTAGCAAAGTTTTCTATTTGCAAAACACTTTAAATTAGCTATACACGTATATACTGCCCTCCTAAGCATAAAAGGCGTAACTTAATTTTTTTTCCTGAGAAAAAAAAAGACTGAGATATGGCCAATTTCCTTAGGACTGCAACAGTTTTTTTTAGATACGTCTTATTTCTTTAATGATTTTTACTATTTCAAAATAAGATACGGCCAATTAAGTACCTATAATGTCGGCTTAGGTATAATGTCACAAACATTACTAAGCAAGAAAAATCGTAAAAATGAAAAAAAAAAATGAGATACGTCTTTTATGCTTAGGAGGGCAGTATAGTTCACATAGTGTTTACCCTTAGCATTCTCAAACGGACGAAACGGAGAAAATTAACGGTTCTCCCAAAGAAATACGATTTTACGTGAGCCTGAAAAATTCTTACGAATAGAGGAATAACAAGTAATATAAAAAAAATTTTAAAGTCAATTCCTACTTAGGTCAACAAAGAAAAATTTGAGTGTGAACTAATAGTAGGAATTGAATTTAGGGAGAGTGTGAACTAATAGTAGGAATATAAAAAAGGATTGCCTGCCAGAACCTTGCCTACTGTGCGAGATTAGGAGGGGGGGGGGAAGTGAGAGAAAAACTTTGTCAGGTTGAAGATTCGATCCCGCAACCTACAGGACGGGAGGAGCGCGCGCTACCGCAGTGCTACCGCTTACACAGTAGGAAGAGGGAAATTACCATTCAAGAGCAAGAGACGATCTAGGTCTCTTCCTATTGAAAGGGCTCCCATATAAAACTAAAATTAATTAATTAAATTTAATTAATGAATTAATATTTGAAAAAATTGTATTAACATCAAGTGTCATCCACTACAAGTTTAAAAAAATGTATTTGAACTTGAGTGGATGAATAAAAAGTATTTTATTAACGATTGAAAATTTGAAGAAGATATATCAATATATATAGGGAGAGTGTGAACTAACAGTAGGAATTGAAAAATTCCCGCGTGTGTACCTTCCCTTCCTGGTTGAGTGCGGCAGAGAGCAAATTGCGCATGAAGCAGGCATATATGACGGTTTTGTTTACATTAAAGTCTAGCTAGTTGTATGATAGAGTTATAGAATCGTTTCCCCAATCAAACAATTTCTTTTTTTTTAAACTTCTAATGACTTTAATTTTAGCCGAACTACCTAGTGAAGACTTAATTTTTATATTGCAATCATTATCCACTATGGTACACAAAAATGGGCTTAAGAAATTCCAGGCACAGTAACGTATGAAATGAATACTTTTTTCTCTTTTTATTTAGGGCAACTCCACTTTCTATATTGCCAGCGACATCCGGTCCAATGAGTCAGGTACAGAGAGCCAGAAACCATCGGGAGCCTCGACTGAGAGACATTCTTTCCTGCAGTACGCCATGTTGCATTTCAGAGACAGCTACGATCCCAGGTAAAAAGTCAACACCGCTGTGGTGTAAATAATAATAAAGCTGCATATTTTACATGGCCGGCGAAATGCATTATTCAACAAACAGAGTTAGTTGTATGATTGAATGTATGCATAATATTAAAAGCTGGGGGGTTGAAAATCATATGTGGCTACTTTGTTCAATTCGGTAAATGGATCCTTAAATGCAAGTGTTGGATAAGTAAATCTATCAAGAATAAAACACGATATTTGATTACCAGCAAATTATTTCCGCCATCTCTGTAACAAATGAAAATATTTAATATGATCAGTTAAAAGTTAAATAATAATAAATAGAGGTACATACTATGGTGAACTTCACATAGACCAAGCGGCAACATTTAGCACGAGGCTACATGTAAATCGTTGGGGGTCATCTGCTTTACGGGCCCATACAGGTTCCAGTACATCATTTTGACGTCACGGAAACATAATAATATTTGTCACAACTTCATTTTGTGAAATTTGCCATGACACCACTTAACATATCTGCATTATCTCAGTGGTGGCGTCTCTCTCAACATGTTTGCTACACGGATTATGAAGAAAAAATGTTACATTCG
Source organism: Dolomedes plantarius (assembly GCA_907164885.2). Lineage (NCBI taxonomy): Eukaryota > Metazoa > Arthropoda > Arachnida > Araneae > Dolomedidae > Dolomedes > Dolomedes plantarius. The sequence continues at coordinate 62,097,795 of OU015495.1, read as the reverse complement.
TTGTTGCACCACAATTGTTTGAAATAATTGAATTAAATGTTTCACAACTCATTCATGCTATTCATAACTAAATAAAATTATCATTATTTTGAGAGATAACTACTCCGCTCTCTAACAAAGATTGTTCATAATGGCGATATTTCGGATTGATTTGATGTCCTTTAAGGATAACCGAATATTAACCTTTCTATTACCTCGGTTTTAGAGTTACATACAGGCCGAAGGAAAAGTTAATTAGATTCTACACCTGCTGGGTGGAATAGAACTAAATCCGCCCCCTTTCCTCATGTATTAGCGCCATTGGAACCGATGCCATAGCGGAGTTAAGACTTTTTTTTTTTTTAAATGTTTTCCCATGAACAAAAGAGTACTCCTTCAGTAGAGGATGGCAATAATAAAACTGGAGCTGAATCCGTTTTTCCCTTCCACTAAATGAAAAACCCAACCATATTCTATGAAACAAAAATGAAAATGCCTGTAACTCGTGGCTCGATTTTAACGAGTCAGAAACTTATCGTCCTATCAGTAAATTTACTTTTTTTTTTACACATTTCAGGGATTTCGTAATATTACAGTCAAATTGTTATTACAGAATATTGTGTAGTGCATTGTTTTTGCTGTATAGAATTACAGATAAACAAATTTGAAATTTTATTATTATACCAGGGAAACCGTCACCTGTTGGGTAGCCCACTATTAACACTTCAGCGGGCGCTTCAATTTTTGTAACACCACCAGGCACGCTTTGCATGAAGTGCAACGCCTCTTTAAACCTTGATTATTCCTTTTGTAATTAACTTTTTTTTTCAGATTAGCAATAATAATTCTACGTTTTATGACAAGATATAAAATGTTGATAATATTGAGATTAATTATATTTAAAGACCAAAAATGAATAAGAAGAAATTTTCATAAAAAAATAAAATTTATTTTTAAAACACAAATAATTTGTTCAATTCTCTTCAGTTTTCTTCAATTTCTTCACATCGCAAACATATAGTACGGATTTTGCAATGCACCTTGCATGAAAAACTATTGTATTTATCACACTTTATCGTGGTAGTTACATTAATTTAGCCGTCCGCATATATATTACACTTTCCCCCCTTTTTTTTTTTTTGAAGACACCTCTGGTTCTGCTTCTCGGGAAGTTTCCACTTTATATTTTAGTAAGAAATATAAAGTGGTGTTCCAGTTATGTCTGAAGCTCCAGTTATGTCAAAATTCCAGTTATGTCTGAAGGAAGAGAATATTTCCCGGGTCTTCAAGTGGCTTTCGAGAAGTTCTAAAGCCAAAGAATACAGATACAATCGTCTTATTAAAAAAGTCCTGTTTATTGGATCTAAGGACAAGTTGCGAATTGATTCCTATTATGTCCAAAAACCTAAAAAAACAACGAGAGAGTCCATATTCGGGATATCCGAGATACCGTGTAATAGCTGCACATTTGATCCACTACATCAACTGCTTTTGTCGTATTGTAATCCAGTATAATCGCTGGTTTACCAGAATCGTCATTCACTGTTGCATCATCATGCATTGTCGACAAAAGTATGACTCCCTTAGTTTTTTTCGTAGCATAGGAACACTATGTTCCTATGCTACGAAAAGTAAAATTACTTTTAACACCAGGAACAAAATTATCAATAATTATTTAGTATTTAAAACTTCATCAGGACATTTATTTGATTAGCCTTTTTAAATTTCTAAGCATAGAAAAGCAACTTTTTAAATGCTTAGAATTATTTTAGCGAAATAACCAAAAATAAAATAAAGAATATTTTCTTACATGACCAGGCGCGCTGTGCACACAGTGCAACAAAGAGAAGTATCCTCTGTTGGAATCACGATTAAAAATGAATGGAAAGGAATACAAAGGTCAGAAAATCAGACCTGAATTAGAAAGGGTGTAGCTATAAATAGAAACTGCTTAGAACATCCAAACCTTATATGTAAAAACAAACCATACAAAATTATGAAAATGTTGCACTTTATAAACGGGCGCGCCCGTTGAAGTGTTAATTGATTATGCAGAATACAAGCTAAGTTCATGTCATCGAAACGAAGATTTATTTTGTGATCGTAACGTACTAGTGCCTAGCTTTAAATATTTCTACCGAGTACTCTTATTTCAACCGAACTGAAATAAATTACCAAACATGTTATTTTCCACTTCTATGTTCTTTGCGTGAAAGAGAGAGAGATGACAGCAGTTGTTGATATATGAAACAAAATTCACTACTTTTTTCAGTAAATAAATTACTTGTATACTCTATAACGGTTTGTTAATCCCCATGATATGATGCTCACCCATTTTGCCAGACCACACACATTGGCTCTCAATGCTAGGCACCTCTGTGGGACTTAGCGCTAAGAATTAATGGCGACAAATAAATAAATCAAAACTACCAGCTTGTCGATACATTAAAAAAAGAAAATCTAATTTTAAATTCTCTCTTTCAGCCAGTCAGAGTCGAGTCTCCCTGCATTCGCGGGCTCGATGCGAGGCACTGTGAGGTTGCTGGAGTACCTCACCGGAAAGAAGTCCAAGAGGGGTCAGATCTCGGACTGGACATGGAAGGAGCTCACGGACAAGGTCAAGTATTCGCCGGTAAGTCAACCACTTCCACATAACTTTGAGTTAGACAGAGTGCCACACAGGTACGCAACCCAAATTTCTTTACTGAGAGGAGTCAAATGAATGCTGGAACTGCGCTTTTCTTTTAACGTAGAATAACGTTCCTCTATAACGGTCCTCCGGAAAGCAAAATTTCAGATGCCCTGCGTCACGAGTGATAATTTTGGCAGCGCGCCAAACCCAGTCTGCATCGCTTGGGTAAGCAGTAAACAGTTAAACAGAAAAGTACCAAATTGCGTCAAAATGTGTATATATATATATATATATATATATATATATATATATATATATATTAATTAATTAGGGTGTTTCATTTTTCCAAAGATGTGATTTTCATATGACTTTGCTTACGCCCCGAGTCTCAGTGATGTAAAAGATATATATGCCAAATTTCAAGAAGATTGGATAATATTTAGAGGTTGCACACTTTGATCAGTTTTGTAAAAGTAGGCAAAAAATACGAATTTTCAATGTTAATTACTTTTATTGGGAAAACTAGAAATTACAAACTTAAAATAATACTAAAACTAGACAGTAAGATTAATAGATAGTCTGATAGACAAATCATGTGTTATATTAATCAACTTTATCCTAACTTTATCAACTATTACTAACCGTATCTCCAGCTACCGTTTACAGAGCTCGAGTGATCAATAAAAGTATATGGCAAAGAAAATCGAAGAGTCACTCTTCGAAAATCTTCCTCGTTTGGTTTTGCATTGGGATAGTAAACTGTTGCCCTCGGTTGACCATGGGAGTGTCAAAACATTGGAAGAGAGAGTTGCAGTTCTAGTAACTAGCAAAGATTTTGAGCATTTGCTTGAAGTACCTGTTGCCCTGAAATACACTGGTGAGCAGATGGCAGTAGTAGTTATTCGGGAAGTGGACCGACTTGGGCTACGTGACAATATCATCGGTATATCTTTTGATACTACAGCATCTAACACAGGACTGATCGAAGGGGCCTGTACCAGAATTGAAAAGGAATTCGGATGAACATAGTAACGAGGAATTCGTTCCAGAAATAATTAATTTGGTTGGGCTCATAACGCACGTTAAATTAATGTAAAATCTCTAATACTAAATAGTTGTCCCTTAAAATAAAATAGCGTAATTTCTATACCGTTCCCTCGACGTGTGTGTTCTTGAGAATTTAGCCGTTGCCCCATTTCTCTTAAACCGTAAAACTTCAACCATAATTTGCTTAGCCAGGTGTTAGTCTCAGGATTCCCTTGTTAAGTTTCACTAAAATGCACTTTTTATGGCTGGTAATTGCAGGGTGTGTCATGTGAACATCCAACTAGCTTTTGTCCACGCATGCCGTGTAAGTTTGCTCACTAAATTGGCCCATAAAATCAGTTTTAAGTTAGAAATATATGTGTGTGTTCCCTTCTATTCCTTTGTACGAGAGGAAGTTTTCCCACGGGTGAAATTGGCGCCAGCTTGGCGTGAAGGCACTCTCCGAAGATGTTCTTTCTCCCCTCGTTCGACCAATCATGCAGAGGCGCGAGTTTCGTTGTATCAGGGCTAAGCCATTCACAGTCCTCCATTTCGGCGGCGCGCTTCGTACTCTCCTCTTGGCGACGTTTCGGCAGGGCCGGGTTTTCTTTTGTTGGCCATTAAGCGCTCGCGGTGGTGCTACGGTAATATAGCATAAGCCGTGCACGTGGTCTGTAGTTTTTTCTTAATTGGCGCTTTTCTCGCTATTGTAACCCTCGTTGTCCGTGTTTTGCAGGCTTGTCCAGTGATGAGTAGAAATACCAGAGAGCTTTTTTTTGAGTTAGACAGTTGTCTCTTATATATATTTGGTGTTTAAGCACCCCATCAGTTTTGGCTCTGCCAATTCTGCATCGGGGCGCTATTTTTTATATGTTAATAATGCCATGTTAGATATAAGTTTCAGTCTTTAGACCAATGCGGTCATTTTTGTATTACGCTGCAGCTCTGTAAATATTTTTCATATTATTCAAGACAGGCTCCATGTTTACTGATGCCGAATAAATTACTTGTTATTAAAAAAAAAAGAGACCTTGGCAGATTATTTTACTTTCCAGCTGCTTTCAGCTTTATTTTAAGATGACGACGGTGAGGCTCCTAGGGTTATTGTCATAAACGCATTCCACTATCTTCATGTATCGATTTGGCCGTAAGTGAGTGATGTATTTCAACCGATGTACAGAGGGATCATCTTCCAACACTTTAGATTTTTTTACTGAAAGACGATTAGCATTTCTTCTGTCCCGCTCCTGAATACGTTGTGCTGAACACCACTTTCCAGCCTTCCGAGCTGTCGGTCTACTCCTTCCGTGGGCCTCTTCATAGAGACAGGTGCCGTTCATCGCCTCCATTATTCTACTATATAGACGACTTACGCTTCAACATCATTTCTTCAGAATAGACTGATCCATGTTCTTCACTGAGACTTTACAAATTTTAAATTGACTTGAAGCAACCTCCAACAACTTATTTCTACAGAAAGTGTCATAAGAACTATTACTACAAAAAGAGACTGATACCTTCCCCACGATATCACAGCCCATTACCTTTACAAACATTGTTGTGGTTGGCTTGCCGTCATCACAGCCATGAACTAATATTGAAAGGAGTGTTTGAGGAGTGTTGTGGCATACCATCAAGTGGTCCTGACATCCAGATTTTTCGGAAGTTTCAAAGTCTGTGGGCTTCACTTAATAAGAAATCATACATGACAACGCTGGATGAAGAAAGTTCCGTTCAAGGTTTTCTACAAGAACAACGAGTGAAAATGGTTAACTACATTCAAAATGTCCTAAAAGACGGAAGTTATCCAAGAGAAGACTACAAAGAGTTATTACAACTCTCACTCCTGTACCTAGGAGGTTGGTCTAAAAACGACTTCAGTTTCAGGATCCCAGGGGCTCTGCATCAAGCAAGGTGGATGTCTAAGGCAATATATGCACTTAAAATTATCCTCTTCTCTAAACAGTTGAATATTCCTAAACGAGAATTGAAAGGTATGAAACGGGTTGCATATTTCGTCAGCCTCATATATGTTCGCTTTTGGCACGAGGCAATTGTAAGTCGATGGGCTCAAAAGAAAGATTTGGATATGCTACAGCTTCTTAGCACTACTTAAACAGATGCAGACGTCAAAAAAGTGCTTTCACAGTTGCTAAGAGACACCTTTGGTATCTGTCAGAAACAAACGTAGGATTGATTTTTTGGACGAACGTATTACGCAGGCTGATAAGAAAAATGTGACTAAAAAATTTAGAAACCAAACCTGTAAAGAAAAAGGAAATAAACGATTTGAGGGTAAAACCCTATTTTTTAAAGGAAAAGACCTGAGCCATTTCGTTACTAATAAAACAAAGACGTTCTTTGAATTGTTTGGGATCCACGCAGGGCCCGACTTAGCCTAATTGGGGCCCGGGGCAAAAACTTCTTTGGGGCCCGCCTCTTCTTTACTATTTCAGTAATGAAGAACTTAATACTTAATACTAAACTTTCTATTCGATTTGGGGCCCCCCTCTGATGTGGGGGCCCGGGGCAACTGCCCCGTATGCCCCTGCCTTAGTCAGGCTCTGGATCCACGACGTGACAGAATACTGCAGTGATTCTCTAAGAAGTCACGTGAACGCTCTTAAGGTGGTCAGTGATACCGCAGAAAGAGGAATTGCTCTGATTAAAAAAAAAGGTTTAACGAATGGGTTAGGGACGAACAACAAAAACAATTTTTGTTGAGGGTAGTCGAGCATCACAGAAAAGTCGTCACCAAGCGAACAAAAGAAGGGATTGCATCGTTCAGAATTGATTAATATAACACATGCTTGCCTATCATACTACCTATTAATCTTAGTGTCTAGTATTAATATTATATTAAGTTTATGATTTCTAGTTTTCACAATGAAAGTAATTAACATTGAAAAAGAGTATTTTTTGCCTTACAAAATGAAACATCCTAATATATATATATATATATATATATATATATATATATATATATATAGAGAGAGAGAGAGAGAGAGAGAGAGAGATAGAGATAGAGATAGAGATAGAGATAGAGATAGAGATAGAGATAGAGAGATAGAGAGATAGATACAAAAGAGGTAAGCAAAGATAAGTAATCCTACGTTAATAACCCGCGGTAGTTTCGTTAGAAGAGACTACCTGATTTTTTTTTCTTAACTATTTTCGACTTCTGGTTGAAGGTACGATTGATTTAAATGCCTTCTGACCCGGCGGGAGCCATGTGTTCAAATCTTCGGATTAAAGTTCAGGAAATATAAAAACAACGGCTGCAAATAATCATCTGGCGTGACGACAGAAAGACAAGGTACTTTATTTTCACACATAAACGTAGATAGAAAATCAGAAGAGCATCGCAATGCTAATCTTAGCACGAAGCTAAATAGAACACAACCGTTTTACATCGAATCAAAATTAACTCTGCTGAAAAACAAAACATTACTATGAGTTGCCAATCTATGAATACAAAACTATTCAAAATACAATTACATTTGGCTGACATCTAGGGGCGAAAGAATAAACTAAATACTTTCAAACATCCTCCCCCGAGATGAATATCCATTCAGCACTCCTAAATCAAATATATCATACAAATTAAACAATTATTAAATACAAATGAGGATTTTGCATGAAAAATTACAATATCGACAATTTTGCAATTACAAAACTAACTTCATGCCATTCTGGGGTAATGCTAAAGTCAATAACAAACAAACAAAAAAATTTTAGGTAGCAAATATAAAACACTAAATATTCAAATTACGTAAAGTATACAAATGTAAAAATCAAACTTTACAAATACAGCATATTATTATTTTCAGGATATTAATGAGTAAGTAACATATTAAAAATTAAAAGTTAAAGTACACTGCAATAAGAAATTAAAAGTTTTCAAATATTAAATTATACTTATTCATTGAAGGGTAATGGAGAGAGTTTTGTTATGGGGCGTTTGAGCTCACCATCTGCAGTCTTTAGAGTAACTACTCTCACCTTACTGTCAGTTCCAGGAAAGACCTGAAGAATTCTCCCTAGTTTCCACCTCAGAGGTGGTTGATTGTCCTCTTTTATTAGCACCAAGTCACTAATTTTGAGATTGTCTTTAGTCTTGTGCCACTTGGCACGTTGATTCAAAGTTGAAAGATAGTCTGTTTCCCAACGTTTCCAGAAACTCTGAAACATCTGCTGGGTCAATTCCCATATCTTTAGAGTAGACACTTTCACATCAGCTGTCATGGTCAGGAATGGTTGTCAAGGGGGCTCCAATGAGGAAATGTCCAGGAGTGAGGGCAGTCAGATCATTGGGGTCAGTCGACACAGGAATGATGGGACGAAAATTCAAACACGCCTCAACCTGACAAATCAGTGTTAGGAATTCTTCTATTGATAAAACTTGTGAGCCCATCGTTCGTCTAAGGTGATGTTTCATCGACTTCACTCCTGCCTCCCACAGGCCTCCTTGATGAGGAGCACCAGGGGGGTTGAATTTCCAAATAATGTTTTGGTCAGCTAGATAGTTGTGAAACCTTTCATCGGTCTTGAATGAGAGCATCATGCTCTTAATTTCTCTCGCAGCGCCAACAAAATTGGTACCACAGTCGCAATAGATTTCTTGTGGTCGACCTCGGCGAGCTGCAAATCTTCTAAGTGATGCGATGAATGCCTCCGAGGACAAATCACTCACAACTTCAAGATGTATAGCTTTTATAGCGAGGCATATAAAAAGACAAACATAGCATTTTGTTGTCTGACCTCCTCTTCCCTTTTTCATCTTTATGAAAAAGGGTCCAGCAAAATCAACACCGATCCTTGAGAAAACTCGGCAATGAACCACTCTTGCTTTCGGCAATTCACCCATCAGTTGAGTGGCTGATTCCGCTCTAAATCGATGACACTTAACACATTTCCATATACAGCTCCTGATCGCCTCCTTTGCATTGATTATCCAACATTTTTGCCGAATCGCAGAGAGTACAAGCATAACTCCTCCATGTAGGTGGTTTTCATGATAATGTTTTATCAGAAGGCTTGTAACGTAGTGTTTCTTCGGAAGAATGATAGGATGCTTCTGATCATCCGATATTTCAGCCTTGGTTAATCTCCCTCCAACCCGCAGTAGGCCATTTTCGTCAAGGAAGGGGTATAGAGATATTATCTTGCTACAAGTTTTAAGGGGTTTCCCAGACTTCAAAGCTTTTATTTCTTCAAAAAACTCGCTAGCTTGAACTTGTCTTACTACTGCTTGTAATGCCTTCTTCAATTCATTCGATGTTAAAAATCCCTTCTGCCGGCGAACTGTTTTCTGACAAAACCGGAGGCACCAAGCTATCACTCGAAGTAGCTTGGTCCACGAGGAGAATCTTGATAAAATTTCATTGTTCAGATCTTCATTAAGAACAATGTTAACTATCTGGTGATTGAATTTTCTTCTTTCTTTTTCAACTTCTTCAAACGGATTCTCAACATTCTTTGGGAAATGTGTATCCCAAGTTTCACTAGATTGTGAGAGCCATCTCGGGCCCTTCCACCACAGCTCGTCTGTCACAAAAGAGGCTGTCTTCAATCCTCTGGTAAGTTTATCAGCTGGATTTTCTGCACCTTTACAAAATTTCCAGTTTTGGGGCAAAGTCTTTTCATGTATCTCCGTGACTCGATGCGAAACAAAAGGTTTCCATATCTTTGCAGTACTCTTGATCCAATAGAGGCAAATTTCAGAGTCAGTAAATAAATAGATATCTTTAGTATCTGCATGGAAAGTCTTTCTCAAATATTCTGCAAGTCGCGATGCGATAACAGCTCCCATTAGCTCGTGGCGAGGCAATGACAATTTTTTCAGGGGAGCAACACGAGATTTAGCTAGAATAAAACTGGTTGTCCACAGTTCTTGATCTGGAGCTCTAATGTAGGCAACTGCTCCATAGGCTTTTGGACTAGCATCACAGAAAATACAAACTTGAAAAGGGTCTTTAGTGCTTGGTATGACGATGTTTGTAATGTCCTTTAGCTCGCTACACCACTCTTCTCATCGAGATTTCAAATCAGGAGAAAGTGTTTCATCCCAAGCTAATCCTCTTTCCCACAGCTCCTGAAGAAAACATTTCATCCGGATAGTAAATGGAGCAAAAAGTCCCAATGGGTCAAAGATCTTTGCTACTATTTTAAGGACACCTCTCTTTGTCGCCTCAGCACCATCTAAACTTCGGAGCACCGGTTCCATTTCAAGCCTCAAGCAATTTTCTTCGCAATTCCAAATCATCCCAAGAACTTTCAGGGCTTTACTGCAACTCTCAGCGACTGGTCTAACATTCAATCCATTATCCTTCCAGAGTTTCTTAAGTTCAGTTGAATTAGTCTCCCATTTTCTGAGCTTCATATTTGCTTCAGACATTATCTTCTGAGCCTTTAACGAAAGATTGTGTGCTTCTTCTACAGAATCTACACTGTAAATAAGATCATTGACGTACATTTTCTCCAACATTTTACACGCTTCACTGTGATTTTTCTCATAAGACTTTAAGTGATAACGAATCGTGGCACTTAAAAGAAAAGGGCTGCAAGAAACACCGAAGGGAACTCGAGTCATTCTGAAACATTTAAAGTTTTTCTCAGGTATATCTTCATTAAACCACAGAAAACGTAAAAAATCACGATCTTCTGGGGCTAGAGAAATCTGGAGAAATTCTTTCTCTATATCGGAGCAAAATCCAATTTGGCCTTTTCTAAACTTCAAAATTACTTCCAGCAAATCAGGATTCAAATTAGGGCCACTTAATAGACATTCATTTAAGGAAACTTCATTTTTCGCTTTAGAAGAAGCATCATAGACGATTCTGACTTTGGTAGTATCTTTCTCATTTCGAACTACAGCTCTGTGCGGCATGTAATACGATGCATCTTCACTTTTCTCAAATTCAGGTTCACACAGCTCGACGATTCCTTCATTTAGCTGCTCATCAATTATTCTTTTGTAGTCTTCAAGTAATTTGGAATTTTTCTCCATTTTTTCCTTTAACTGTAACAAACGTTTCTCTGCAATATGAAAATTACTACCCAAAACTTCATGATCCTTTTTCCATATCAATCTTGTCTCGTACCGATCATTTTTCTTCGTGGTGCTCTTCTCAAACTGTTCAAGTACCTCTGAATCTGAAAAGGATAATTCATTCTTCTGCTGCATTCCCAGAGCTTCCAATTCCCATAAATTTTTCAAAGAATCGACAATTTCAACTCCTGCAAGATTCATAATTATTGGGGTTTCAATGGTATTTCCCGAATGTCCCTGAACTGTATAATCAAACGTCGTTCCGATAGCTAGCAGCCTTTTGGAAAGGCGGACGCATTTGCCATTCATGACTTCACTCAGGTAGTCTGCCCCAATCAAGACGTCAATATTTTCAACGGTTCCATTATCTGCAAGATCTAATCCATAGGAATCAGCCATCTTTTTTAACCATTTTGTAGGCACCGGTACTTTAACATTTGTAATTTTCTCTATAAGAAACCCTGATATTTGTAAGCGTCGTGAGGGATCAGTTCTGTTTTGCAGTTCGACATTTGCCATTTCGAAAATGGGTTCTTTCCTGATATTTTGACCCCCAAATCCATAAATACGAACTGGTTGGCTTTTTTTTATCTTTAACTTTAGCTCACCTGCAATTCTATGCGTTACAAATGATTTTTGACTGCCACTGTCTAATAAAATTCGTACCAGTTTACTTTTGTTTCCCGATTTTACAACTGCATTGCAAGTTTGCAAAAATACAGCTCCCGTTCCCGATTAAGATACAGAGCTCACTAAAATGTCGGAATCTTTGCGTTCTTCTACCGCGCTAGCAGCTGAAATTTCACTATTCTCCTTTTCACTTGATGCACAAATGGATTCATGGTGGTTTCTATTACCACATTTCTTGCAAGGAAATTTTATTATCCTACACTGAAAACCTAAATGATTACGTTTAAAACATTTATGACATCTTCTTTCAGCCCTCAATTTTCTTAATTTATCTTCAATCGAAAAATTTAAACATTTATGTTCATCATGAATCTGATTACAAAATATGCAAGTGCTCTTAACGGAAGCTGTTAATGCGGCAGCTGGCTTAGTGTTCTGAAATCTTCCACCCGCAAATTTATTATTTTTAAAATGGTTGTTTTCGCGTGAAACCGAAGTAGATCTTATCTTATTTAAATACATTGTAGACTCACGAAATTCTATTTCCGATTTCAAGAACTCCATTAATTCTGAAACATCAAATTCTGATTTTGATTTTCGTTTCCGGTTGAATTCCAAAGCCAAATCTTCTGGCAAAAGTTTCAATAAAATACAACATAAAATTTGTCATGACCCAGTTTCGATTTCTAATGCCTTCAATGATCTAATGTTTACTTCGTATTCGTCGTACATTTTTCTAAGCGCGAACACGTTTGAAGAACTTTTAATAGCTTCCAAATTTAACAAGCGAGTTAAATGGGCATTAACCGTGAGGTCGAGTCTGCCAAATCTCCGTGTAAGAATATTAACTGCAATTTCGTAATTTTTATCACTTAATGACAACCCACTAATTGCATTTAACGCTGCTCCACCACATAATGACTTTAAATAGTTAAATTTCTCTATATTGTTTAAAGAGTCATTACTATCAATTGCACTTTTAAACTGATCCCAGAACTCCAGCCATTTAGAATGATCACCATAGTATCGAAGAATTTCTAATTTAGGCAGCCGAAGAACACTAGGGTTACGAACCGAAAGTACTGTGCTAGGTGTCGACGCAACAGAATTCTGCGCGGACGTAAGATTAGGAGTTTCACTCGTGCTAGGTGTCGACGCAACAGAATTCTGCGCGGAAGAAAGATTAGGAGTTTCACTCGTGCTTTTCAAATATCGAGTGATTTTCTTGTCAAATTTCAAGGCTCTTTCCTGATAATCCTCACTTGCTAAAATTTCTTCCTCTAAAAATTCAATATCAGTGAGATCTTCAATATCTTTATCAAGTTTTCTTAAATTTTCAACTTTAGAATTCAATTGATCCTGGAGTTCTGTTAATTCAGACATTTTTGTTTCCGTTTCCATAACATCATCATTTAAAATTGTTTCTATTTTGTTTAATAATTTAGTTGTGGCCGTTCTAAACACAATTCTTTTCTTTTTAATTCTATCTATATCGGATTCTGTACCTGTTTTGGCCATTGTTACAAATCAAAACTTTAATTAAAATCTCTCTTACCTTGTCTGAATCTAATTAGTTACAGCCTCTCAATAATCCATTACATTAATCCATCGCGTTCGTGGTCACCAACATGACCCGGCGGGAGCCATGTGTTCAAATCTTCGGATTAAAGTTCAGGAAATATAAAAACAACGGCTGCAAATAATCATCTGGCGTGACGACAGAAAGACAAGGTACTTTAACGCTTCACACATAAACGTAGATAGAAAATCAGAAGAGCATCGCAATGCTAATCTTAGCACGAAGCTAAATAGAACACAACCGTTTTACATCGAATCAAAATTAACTCTGCTGAAAAACAAAACATTACTATGAGTTGCCAATCTATGAATACAAAACTATTCAAAATACAATTACATTTGGCTGACATCTAGGGGCGAAAGAATAAACTAAATACTTTCAAACACCTTCCTTCGTCGCAGCACCACTGGAATGTTAGCTCGCAAATTTTGGAATTACCTTCCGACCCCAGAGCCTCTAAATTGTTCAAATATTATGATCACAGTAAAAAAATTAAATTTTGTTATTTGCAGTAGCCTTGGTAAAGTCTCCCCCCTTCCTTTCCCTCATCCCCCACACACAAAGCAAAAGCTTGTCCGACAAAACCATATTAATATGCAATTGTGTCCAATATTTTGGACTCTTATTTGTACTATAATTCAAAGGAACTTCCATTGTTCTTTAAGGTTTACGTTGTTCTTAACGGTTTCAAAAAATTTCGGGGAGCACCAAATTATCTAATTGATTGAAAATACTTCTTACCGTTAAATGTTTCTTCATCGAACTCACGATTATCGATATACGATGGGAAAAAATCATATTTAAAATAAAATACATAGCTACAGAAATGTGTCAGCATGGCTCATAAACATAAGAACACGAGAAACTTTTTCAAAACAAAAACGAAAAAAAATCTGTATTTTTTTCATAATTTTAACTAAACCGTTTCAATCCCATACGTCGTTCATTTAAAATGACTGGATAGTTAATTTTTTTTACGGTATACGGGGTCACATTTGATTATCTGTATTTTCTGTTCACACCCTTGCATTTGATTAGTACGGATAATTGGAAGTTAAAAAAAAACTAAAACTAAGCATCTTTTGCCAAATTCAAATCGCATTTGGCCTGACATAAGATATTGCTAGAAACTAAATTAAAGTTTTATACATTAACATTTTTTTAAAAGAAGTATAGCTACTCCTAAAAAACCCTACCTATCCCATATTACTGAAATTTTCTGTGTTTCAAGCGTATATACAAATGGGTTTCAGAACTGAACTATAATCAATAGGAGTTTTCCCAGATACTTAAGAAAAATAATATATTGCACACGAAATTATACGAGTATCCAGTTCTCTTTGTTTAAAAGGTGGTCTGATTATCGACTGTTCGACGGAAGGTTAAACTGGTATAGTAAGACATTTTAGGGAATAAAAAGTTCAATTCCAAAGATGAGAAAACTCAAATCGTAACACAATGGCAAAACTAACCGTTCCGTATAGTCCGGTCGCTTAAGAAAATTACCGTGACCTGGCGGATAAAAGCACCAAATTTGGTATGAAGGTACCTTAGGGTATACTAATAAATATTAGCCTAGGAGCCCTCTGGAATTTCTAAAAATTTTCATGTATGACTCTAAAATCCAAAATGGCGACAAAATATCACTTTTGATACAATCTATTTTACTGTTAATTTTCAATTACAGCTTTAAGCGAACTAAGTACACTACAAACCAAACTTAGGGTAGTCTACATATTAAATAAAATACAATAAAATATATCCATATAATTTATTACAGTAATTTATAAGTATAAATATAACGCTAACAAGTGTTCCCAAATAAAACAAAATATTTATAGCTATTCATTCAATAGAATTCAGTATGAAACACTTATAATAAATTACACTTGCACTTGCAAAGTGGTGAGTAGTCCAGATTGTCTTTTCCACATTTGCAGCTGTTGCAGTCTCCTTTGCAGGAACCTTTAATCAATTCCCTGCATGATCGGGAAACCTCTAGAATTGTCATCCAAACTGGTACCCATGACTCTGAAACCTTATTCCAAGCAAAATCCTGGCGCAGCTTGTCCTCTCTGGAATTTGCGCCATTAAACCCCAAACAACCAACCAAGCAAAATCCTACGGAGAAGGAATCATTTGCTGTGTTTGTGTGCTGGTCGTCCAAATACCTGCTTGATAAACTGCCCTTCGGATATGTTGTAGAAGAGCATCCTTAGTCGGTGGAAATTTGTCCATTGCTTGAGTCTTGTGACAGAAAAGATCCTTTCTTATCTAGTTGATACTGCTGAGAGGAGCGGTTTTATCATATGAACAACAGTCAATCGTTCCAGCTTCTTGAAGTGTGAGTCGGCTTGCAGCAGTTGGAATGGATGAGGGGCCAAATACACAAATGTATTAGTGATGTCTTGAAATGCTTCCCAAATGGACTTACTCTTACCTTTGAAGGCGAAGGTTGTGTCGCAACCAGAGTATGAGTGAAACACAGGTAGTGCTCGTGATTTTGGCTCCCCCCAAGCTTGTACAGATGGAGTTGATGTGGTAAAACCTGTAATGCTTGTTCATGCCAAAGGCCACCCAGATATCGGCCAATGGTTGAGTCACTATTAGTTCATAGAATGCGCCAGCGATGATGACAATCACATCTGTGTCTACAGCACGCACAAGGATACTATTTGCCCCTTGCTGTAGCGTATGGAGTACATGAACAGGAATCCTCGTGTCTGCCTCTTCATGGCTGCAGTTTTCTATGGTTGTGTTATAACCGATTCGTGCAACTGCATTCCCTCTTGTGACATATACATCTTTGTCTGGTGGCCAGTTGAACTCTACAACTTTGGAAGTCAAAAAATTGAACAGTTCCTTCTTGTTCATTGAGTCACGGAGAAAGTCCATCCAATTTCGTAGCAGTTTGGTGTTGCCAGATACTTTCCTTCGAATCCCTTCACCTCTTTTTTCCCGGGTATACTCCTTAAACTGTCTGGAATGTAAGAGTCCCAAACAACATCTAGCCTTTGGGCATGCTCCAGCTGCTTATGAGAAGGTAAGGTAGAAATACCTTATAGGCATACTGATAGTGAAGGTGTCTTCGCTATTAGTGGGCAGGCAGTGAACGATGATAACACCGTCCAGAAATTTGGAATCATAGGTTGAAGGGGGCTCCGATTGACCTGGATGCTCAAGACACTGCAGTATCCCAGCCTTGTTGGTTGGCAAATGAAGCTTACCAAAGTCTGAAATGGAAGGAGGGAATAACTGTATCTCATGCGCAAAAGAATCATCCAAATCAGATTCCCGGTTCTTCATATATATATATATATATATATATATATATATATATATATATATATTGGGTTAAATGGTTCCACATTGTTTTGAAGCACTTTCAGCCTCTTCCCTTGATGAGATGTTACTTTATGCTTTGTTCTCTTCAAAAATGCAAGAGAATTCTTCTTGATTGGGTCATGTATAGAGAGAATGCGCTCATCAAGCACATTCTTGACGTCCTGATACTGCCGTTTGCCTATGTCCGCCAAGGTGCGTAAGGTTACAACCATCGACTCAATTGCGCAGTTGCGAATGTGAAGACTTACTAGATTAGGGAAATTATCCAAGAAGGGATTTCCCATTTCATTGATGGTTTTACATAGACTAACAACCTGTTGCTGAAAGTTCTTCTGTGATGAAAGTCCTTGCTCATGATGATGGGAATTCTGGGGATTATCTGTGTCATCATTATCCAAAATGCATTCTTCTTCAAACTGTTTGATCATTCTGGCAATCTCAGGCCCTGAAAACATCCATCGTCGGAAAGCAACAGGGTTTACTGTGATCCCAACAACACCACCCGAACCCTTCTCAATCTTGTTCTCTTGTTCGTGAGCCTGATCGAATGGTATTGTAGAAAATGCGTTGAATGTTTTTGAAATGTCTCAGTTAGAACAGCGCTCAAACTGATTCTTGATAGCGTCAGGCAATGACTTCATATCCCTCATGTGGACAGGCATCCATCTTGAGTAGTTTACATGATCCAAGGCAAAGAATAGTGGTGTAAGTTCTTCTAAGACAGCAACATAAAGACTAAAGTTTTTTTCCTTGTGAGTTCTAATGAAAATTAGTGTAAGGGTTTCATACTCCATGATCAAGTCTCAATACATGAAAGTTGGACTCCTTTTCTGCATGCCGTTTCTCCATTCTATTTCAGACACTTCATCTTTGGGGCACTCAGAGAGTAGGAAAGCTTCATACTGGAGATTGTGCAGGGCCATTAGAGTGATTTGATGAGCATGTCTAGTTCAAGTTAAGTGTACTGCCTTTAAGTAAGATTCAGCCTTGCCAAAGGATGCCACTTCTGCATTTGCAAGGGCAGTGGTCCAGCCAGATCCTTCCAAGACCAATGTATTCCAGAGGGACATTTCAATGTGCAGTCCATCTAGAATAACCACTTGAAGTCGCTCACCATGAGTGTTCTGCCATTTCTACTGTACAAACTTAGGGCAAACAGAGGTTGATTAAATTAATGACTGGTACTGGTCTTGGATTAAGGAATTGAATAGTTTGTCCAATGACATCCATGCCCTGTTTAATCAATGTGTTACGATGGTCAACTTCTGCAACACAACATCACAAATCTCATTTTTTTATGGTTTTTGCAGTAGTGGTATCTTGAAAAGAAAGATTCACATGTGATATTTGGTTGTAGTCGGCCATTTTGGATTTTACTGCTGTACATGAAAATTTTTAGATATTCCAGAGGGCTCCTAGACTAATTTTTATTAGTATATTCTAAGGTACCTTCATACCAAATTTGGTGCTTTTATCCGCCAGGTAACGGTAATCTTAAAATACAGCTCTAAGCTACCGGACTAGTAGTTTAGGGTAGCAGGCAGCCCAAAGATTTAAATGGACAGTAAAAATTAGCTTTGATGTCGAAAGTTATGAACAGCTTTTTTAGAAAGACAAGAAAAAACACTTTCCAAAACTAGAGAAAATTATAAAAGGGTTATTTTTTCGTCTTTTAGCCATTTCTGCAATAGCCTTAAAGTTCACGTTTGGAGTAACAATTGGATCATCACTTCGGAGGCTTAAAAAGTAGCCACACGTGTGTTTTTATAATTATATCGCTTCTTTTACCTCCAAAGGTTGATTACTACGAATTTGAATTAAAATATAAGTGACTGAATCAATGAATATTTAATGTTAAATAGCTTTATACATACAGCTTTTAAATAGCTCGCTGGAATTAACCTTCCATAATCAGACAGCGGCACATGTGCGGTAAACGTCACTTTCAGCATATTATACAAATGAAACGACTTAAAATAAATAATCTACAGGAAACTTATAGAGCAAGCAAACAGGAATACACAAATTCCTATATTCCAGAATGTAACTAACCGGTTGCCGACTTGTTTTGAACTAATAATTCCTCAACGTTACGACGATCACCACCGATGAGCGTTAGGTGAGATTATCGTGACAACCACACTTAATGCTCCTCAGCCTGACGATGAACTACAATGCTGGCCATTAAAATTGCCACATCAGGAAGGAAAGCAAATAACAAAACTTTACTTATCGTACGCATACAGCATAGTAGGAAGAAAACATGATTAAATTTGTAGGCAATTTGGGGGTATACAGGGTCCGAAATAAGTACACACAGATGCCGCCTCTGGCAGCTAAAACGGCTCTAACCCGACTAGGCATCGAGTCGAACTGGGCTTGGATGACGGGCAAGTCATTCCATGCTGCTTCAAGTCTATGCCA
The DNA here is from genome assembly GCA_907164885.2 of Dolomedes plantarius. Taxonomy (NCBI): domain Eukaryota; kingdom Metazoa; phylum Arthropoda; class Arachnida; order Araneae; family Dolomedidae; genus Dolomedes; species Dolomedes plantarius. Next base: position 62,079,129 of record OU015495.1, on the reverse strand, counting down.
CACTTCATCAATGTAGTGGCTGGAGAGCGGTGGAGGCCCAGTCTCTCAGCAACCCATGGCCAGATATTTTCATTGGGTGGGAGATATGGAGAACGTGCTGGCCAGGGCAACAGTCGAACACTCTCTGTGTCGAGGTAGGTCAGGACTCGACGGGCAACACGCGGTCCTGCATTATCTTGTTGAAAGATGACGTCTCCGAGGCCTCGAAGATAGGGCACAGCCATCGGCCTTAAGATCTGAGAAATGAAACGCTGGCTACTCAGATTACCGACGACGCGAACAAGAGGTGTTCGTGTCGCGTACCCAATGGCTGCCTATACCACCACACCAGGTACAGGGCGCGTATACGAAATCGAATTCAAGCAGGCTGTAGAATTTGAAATTGTATTTATAATTGTATCTTATGCCAATAGGTGGCAGTGTGTTTAAAACGAGAAACGTTCTGCAAGAAAATGTGTATTTCCTGGCGAACAGTCAGAATGTAGTAATGCTTAATATCGAAAGCAGTAATGCTTAATGTCGAAGGCAGTAATGCTTAATGTCGAATATAATAAATTGTTTTGTGTTTTAAAGAAATTGATCTCATTATTGAGAAGTTTTTATTGTGCATTTTATATACTGAAGAAAATTAATTTCGTAGTTGAAGTATATAAAAAGAATTTCGAATCATGAGAAGAAATTTAGGGTTAACAATTTCGAATTGAAGTTTTAAAACAACAGAAATAACACAGGCCACGTGCGTCCTCCTCGGTTCCTTCAGACACGGATACGTCCATCATGATGCTGCACGCAGAACCGGGACTCGTCTGAAAAGACGACATGGTGCCACTCCTGTATCCAGTTTTGTCGTTGGGCGCACCACTGTCGCCGCGCGACTCTATGCTGCAGTGTCAATGGAACGCAATAATGGTGCCGTGCATATAGTTCGTGCTGCTTCAGCCGTCGTCGCACTGTCCGTGTGCGGATATTTGTGCTGCAAACAAGCCCATTTCCTGACTCAAGGTCCGTGATGTGGCTGTATGATCCTGCAAGGCCGACCTGACAACATGTCTGTCCTCTCGGGCGTTAGTGGCGGGAGGCCGTTGAGATCCTGCATGGCGTTCAGTATGACCCTCCTGAACCCATCGATTCCATATTCACATGACAGTCGTTGGATTCCGACGGATGCGAGTAGCAATATTAGGGAACGATAAACCGCACTCTCGATAGGCCACGATCCTGCCGCTATCGAATTCTGACACGTGCTGGTAGCCGTTTCTCTTTCTTATACGAGACATAACACGATCTTCTCACAAACAACCAACCTGTGAACATCAAATGTGATTTCCGAATTAGAAACCCGCTGCGTAACTTTCTTTTTATACAGAGTTTGAGATGCTGTTTCTACCTCCTGCGTCGTTCGATTGCGCTTAAATGCTAATCATTTGCATATCCCAGCATCTTCCTTTCATGCGAATTTGACGTTTGTATCATCCCTCCTTCATGGTGTTGCAATTTTAATGGCCAGCAGTATATTAAATAGTTCGAAACATGTCGCCAACTCTTTAATTACACTGGGGATATAAGATGTAGGGATTTCCTGTTTGAAATGAAAAATCTAAAGATGGATCCAAAACGAGTGAAATGTTTATTGCCTTATTAAAAAGTGTTTAATTTGACTATATTTTAAGCAAGATATCTGGGAATATTAATTTAACAAACCAATGTCCACCATTGAAGCACATTTGTTGTAAATGACAATATATATGAATAATTTTGTTTTAACACCTGTGGCCATCCGCAGGTTCCTATGGAAGTTTAGATTTATTGAAATAAATAATCTCGAGATAAACTCATAATTCCAGCTGGGCGAAAACAAAGATAATCCCGAATGCTAAAATATTTTTACCTTCTTTACATCGCGATTATAAGCCGCCCAATAACATAATGCACAATTCAATACCTGTATGCACTAACTGAACACCTATCGAATTGGTAATATTTTCTAGATCAATACTTTCCAAATAAGTACCCAAAATTGGGCAAGAGTTTTTTCAAAGGGTATTTTGTGATGAATAACTAAATTATTCAAATATATAGCTTTAACAGCAACTTAATAAAATGAGAGACATGGTGAAGAACTGGTAACACTGGCGTGACGATGACCATGAACTTAAGCATAATAAAGAACACAGGGTCGAACAATGACCTTCGGAAGTCAGAATACGCGAATTCGTGTTCTGCGGTTGACATGATCTCATGTAGCCGTTCGAAATTGGATTTAATCAGAAGGTCCCGACATTTTTTAGTTCTCGTGAATCAAACGATGACGGCAGCACTCAGAAAATCAATCATCAGAGCACGAAAAGAAAATGTTTACTGGACCCCGAATACGATGTGAGGTGTGAACGAACGATCTCCGATTTCGCGCGAGTCGTTATTAGATGGAACAGTTCTTATCTTATTTACTACCGCAATAGCTCTCCATCCAAGAGAAATTTCAGTAACTAGGACCTAGGTACTTGGAAGTTATTCAAGGGCATGGTAGTCTGGTGTAGAGCCACAAGCCATCTCTAGTGCCATCAAAGTTACCCGTACCACTCACTGCCCTATGGTAATTCTTAAAAGGCGTATAAAAATAGAGCTATTACATCGCACATATCGTTAGCTTTCTACTTTGAAAGATCTCTCTTCACGTCATTAGTTTTTCTGCGCATAATGTTCTCAGACGTTATACCTTCATTTAGTGGCAGGAACAAGCAGTTCTGAATATTAAAGAAAAAAAATTGGTAAGCACTGCTTTAGAGTCTAGGTAACATACATCTATTTCTCTTAAAGAGACAGTTTTACCTTTTCATAAAGGCGCAAAACTAGAGCATAAAATTTCAGAACTATCAACAAAAATGTTAAGTACGCAAGTAAGAATTCAAAGTACCACCAGCCATTTCTGGTGCCACCAATGTTAACCGTGCCACTGCCTTATAGGAATTCTTAAAATTTTCTTATAATCAATTTATCCACCTTGTCGACAAAGAATAAATGAGACATATATCCTAGAAGACACGAGTTTTCCAGAACCGATTTTCATTGTTCATATATTGGAATACTGAGGAAAATAGAAGTTGGCTTTTTATTCAAGGCCTTTTATAAAAGATACAAGTACAAAAATGAACGTTAAAAATGCTTTTGTATGATGTAGTTAAGAAATTCATGGCAAAATTGACTTCAGGGCCAGGATTTACCAGATTGATCGAGTTAAATTTAATTCGATATAACGTAACTCTTACGTAACCATGATTCTAGAATTGTATTGCAACCGTATAAAGACTTTTTAAAAAAAAAATATATAAATATAACACGAGTTATACATATAAACATACACATGCTGAAAGATTGAAAAATGGAAATATAGTCGTTTTCAATTGACACACACACATTTACACACGTAATTTGTTATTATATCACACTTCAGTACCACGCAAGCTTTTTATCTTTTTAAGAAAGTACACTAAATTCATATATAAATATAAGTAGTCTACAAAATAAATATTTAAAAAATTTGGTTGCTATATTTCCTAGTTATATCCTGTACCTCTATGGGAAAATATTATAACTACGAATTAAAAATGCAAAGCAAGTATAGATCTTTTAATAAATATTTTGACGTTTATTACCAATGTATAGTAATACGGTTTTGCAGTGCATCATAGTTTTAAAGCAGAGAAAGAAAGAGATTAAAACTCCAGGTTCTAAATTAAAGAAGTAAAAAGCAATAACAATAAGTAAAGTAAAAACAATCATCTTGAAAAAAAATCCTCTTCAGAATTTTAAGGTATTTTTGAGTGGGACAAGATTAAGAAAAAAAAAAAGTAGCTTAGACTGATAAAAGAATAAGATATTAGAGACATGTTTTGTTTACAACTATAACGTTATATTGATATTTTCCCCCCAACCATTAACAACTTTTGAACCCATTAGAAACGTTTGGGATATACAGACACACACAAGCCCTCATTCGCTCGATCAACTGATAACAATGGCCCTTTTCATAAGATACAATAAAACAATACCCCATGGAACAGTAAATGGAAAACTTGGGAAACTCCTCTTGTAATAAAGTCTGCGGTTCACGAATTCGGATGTTTGCCATGGAGCCGCATGTGATTGATTAAAACACTCTTATAGTTGAAGGTCTTGGGACAGAAAGAACAGGCGAATCGCCTCACGCTATTATGAGTGGCCATATGTCTGTTTAGCGATCCTTTCTGCGTAAATCTATTTCCACAGATATCGCACTTGTGCGGAAATAAATGAATATTCTTTCTAGACTGATCGAACCTGATATTCACTCCTGATTCCAGCAGATTGGTGAAAGTGACAGGATTCCGGAAGCTGGCACCTGGGGAAAGAAAACACGTTAAAGAGATCCTCATTGATATCAAATAATTGCTAAATATAAGCATTTATTAAATATCTATTCCCGCACACAAAATAAATAAATTTTAAAAAAATCTGTCGTCATCATGTAATTCAACAATACGGTATATCCGATTAGCTTTGCTTTTCCCGATTGTTTGCAACACCGAAACATCGTCTATGGAATAACAACAGGTAAGTAGAATCTGCGGGAACGAGTCTTCCAGATGCTGGGAATAATGAGAAAGGGGAAATCGGACTCTGTACATTAATAGGAGGGGGCACAGTTGTTTGGTGGATGGTATTTTATCACGAGGATAGCGGCGATTAGTAGAACATACAGTGGCGCACCCAGGATTTTTTCTTGCGGGGGGCCGAGATGAATGGATAAAAATATCTATAATGCATGGGGGGGGGGGGCGAGATGAACGAATAAAAATATTTATAATGCAAAATCAATATTTCTACTTCTTTGGGGGGGGGGCAGTCCCCCCCCCTGAGTGCGCCACTGAGAACATACAAAGGTAAGGCTGTCCACTTGCCCCAAAACCACTGAAATATTGTGTCCAATACCCACCGAAAAAGTGTACACAACTGTTGAGGCAAATTTGTGGTAACCCTACTACAATACAAGCAGATTACGTAAAGCAGGGGTAGGCAATTGTTTTGGCTTGGGGGCCGCTTTGTGGAAGCAGAAGTTAGCAGAGGGCCGCACCTTTTAAAATTATTGCATTTATTAGTTAACTTTGCATTTCAGAAAAAGTATAAATTGTATCATAAAAACCAATAAATATAAATTAAATAAAATATTTGCAGTTTTTCTGGCTGTCTTGGTGGGCCACAATTTGCCCACCCCTGCCATAGAGGACAATGTTACCCTATTGAACTCGTATACTTCTAGGTGAAATTTAGAGTTGTTAGTTTTCCATAAACTAGTGAATATACTTAAACATATCATTATAAAGAGGTGTAACGAGATATACACAAATGTTGATATAAGAGGAAAGCAGATATACTCTTCTACTGAATTATTTATAGCAGTTAACTTTGTTACAGACATTCAAATTCAACTGCGAAAACACAGATTAGCTGTTGAATCAGATACATAATCATAACTTTCATAATTTCCTTTAAAGTAAGAATTCAATGTTTTCTAAATGCACAGTCTTGAAATATTTTTATTTTATACCTTTAGAGCATTATACCATAAAATTTATGTAACATTGATTTAATGAACCATTTTTTATTTCACTTCATCAGTTATATACATGAATATATACTTGAATGAAATAAAGAAAATTACACTTAGATAATTTTGACTTTTCATTATAGTTTCCTATAGTCACATCTTTACTGAAACTGGAATCTGATTACTTAAACAGGCTAGCTGTGGATAGCTTTACAGGTAAGAATATGAAATAATCAACTTTTGTATAAGTTCTTCATATAATTGACCTCTAGAAACAAAATTTAAACTCTTCTGCATTCTTAACCAAGGCAAATATTATAGTTCAGTGGCATGATACTGTATCAAAACTAAACTAAACTTATGGCGCAATAGCCCGTGACTTGACTGTGGGCTTGTTGTGCCACACTGCACATGTCTCAGTCAGGTGGTCAACCTGACGCGGGACCCCCAGAGTTTGTTCCCAAGCATGCATGGTCCTCATTTTATTGACCCACTCAAAGGGTGAAAGGCTGAGTTGACCTTGCCAAGTGACCTTGCCAAGACTGAACCCTGGACCTGTGGTGTGGCAGCTCATGATACTGTATACCAAAAATATATAAACAAGGTGACATTAAAAGGGCAAGATAAAACACAACCCACTAGACAAAGAAAAAAAGGGTTATGAATTAAAAGGGGGATATAGCAGACCCTAGCACATACTTTATCACCTATCATACAATAAAAGGATCTATTACTTTATTGAAGAATATCGCTATGATACAGTAGTTCATCAAATTAATAATAATGCTTAAAGCTGCTATGTATTAACCGTTCTGGATTCGGTCACCTGAATGTTAACCTATGGCGAAAATTTGTCTACTATTTACAGCTACATAAATCCTGATAATCCGTTAAAAATGGTATTTTCAGATAGCCTGAACTTTTCTGCACCTTGATTGGATTAATTTTATAAATTTCATCCACCAAATGAATGAGAGTTAAAAACACCTCACATACCAGACACTATATCAGATTTTCCCCAAATAATTTAAATTAAAAGATATTCTTTGCATTTTTTTAAAAAACGAAAAATGCCCCAAGATGTAAAATTACAGTTAAGGCTGCTGTGTACTAACCTTATTGGATTCACTCACCTCAATGTTAACCTATGGAGAAAATGGGTCCAAGGATTGCCAATTTGGATTAAAAGATTTTTTTTTTTTAAATTGTACTCCGTAAAAGAGAAAGAAATATTACACATAGGGACATTTTTTGTTTAAAAGAAAAATGCAAATATTTAAAAATTTAGATTATTTGGGAAAAAAATCTGGTATAATTTGTTTTAAACGCTCCTAAATTCCTTTGGTGGACAAAATTTATAAAATGCATCCTGTTGCAAAGTGTGAAAAAGTTCAGGCTATCAGAAAATACCATTTTCATTGAATTTTAGGCATTTATATAGCTGTAAATAGCAGACACATTTTCTCCATAGGTTAACATTAAGGTGAGCAAGTCCAATAGAGCCTTAATTACAAAGTGTATGTAGTATTATTTAAACATTCCTATTATAATATAGAGGGTGGAACATTGGTTTTTGGCATAGTATATGCATCAATTTAATGATTATGCTCAGGTTACAATCATAAGTCACTTTATGTAGCTTTAAGCAAATGGGGTTATCAAAATAAGCACAGTAATTCTCATAACGTTATCATTTATACCTCAGGTATACAGAGGCTGTTCACACATTTTTTACACGATGTATATTGTATTCACAAAACTAAATTACATAAAATTCTTGTGTTTTAAATGTTCTATTTGACATCCCTTATTCTGAACTATCTTTCGACACTGCAATTTCCAGGATAATAATGCCTTTTGAAGTGTCACAAGAGGTATTCTATCCCATTCCTCCTGAACAGCTTTCCAGAGTCCTGTAAGGGTTTTGGGACGACGTTTTGATAATGCAGATTTTAAAAGTCCGAAAGCACAAAAATCCATAGGTGATACATCGGGAGATTTAGTAGGGATATTAGTGAAGGGTATGGCCTTGATACCAGTTTTTTGTTCCATTTCTTTTAGGAAATTTACAGTGGATTTTGATGTGTGACTGCTAGCTTTGTCCTGATGGAGTCTCACAGATTGATGGCACTGTGGGTAAAGCGATGGTATTTCATTCAGAAAAATTGGCGATAAAATATGTTCCTGATAGTATTTGGAGATAATCTTGACATTTTTTTCCACTCTCTTTATTTTTAACTTGCCATTATAAGAAAAACCAGCAACAATCATGAATCACTTAGAAAAACTTTCTTTCGATTCTTTGAACCATGTACTTAATTTTTTTCTCCCCTTTTATGATAATAAATGGCTCTTTTTTTGTTGCGATCATTTAAATACACCCATGATTCATCTATTGTGACAATTGTTTTCCATTTTTCTTTGGATAAGTGTTTCTCATATAGAATTCTGCAGCGTGTCCTGCATTCAGCGATATGATTTGGAAGAAGACGATGCACATTGTGTTTTTTCGCTTTCTTAAGATTTAAATCAACGTTTATCATTTTCTTTACAGTGGATACCGAGCATTTTAATGATTTTGCAACTGTCCTTTGAGTAGGGGGATTTTCTTTTAACATTAAACAACGTACCTTTGCAATAGTCGAAGATGTCCGTTTTTTCCTTGGATACTTATTTGGAATTTTTGTTCCACTTGAGGCTCCAATTTGACGTTTTTTTTCCTTTCTTGTTGACGATATTACCTATCGACGCTTTAGATATCACAAAACCATCGTTTTTGGATAACGGAGTATGCATATTTCTCTTCGGAAAGAGCATAAATGTAGCCTTCGAACCACTGCTTTGTTAAAAACGCCATTTTGAATAAAAACAAAACTTTCAAACGCAGACGATAATTTTGACTTTTAAAAACATAGTGCAATTGCAATTATTTCTTTTGCAGCAAACGATTTTTTATTACTGCTTACCAAAATCGTCTAAAAAATGTGCGAACAGCCTCTGTATATTTAAGTGAAAATACAACAGAATAATGATTCACATTTCTAAAATATTCCAGTTGTTTTATGGTAAATTGGAGTCAAATGCTCCTGTTTGTCCCAAACAACAGAGAAAAGGCAATATGATTAAAAAATAAAGTTTTTTTTAAAAAGTCCTTGTTTAATAAACAGAATATCTGAACTCTCTGTAATTGTAAATAATTCTATTATAATTAAATTCCTTAAGGTAGTTTACAGTAAGATTAAGTCATTGTCCTGCACTGACATAAAATGATATAAATTACTTTTAAAATGGTCAGTTATTAAATCAATATGATTCCATTTTATGCTGAAGGTAGAATAATATCAGGGAATAAATACATCCAACACCTAACTATGATTAAAATTAACTTATGTTAAAGCCAATAAAAAATTGATTTACACTGACTGATTTCTAAAAATTATTCTCCACACTCACACTATTCTATATCACTATCCTTTTCTAGATTACTATTAAGCATGTTTAGTCATGGTATATTCAGTATCAGATTACAGGATAGAACCTCAAAGTTATTTTTTAAGATTTATTTATATGTCCACACCAATGATTATTTTAAGACTCTTCTATGGCACATCTTTATAGGAGTGTACAGAATATATTTGAATCACAATAAAAGTTACTGACAGATCCTTTAAAACTTGTAAGCTGGTAAATGAAATTGAATTCATTTTGAAGCTTCGTAGATCAAATTTATATTAATTTTGTTAAATATGGAGAGTCATGGGATGAACATCTACTCCTAAACTATGGTTTCTATCTATCTAAACTATGGTCTTCTAAGTATATGGTTAATAGTGTACTTTGTTCAGTTGTACAAGTATTTATTATTCAACAATTCTTTAAATTAAATATTTAAAATGTAATTAAATTATAATACATTATACACATGTATTTTATATTTATATATATAATCATTATATCTTAGTATCATTCAAACATATATCATACAAAATATAAAAGAAAGTCATAACATTCAATGAACTATATTTGTTATTTATAAAATACATATGCTGTAACAAAGTTATCATGCAAGTGCATTTAGAGATATTTACAAGCATTAATTCAAGATATAATGAATGAAAGAAACATATAAAAGAGTAAAGAAGCTAAATACTGATTACTAGTAGAAATTCCCAAATAAGCTAGATTGATAATTTATTGCATTCCTGATTCACATATCCCAAGCTAATAAAATAAGCTTAGGTTTCTCACCTAAAGTACATTTTATTATGATGCTGCGCAAAATATGGGACTTTTCAGGTCCTTATTCATATATAGCTGCCTACAATGCAGATATTATAGACCTATATACTATAAAGCTGCTAACAGAATTTTACAATGATGGGATAAAATAACATTATTATAAAAACTATTAAACTTTTCATTGATATATGTGCAAGAAATTTGAATTTGTTAACTTTTAATCATGAAGTATCAAAAATACTTTTTAGAAACTTTTATATATGAATATTAATTCATTTTCCTTCCTCTTCACAATAGCTATAATGAAGTACATGGGTGATTTACCACTGGGTCTTCATCAAAAAGAAGTAGAATGTGTATATACTATATTAGTGGTAAGTCAATACACAGATTTTTCAAATTGTGTTAACATTATCTGCTATATTTAGATACATATAAAATGTTAGTTAATATTTCTTTATTTTGAAAATGACTCAAGGGTAGGAGCATAAACTTTTGTGAAAAAAAGCTTTTTGTCAAAGCTTTTCTATAGTATGAACAGTTGTGCTGCAGATTTGAATAAAATGCAAGTGAATACAAGCTTCCTTTCCTTTTCTAACGTTCTGCCTTTTTTTTATTACTCTTTCTTTCTTTCTTAACACAATTATGAACAAAATATTTCACAATAATGGACTTCATGTGTTCAGACACACCATAATGACTTAAATGCATGGAACCACAAGTGCAAAGTAGTTTTCTAATAAGTAAATGTTTGTCTAACAAGAAAATGTGTCAAAATCAATAGAATACAGATTTTTGCAGGCTGTTATAATAAATCGATCCTTGATAAAACATGATAAACTTTGAAATTAAAAAATATAGCTATGGAGAATAATAAAATAGACTTTTAATTCTGAGAGTTAAACATTAAAATAATAATTTCTTATTACACTGCTATCCTTCAGATGCAGATGGTTTGATTTCATCAAAAACTCATGCTAAAATTGATTAACTGTAACAGAATTGTTCTGAAGAATTGTAAAGATGACCTAAATTTTAAAATTTAATAAAAATAGTATGTTTTTATCTTTTCTTTCAAAAATTTCTATTCCTAGATTTGTCATCACCATCCAGTACTGAGGGATGAAGTCATATGCCAAATAATGAAACAGACTACAAATAACAAAAGTTTGAATCCGTAAGTATCTTATGTTGGTATAGAGAAATCTTATTAACTGGAGGTATAAAACTGGAATGTTATTTATACTCTTTTTGTGAAATATTCCAAAACAGCAATATATGTTAGTTTTCAGACATGATTAAAAATATTTTCAATTAATTTTTATTTATATTTTTAAAAATAAAAAAATTTTAAGCTTCAGATAATAAGGACTCCTAATACAGTTATTAAATTTGAATACTAAATCAATAAATCCTGAAGTTACATTTGTCCCTATTTATCAATAAAATTTTTAATTTTCAAAATGTTGAAAGAGAATGAAAAAGATATATTTAAAGTATTTGAGGATGATCAAATTACATTTATTGTGAGATGAATTACATAGCTCTTGCATAATTAGCAAGCAATTAATTTTAACGTACACATTTCCTTACTTCTTCCATTGTTAACATAATAACATAAACACTGTCTACTTAGTTTCCCATATAACTAAATCCATAATATTTAACTAAATGATATGGTCATTAAGTTAGCTACCATGCAAAGATCATAAGAATAAACCTCAGTTTTATGTATATTAATTAATGATGCAGTTGAGCTTAAATGCACAGATGGGCAATAGAATGAAACTGGTGTGTTCAGTTTTGTATTTAAGATCTAAAACTTGTAACTCAGCAAAACACAAATTATTTTCAAAATCACAGTTCCATAGAGCTAATGTAATTGAAACAGGCAAATAAAAGAGTTTTCTGAACAGTGGGGGAAAATCAGTCTTTTAATTGATTGAAAGGAAAAATCCAATTTTAATACTCAATACATTTCTAGGGTAAAAAGTTCATCAAAATAAATAATGATTATCTACAAAACAAAATAAACAATTTTCTTAACAGTATGGTATCTTCACTTACGATACAAAAAGTCCACATATCTTCCTTAAAATCCCTTTCTTGTATTCTGATTTAAAATATAAATATTTATTGAAAATATAAAAATATTGAAAATATCTAATTATTCAACTTGTTTTACTAGAGATAGCAGAATTCGTGGATGGAGGCTTCTAGCATTTTTACTAGCGTTCTTTAAATGCTCAGAAAGCCTAATGCCTTATTTGATGAAGTACTTGGAATCTGCTGCACAAGATTACAGAAGATTAGAACAAGGTAAACCTTTTAAATGGTACAAATTTAACGAAATATTCTTCATCACATATTTCAACAGGATTTAGTGAGACTCTTCATAACTGTTGGTAAATTTGCAAGTCATAAAGTGAAACCTGAAAAAAAGAGATTATACTTTTTTAATTAAACTAGATAGTACCTGTCAAAACTTGACGGTAAATAATTGAACAGTTGCAATAAAAAAAGGGTTCATAACCTTGTTAAAATATTAGAAATTTTTACAGAATATTGGCTGTTTTTCAATCTGATGTTATAATTAAAAGTGTTGTAATAGTCCGAGTTTATAATTAAAAAAAGTCTTTCTTGGAAAAAAAGCATGCATACCGATGATTTTTCAATCCAACTTGCACAATCTAACTAATATGCTATGAATACAATCTAACTAATATGCTATAAATATGCTATGTATAAATATATTAAGCAAAAATAAAATATATAAACTAAAGAAAATCGGATAAAAAAATCATACAAATTACTCACATGCAAAAAACTTTTGCAGTCTATTTCAATAAATAAGAATAAATTCAAATTTAACAATCTAATTCAATCTATTTCAATTTAATATAAAAATATTATATACTCATGTATTATGCTATATACATGTATAAATATGCCATGTTGTATAAATATATTAAGAAAAAATAAAATATATAAACTAAAGAAAATCAGAGAAAAAATCATACAAATTACTCACGTGCAAAAATAAATAAACAGAAATTAAAAACACTATCATCGTAATAGAATGCTTTACGAAAAATCGGTATGAACAAATCTTTTTCTGTCACACAGTAATATAACACAAAGATCAACAGAATAATTTAAAGATATTTCCTTTAAATAATTTATAAAATATTTAATTATGTTATTGAAAAAAAATTTGCATTTGTATTGCAAGAATGTTGTAGCTTCCTGAATATTATGATATTGTATCATTCAACTGGAGAGGTCTAGTTATTCTGGGCTCTCTTTAATTGTTAGCTAGTTATTTTTCCTGGACAAGTATATGAATTTTGTACACTTACTTTTACAAATTTTGAATGTAAATGGATTTTTTTAAAAACTTTTTATCATTGGAATGCACTTTGAGATACAAAAACTGACAAAATTTTATGCAGTTTTATTTGACATTTATTTATTTTAGTTGTTGCATTTTTTTTTCTGTATATTGAAAATTGAAAAATTTAATTGGGAGTTTAATTTTTTTTAAATTAATGCTTTAATCTAGATGGTGCATTTTACCCTGATTATCAAAAATGAACACCAAACTATGTATTTTAGTGATTATAGAAATAAATTTTGAATATACTGTACTCTCACACACAGAAAATAAATAAATAAAAGTATGATCATTTTAATCTACAATGACAACTTTTGATCATTAATGTTCAACTGTCTGGCCTCATATAAGATGGTGAAAAAAAATTTATTATTCCAAAGTTAAGAGCCATTTTAATCAATGGAAAAAGACACATAGTAATGAATGAATTTTTATGTACAAAACTAAACAATTTAAGAATGAAAAAGTTGATTTAATGAAAAGAAATTTAATGTTAATATTTAATGGAGAAATAACACACATCTCTATTTCTTACCACTTTTCAATGAACACATAAATTTATTTAAAAGCTAATGATAACTTGCTCTGTGTCAATTATTTTCATTTTAATATACAAAGAAATATAAAATGTAGTTTTTTTTTCTCTATAGCAACAGCAGAAATTTGCATTTTCAATCTGAATCAGACTCTTAAGTATGGTGGACGAAGAAATGTTCCTACTGAGAATGAAGTGAATGCTGTTACAGTAAGTCAATACAGTTATCAATATTATGGTGAACTGATGGTGAATTTGAGAAGACACAATGTATAAGCTGTGTTTATTAATACAAAACTCTTTTAAGTATTCCAACAAATATTTGTAAAATTGATTTAATGCACTGCATAAAGAATAAATCTATGTGAACTAATAAAAACTAATGATTGTGCATTTTAGTTTTAAAAAGACAAGTCCAAATTAATAATCAGTAAATAAATAAATATACATTTTTATACATGCATAATGTGTCTATACAATATATAAGGTGAGATTTATCTTATTCCAGCAGTCAAATTTTGTAATTGTAACCATTAACAATGCAATATGGAATTATAGGCCTGAACTTTTACTAACAGTAATTAAGAACTCATACAAGTTATTACTAAGTACAACCTCCCAAATCCGGACCTCTCAATTCCGGAAACCTCCCAAATCCGGAATGCTTTAATAAATGGCCAATTTTACTTTTCTATTTTACCGATAGATGTCGCTACCAAAATGATCGGTAAAAAATTGCGCTTCCTTTCAAGGAAGTGACAGCAGCGATTTTGAGGGCTTTCAAGTATCTGAGAAAGAAGCTGAAATAGCAGAATTAGTAGAATGTGCGAATAAAGGCAATATTAACTTGGATAATTGGTCATACAGGAAGTTTTAGACATCGATGAAAATGTGCCGATCGTTTATTCTCTTACATCGCATTTACGCAATCGCGATAGCGGCGAGTCGAATGGCGGGAGGGGGCGAATGTGTAAACGGTGTTCTCGCCGTTTCTCCGCGCCCACGAATCATAGTGGCGAATGGCGCCGGGGGTCAAAGGGGAAAATGGCGACGGGAAGTCTTGTTCACAGCAAGATGCGAGAATGTGAGAACGGTCACTCGCGTCGATGCAGGAACGTGACTAATGTCTCGCGAATGTCTTGTGCCGCATTTGCATTCACGATCGAGCCACCCGCAAGACATTTGCGAGACATTAGTCACGTACCTGCATTGACGCGAGTGGCCGATCTCACATTCCCGTCTCTTACTGTGAACAAGATTTCCCGTCGCCATTCTCACCTTTGACCCCCAGCGCAATTCGCCACTTTGACTCGTGCCAGAAAACCACTCCCGAAGCGAGCGCCACGATTGGCGAGGAGAAACAGCGAGAACACCGTTTACACATTCACCCCCCTCAATTCGACTCGCCGCTATCGCGACTGTGTAAATGCAGCATGGGCGATTCTGAAATTATTCATAGTGTTGTAAATAACAAAGGTTATGATGACAGCGATCGTGAAATTGATTCAGAATGTCAACGGAAGACCTGATAAAATCATTAGATTAAACAATATTAGGCTTAGAATACCGGAATTTTACCTCGGAACATGAAATTATGCCACTATATAGGATTCGAGAAAAAATTTATAATAAGCTGAAATTAAAACAACAAACATTATTGACTGAAATGTTTAAATTATAATGTAATTATATGTTCTGTATTTAGGTTTATTTAATAATTAAACCATTTTACTTTTTTTTTTTAGTGTGTTTATTTTTTTCTCCTAAAATTTTGTAGTGTTATTTAAAAACCTCTCAAATCCGGAAAATTCCCAAATCCGGAATTGCCGTGTCCTGAACGATTCCGGATTTGGGAGGTTGTACTGTATTATTATTATTATTATCATAATAATTAAAAATCAAGATTTGCAAATGTATTTAAAACAAGTTTTCAGAAAAACGCACATTACTGCATAATATACCCACAAAATATCAACTTAAAATTAAGCAATTTAAATGAAGCACATTGCAGATCAGCAAATATATTTTATTATATAAAAATTTTGTGATTCATTATCTTAGCTTTTGAGTTACAGAGTCCTATAAAGCTAATTTTTAAAGGCAATAACCATAACTTTATTCACAGGATGGAAATCTTAGTAAGCAACAGAATTATTTTCTACCAGGAGGAGTTCAACTCATTCTCTCAACATCATCATCATCAGTTGTGGGTGATATTATTAGATGTATTTGCTACAAAATGGGCATAACAAATGACACTGAATTTTTAGAATTTTCTTTATACTGCATAGTTGAAGGAGGTGAGTTGTAAATATAGTATAATAAAATCTATGCTTTACAATACAATATTAAATATGGTTCTTAGTACTAAGAGTACAATGCAAATACTATTTCAATTTCTAATAATTTTGAAAATCAGAAAGACATCCAAGTCCATCAGTTTTGGATGGAATGGTTGATATTAAATACAAAGAGTACTACATGTTCTCATTAGCTGATAATTCACCACTCCTCATGCAAAATTGCAGAAACATTATGTCTTCAAAAATGAAAGAAAAAAAGGGCTAAATAAGGGAAAATTTTTCAACAACATTCTAGAATGCTGATGATAAATGCTGGGAGTGCCTGTAAAATAAAAATGGGAGGATCCCTTCTTGGAAAATGAGTGTGGCTTGTAACTTTGACAGGCCATGACTATTTGGTTAGGCACTTATTTCATATTAGAGTTGTTACTTTCCCTGACAATCCACTTTGTGGGCATGAACATATGGATGGACACGACCTAGATTGTTGCCCCATCTGAAGGACATTGACCGTGAGAACCTCTCTAAACATGAAGCTGCTTCTTTACTGCACTGGATGACAAGATGCCAATTGGTCAATCACTTTATGACAAACATAAGTTGTTTTTTAAATTATTAGTTGAAAATATTGTTAAAATTATTATATCTTAATGCTTTTCATTCACTACATCTACTTTTCTTGATACATTTAAATTTGGGGCACATAAGCATACAAATAGAGAGAAAATAATGTACAGCTGAAATTTAAAGTAAAAATTTCTTTAAAAACTAAATTGACTTAAGTGTTGATTTACTTGAAACAGAAACTTTTCAAAATACCCAAGACACTATTTCCCCCTTTCTAAAATGAATCATTTTTCGTTTCAGATCAATACACCATGCCATTAGAGAGTGACGAATATATTTTGGATCTTATTGCTGAGCTAGAAAGGAATGAAAACAAATATTACCTAGTATTTTGTCGCTCTGTATGGTATTATAAACTCAGACTTGATTCAGAGCTGTACATTGAAATAATATTTCATCAAATAGTTCCTGATTACTTAGAGGGTTACTTGATGGTTACACCTTTGAACTGCACTCAGCTACCATCAAAAACATTGGTAAGTTTTATCTGAAATAAACAATTAAAAAGTATTTAAAAAGTATCACTCAGTAATTGGAACTAAGGTTTCTTATGTTAGGCAGACTTACATAAGCAAAAAATTTATGAAAATGGATAAACACCTAAACCATCAAATGATTTAAAATGAATTATACAGTTTATAAATAGAATTAAGAGTACAATAGACAAAAATTTATGTATAGAATTAGAAAAAACATTAAATAGACAAAATAGTATATACAAAAAATATAAGTATATATTATCAAGGTATATAATTACAATATGAATTCTTATATTTCAGGTAAATTTTTCATTATCTTTTAAACAAAAACATAATTTAATAAAATGCACAATAAATGTCAAATAATATAACATTTTTCAGAAAAATTGCTTACAGAACAAAATATATACAAAGAATGTACACAAAAGTATTTTTTTCAGTAAGTTGATAATAATTAATTGCCAGTACATTGTCCTTTAATGGCAGCCATCCAAACAGTTTCCAGGAAATGAAATAAATGATAATTGATGTCTTCTTAAAAGAACAATTGTTTTCTTCTAATTAAATGCACATCTATATATAACTACAATTTATAACTTTTTTTAGGAAGAAATAGCCAGAATTGCACATTTACTTCACAGAGCAAATGGCATTAACATAAAACCAAATGAGTAAGTATATTATAAATATCAACACATTCAATCTAAAAATCAGTAAAAAATGTCAGTTTTTAAAAATACAAGAAAATTAAACCTATAATGTCATATTTAATTTATTTCTGAAGCAGAATAAATAAATTAAGAGAAAATTCCTCTTTCTTCTCTCTTTATATTAAAAGATTTGAATAATAGTACTAATTTATGTTACATGTGAGTAATGGACATCTTAAATTGATAATTTAAACATTAGAACAGATGAAATAAATATTTATTTTAACAAGCAACTAATAAAGACATAGGATAGTGAAGAAAATAAACTTTAAGAATTTTTTAAAAAATGTGAGAACATATTGATAATTTTAACACTCTAGAAAATGAATGATTAAACCTTTTTAATGCAAAAAAGCTTTGACTATCTTAACAGTAAACACATATGTGGTAAACACAGTAATTTATTAATAACATTTAAATGCATGTGCATATTTTCCTTACTTTAGGAATCATGTTAACCAAAAGTTTGATAATTTAAAATGCAACACTATCAATTCTCTCTTACTCCTGCCTAAGTGACTGATGTCAATGATGAGAATTTTGGTAGAGATAACTAAACAAACAGACAGACAGAGAGAGAGAGCTTGAACACCAAGCAAAGTTAGAAATTTTTTATGCATACTTGATACTGAATGGGACTACACTGCAACAATCTTTCATAATATTCTACATTATAGATTAACATCATTCAATGAATTGAAACTCCATGCATGTAGTACAACAATAATAATAAATAAGGGTTTTCATTTTTCTATTTGTGTTTCATTCACAAATACAAATGCATACATAAATTCAGTAAAACAAGAAAATGCAATTTATTTCATGTCATCTATAGAATTCTATAAAATAATTATGCAAAATAATTGAAAAAATTCAATAGAAATTTATTTTTATGAATATATACATATTTAAAACTTTTTATATTTTATTTACAAGGTTAGAAATTATGTATCTATTACCAAAGCCAGTTTTGAATTCCCACAAAGAATATGTAAAGAGTATAACAAGTAATGAAAAAATCTGGGAAGAAATGACAGCACTGACAACAACAGAAGCAAAAGCTCAATGTCTGGGTAAGATTCCAAGTGGAGTAATATAAGCATGTGCTATCAGAAATACATTTTTATTTATATATTAATATATAAAATGAAATATGTGCTATATTATAAACAAATAATTATTATGCTAACACACATTTCTTACATATATTTTTAGAGTTGCTACACAAATGGCCTTTATTTGGATCTTGTTTCTTTGGAATAAAGGTTAGTTACTTTGATATAAATTTAGAAATTACTATTAGGCTACTTCATTATGTTCTAGTCATTAAATATCATTCGTAGATGCTGGAAGATGGTCCTGAAGAGGAATTTATACTAGCTGTTAATAAAGCAGGAGTAAACATATTGCATCTTGAAACACATGTAAGTACTGACTGATGTCCATCATTTAATAGAATTTTGATATTAAAGCACAAAATAAGATACTTTAAAGATGAAATTATCTTTTTTTAAAACAAAGCTATTACATGAGTTTAAATGCAACAAAAATTTAAAAAGCTATTTAAACTTTTTTTTTTCTTTTTTGATTCGAAAGTACCTAACATCACAAGAGATGTATTTATAATTCAGTATCAAAACATGAAAATCCTCTAGAGTAAGTTATTAGGTTAAAGAAAGGAAAGAAAAATCCTTAACTTTATAAATAACTGAATTAAACCACAGATATTCAGAACTGAAGGAAGAGAAGGGGGGACATACTAGTTGTATAAGTTTTACATAAAAGTTAGCATAAAACAGGCGACTCTTTAAAACAAACCACTAAAATAAGAAGGCAACACCAGATTTTCTGTAACAGATAGCAATAAAGCAACTGAATTTATTACACAGAAAATGAAGAAGATACATGATCTCTTTTCAGGAAACAAATAATTGAAAGGCTTGCTGTTGTTGGAAGAATCTACAATGAAATATTGAAAATAACCTTTTGACCATTCACATAAATATGAACTAACAGCATACTTTTATCTCCAAATCAAAAAATAGTATGAAAATGACATTATCACAGTGATCTTAGAAAATTTTAGACAGATTTGCCCTCACTTTAGGGGTTTGAATCTCCTATTTCCAGCCTGAAAGCAACTAATGATTCTAAGCAAAAGAAACAAATAATTTCACCAATTTAAAAATTAGGTGGGGAGGATTTTTAAGCACTATAATAATAAAAGTAGAATAAATTAAGACCTGCATTTAAATTTGATTCTAAATAGCTTTATATACCTATGCCAGTTAATATGTAAACTTGGATTCTGTAGTCCAGCATTCTGACCACTATGCTGATAACAATTTTCTCTACAAGAGTGAAACTCTGTTATAGGAATCTACAGCTCTGTTCTCAAACAGGGGTTAAGGCAACACTAAATTCTGTTAAAGTATCTAATGGACGTGTCAGATGCATTCTTAACTAATATTGAGTGTGCCACTTCACATTTATTTTGTTGGTACCATATCAATGACAATGGGCATTAAACAGTGGTACCGCTATAGCCTAATTCTGATGGGTAAGCAAACAGATATAGCTCTGCTCCTTATTCATTTGATCTCCTTTCCTACTACTGGTATTTGGACAGCTTTTTTTTTCTCTTCTCTACATTAAATGTGTCTCTTGAAGTAATCAATTTCACTTCAGAAGAGCAAGATTGAAAACTGTTGTCTATGAATTTGTTCACTTAGTAACTTGCAGCTGAAAATCAGGACTTATTGTAATATATCTATTAATAGTTTGAAAAGGGTCTCGTACAGTTAAACTCAATCCCCATGCATATTTTATATGGAAATATTCACCTTCTAGAGCATGTGAATATAACATGCTTGTCAAAACAAGAAAATGTGTTGCATAAAAACTTTAACATGAAGATAAATTTCTTTCTTCTTTGTGCGTTAATACAAAGTATCTCAAAATATACATGAAAGTACTTTTGAATTTATATTTAATAAGATTAAATAAAAGAGTTCTTTGTATTTAAACTATGATTTTAATCATCAGTGACTGTGTAAATATATATATATATACATTTTTTTTTTTTTGCTACTAAGTAAATTTCCAAATATTGAGCTGAAAGCATGTTATCAGTATTTTTACATATAAAAGGAATTTTTCAATTCAGTTTTTATACCTAAAAGACATATATAATGACAAAAATGGTTATGAGTAAGAGTCATATATATATATATAAGTGTGTGTGTGTATAATTTAAGGAAACCATATGGCGATTCAGCTTTGCAGCAGCCCATTTACCAACAAACATAACTGAAATAGGAGGCACAACATTTGCTGATATTGAATTTGGAGACAGCAATTTTAAGAAAATTATTCGACTTCAAGTAGATCATGTAAGTATACATTCATAGAAACAAATACCTAATAAGTATCTCCATATATACAAGGCAAATATTCACTTTCCAAAACTTAACAGCACTGCATAAAGATGGAATGAATTAACAATATGTTGTAATACTGTAAAAATAATGACATGTTAATATCATAAAATTAAACAAACAGTTTTTATGCAGAAAAAGTTTTTCATATTATCAAAATTACAAATTTATCTCAGCTACATAACCAGAATGAAAAAAATAGTACTGGCTATCACTGTGAAGTACCATTTTATACTACTCCTCAAAATATGAAACATCTGAACAGCTTCAAATTTAATTTAACAACTTTCTTATTAATGTAAATACTTCTAATTGATTCAATTGTTTTCCTAAGTTGTCCTATTAAGAAGAGGTACTATGGCCAGGCAGATTTCTAGGCTTTCAAACTTTATCATATGTTTATACTAATCAGTGGCGCACCCAGGGGGTGGGCCAAGGGGCCCTGCACCCCACCTCTCCAAAGAAATAGAAATTACAATATGAATATTGAATTTGCATTATAAATATTTTTATGTGTTAAACTTGGCTCCAAAGATAAAATCATGGATGCACCACTGATACTAATTATTAGTTTACTTTTTCAATGAGGAATTCTAGAAAGAAAATGTCTAAGGAAAGTTACTGCAGTTACCACTTACTCATGACATCTCCATGTTTGATAAAATAAATTAATTAAAAAACACCTCAAAGAAAAAGTTGGTTTTTCTCTATACATTTGGCAAACTTAAATTTTTTTTTTTTGGCAACTCAATTTTAAAGATACAATTATAATTTTATCCTTACAAATACTGGTATGCTTCAGATTTAAAACTGAATTATTTGCTATACAGTTTGAGACACTTTCATTATATTCTCCTTAATACTGGAGATAAAGCACTGAAGTTCATTATGCAAAGAGTATTATTAATTGATTTAAACTGCAAACAACTGCTATAAAAATTGATTAGAATAAAAGTTAAACATGACTTTTTTAAGACCTTAAGGTATCACAAGTTACAAATGTAATGATAATGTTTAAAACTGTATTTCTTTTACAGGCTCATGAAATTAGCCGCCTCATAAAACAATATATCTTCATACAAGATCAGAGGAAGGAAACTGAGAGCATAGAGAACTATCCAAAAGTGATGATTAAAGTATAGATAATTTAGTCTGTGGAAAGAGAAATGTTAATTAAATTTTTCCTTCTGTATATTCATTTAATTTTTTTTTCTGTATATTCTTTTAAATATATATTTTTTTTAATGCATGCACTTTTACTGGAAGAGTTCATTTTCCCATTTCTGTTATATAAAGTATACTTTAGTTTGTAAATATATCATAAATATCAAAGTATTGCTTTTTCTCTCATTTCTATTCCTAACACACATTCAGGATTGTAGACAATGTTAAAAACCAAAAATTTTGTCACAACTTGCTTCTCTTAACTACCATTTTCAAACTCTCATTACACTTCATGCAAACAAAATGACAGATTACAAAGTTACAAAATTTCTAGCAAATTCAAAATGATAATACGAAGAGATTTTCAGTGTGTTAAAAATGATATGTTTTAGAAGACACTATAGAGTCATTAATTTATCAATATCAAAAGCAAAGGTAAGAAATAATACACCATTGAAATTTTTAAAGTATAATATAACAAATCCTACAGGAAATAATTTAAATAAATGATTATATGTGTAAGTCATGTATTCTAAATACAAGTGTTGGTCTATTCATTTGTTATTCAGAGTAATTTCTACTGAGGGGCATTTCAATGATATTCTTCAACAGCTGGATAATGCTGACTAACTGCTGTTTGTCTGTACTGAAAATAATCTTAAAATATAAATACACATGGAAAAATAAATTTACTCTAGATATTAATATGGAGACTTAGGTTATCTTGAGAGCTTTTGGAGCATTTGAAAAAATTCTTCCAGGATGAGCCATTTGTACAGAACATTCTGATCAGGAAGGCATAAGCTCTAATCTCTTTTTATTTTTATTTATCAATCAAACAATTAGTTTTCATACATTTCTTACCATTGATTATGTATCCTTAGTTAGCCAAGATACATATTTATCAGAATAAAAGCATAAAAGAGAAACAAAGTTTCGAATTTTACAAAATTTAGTCACACAAAATACTTAGACACATCTACAATTATAAAATGAGCATATATAACAACTTTGTAACTATATCACACTTTGAGTAAATGATTGATGAATATATATGCAAGTAAGATTCTTATCAGAATTTTCAGACTTTGAAAATTTTCATAAGAAAAACTTAATTTACTGAGCTGCAAGACATATAGCTTATGCAATAACAAAGGTGTATGTAAATTAATACACATAATGTAAGTAAATGATGTATGATATGAATGAGGTATCATTATAATTTAGTTTTTTTATCCCAGTACAGCAATAAAATTCTAAAACCAGAATTATGTTTCATCTGTCAAATATAAACTAAGAAAGAATTACACACTCTGACAGTTTCTCAATAAATCGCATATTTATAAATAAATAAAAATCTTATTTATTGCTATGCCAAATATGCAATCTTTTTTACAGGGGTTACATATAGAAAATAATTATTAACAGACGAAGGAGTTTACAATTCACTTATATAAACATCAGAATAATTTTAACACAAGAAATAACAAATCACATAATGGAAAATGTTACATCTTGAAGATAAGCAAAACTACAGAGACATAAATTTGAATCTCCAGTCCTTAAGTTCTCAAATATTCATGTAGAAAATTCTTTAAAAAAAAAATAACCATTTAAAATGAAAGGATATGATGTGAAAACAGCTTTAAACATTTTAATGATCTGTAATTTTAATTTAAAACATATAACACAAAATAAAATATATTTTAGGATAAAAATAGTAGAAAATATTAAAATTATTTTCATTGGTGAAATTAGTGATAAGTTAACATTAAAAACACTTGAGAGAATCTTCATTTTTTAAAAATCGTAAGCTATACAATTTATTTCCAAGCATTCAAATTCTAATTAAAAATCAACATCATAATCTGATTTTCACTTTAAAAGTATCTATTTAAAAGTAGCCTTATGTTTATTATTTCAATCAATGTGTAGGTTTTAAATATTAATCTACCCATAACATAAAAATAAATAACAGTTATTTAGTATGACTGAAATGATAACTACAAACGATATTCTTAAAATTGTTAAATTAATTACAAATTTAGAATAAATATAAGCTTTAATGCAGTTGGTTAGGATGATAAAAATAAGATAAAATTTTATTTATAATAAAATACTGCAAGTAATATAAGTGGGAATAATTTACTGGGGAAAAAAAATCGAGAGCTTCTATTAGGAGGAAAAAGTTATAAGAAATGGAATGGAATACATGATAAATTTATCTTAAAACTTCAAAACAAAAGGTATGACCTATTGACATAGTACAAGATGCAAAGACCTAAGAAACCTTTATTTTAGGTTTGGAATGTTTGTTGAAATTTTTGGAAAAATGTAAAATTTTCTGACAAAATTTTAAAAAAAATTATTGCAAGAAAATTAAATATGTTCCTTTATGACTGGAATTTAGCTCAACTCATCTATTGGAACTAAAAGATTACATCTAGTCCTTTTTATTGTTTGGTGCTATATAATACTTCTATCTTTAGAAGTGAGAAGAGTACATTAGTTGCTTTAGGAAATTTATAACAGGTAACTGTTAATACTCTGTTATTAAAAAAATTGTATTCGGTTATTTACAAAATAAAAATAATCTAATGTTTTTCTACGCTACCAAACATAACAATATATTTAACATTAAATGTAGTAAAACACAAATTAAATTCAGTGTAATAAATAAATATGGAACAAAAAAATAAGAATCATTAATAAGAATGCTGTGATAATCAATAAAATGTGAAAATCCTAGGCCTCACACCCAGGAAAAGAAATGACATGAATTAATTATTTTCTGGAATTAATGAACAGATTCTACTGTTCATTAATGCAACTAGAATAGATGGAATAGAATTCTTAAACTACAGAAAGGGTTGTGTCCATGCTTTAGGCACTTGTACATCAAGATAACAAACATTTTTTAATTTCATATTAGTGCCCTCATATGAATTTATATGTTAACAGACATAAAGACTATAACAGCAGTTAACACTTTTTGGGAAAATTTTCAAGCTCAAATCTCAAGAGAAAAATGAGCAAATTTCAATAAGTGGAACAAGAGGATAATCATTAGCTTAGATTTTAACAAAAAAAAAAAAAAAAAAAAAAAAAAAAACTTTATAACACACAGACTTTTTTTTAACAGTTTATCACTTTAGCATCCTAGGGAATAGATGGAAGTATGAATGAGATTAAAGGAACAATAAATGCACTATCTCTCAATGATGTATTGGAATTTAAAATATAGTATTTGAAGCAACATTCATCTTTTAAAAGCTATTCAGAATTCCAGCTTAGGAGAAAGTCTTTTGGGCTGTAATATAATTAAACTTCACTTTCATCTTTAATTAAAATTCATTTAAAAACAGTAAACATCCATACTGTGGTGTAGATATATTACATCTGATAACAAAAATTCAATATTTTACCAAATGTAAAAATCAAATGTTGAAATAAATGAACTAATTTCAGTATTCCTCCATATTAAAAAAATACTTCTCATAACCTTGAAGCAATTTTGAAGAGTTTCAGTAAATTGTCAAAAAAAGTACAGTACAACCTCCCAAATCCAGAAACCCTCAAATCCAGAGTGTTTTAATAAAAGGCCAACTTTACTTTTCTATTTTACTGATAGATGTCGCTACCAAAATGATCGGTAAAAGAATGCGCTTCCTTTCAAGGAAATGACAGTAGCAATTTTGAAGGCTTTCAAGTATCTGGAAAAGAAGCTGAAATAGCAGAATTAGTAGAATGTGCAAATAAAGACAACATTAACTAGAATAAATTAGACATACAGGAAGTTTTAGACTTTGACGAAAATGTGCCGATTGTCGGTTCTCTGGGTGATTCTGAAATTATTGATAGTGTGGTAAATAACAAAGGTTATGATGATAGTGATTGCGAAAGTGATATTCAGAATGCCCCGAAAACGAAAGAATGTCAATGGAAGACCTGATAAAATCATTAGATAAAACAATATTAGGCTTAGAACACCAGAATTTTATCTCAGAACATGAAATTATGGCACTATATAGGATTCCAGAAGAAATAATTTCTAAAAAGCTGAAACTAAAGCAACAGACATTATTGACTGAAATGTTTATATTATAATGTAATTATGTGTTCTGTATTTAGGTTTATTTAATAATTAAATAATTTTACATGTTCTTTTTTAAGTGTGTTTACTTTTTTCTCCTAAAATTTTGTAGCATTATTTAAAAACCTCTCAAATCCAGAATTGCCGTGTCCTGAACAATTCCGGATTTGGGAGGTTGTACTGTATATCAATATTTCATCCCATTGTATGCTAATTAAGAAAATCTGAAGATTTAAAGACCATTAATAATCTATTAATTATATATTCAAAACATCTCATTTTATAAACACAGAAGTCTGAAATTTTTTTTTTGCAAGACTTATGTCACCCCAGTATAAATGCAATGAAAGTAAAATTATTTCTTTTGAGTAAATAATGGGTAAACAGTATGGTCCCAATTTTCTTCCCATCGTAAACTTCCAAACTGTTCTAAATTTTCTCTAAATTTTGCTAAATCTGTCTCACCCTCAGGAAAATCAGCAAAAAGTTTCTACAAAAGAAAAGAAAATTATAATTATAAAAATATAATTAAACAAGTTAAAATTTTAAGCTTTCTTTTTTGAAAATAAGTATAACCATTAACCTTACACTCATAGATGCTTTTTGAAGTTCTTTATAGAAGTTTGAATTTGAAGTAAAATTTTCTAGTTTTTAAGGCTTTCAAAGACTACAAGTATGTAAATTTTGCTACGTCTTAATTTTAATACCAGTACTATGAGTTTTAACTCAATTAAGACCAAAGCTTAACAGAAACCAGATTTAATGATGGCAAAGGATATTTTTTAATCTATACTTTATGCTCCAAAAACATTAATTTTCAACAAAATGTGACATTTATGAAATATTCAAGCAAAGAATTACAGATTAGAATGTCAGAAAATAATGAACAACAAGAATGACAGAAAAATATCAAATTAAGTTATGAAACAAAATAGTTGGAAATTCCTACTTATTTTACTAATTTTTAAATTTTCACTTTGGAAAGAAATTAGAAATGCACTGCAAAGGAATAAAAAATGAAATGAATAGGCACAGAGAAACATTAATATTTCAATACTTTATTAACATTTTCAGATCATTAAAGAAGAAAAGAATTTTATAGTTTTCATATAAGTTTTAGAAAAAAATATGAAAAGAAAATTCACATATAACTTGATATTAAATAGGTTAAAGAGGTTATACCTGAAGCAGAATACTCAACTGGCGACTGGTGGTGAAAACTTTTCCATTTACTCCATCTTTCACAAGTTCATCAAGACTTTTTAAAATACATAAATATTTTTTAAGTTATCATGAGAAATAATTATTTTAAAATAAACAGCCACACAATACACAATACAAAATTAAGTATTTTTAAGATAACTATACAAAACAGATTTTATTCAACTTTTCATCATTTCTTCTTTAGGAATAATTTAGATGAAATACTACAATTTGATCTTTATATGTAAAATACTCCAAAACAAAGAAATACACTTAGAGACAAAATTACATTTTAAAGTTCATTTGACTCTCCTATACTTTTCTGTTATAAGATAATAAAAACATAAATAAAAATTTAATTTTTATGATTCTCAATTAATTTTTAAATTCAATTAATAGTTTTATAAAATGATGATTATATATTGACAAAAAATTAATAATAAATAAAAGAAATTAACAATTGAGGGAAATATTTAAATAAAGTATTGAAGAAATAAAATAATAAAATTAACAAACTCATGGAGAAAACATTTATATACAGCATCAGGCTGAAAAATAATATGCTTTCGTTTCATTAAAATAAGTTTGAGTCTATAAACTAAACGAAAAAACTCAAAGATATATCCAGTTTCAATAAATAGGGTGGGTGTCCCAAATATCTCCTACTCATGTTTCCATAGTACGATTCACGCTATGTATGAGAAAATGCAGTGACTTCTTAGTTCTGGGTTTGTACTAACAGCGGCACTAGCGACAACGCTCTTATCACTGACAACAGAAACTATATGGCATCTGAAATTGTTTTGGCTGTTGTCTTCGTAAATTTTGGCTCCAAAGAATCCAGTGAATGACCAGGTAGGTGCATCCAAATTCTAATTTTGCTTATACCATTTGAAAGTGCATTAAACGGAGAATCCAGAGGTGCTATTATTTTTGAAAAAAAACTGCATTTTAAACTTTGTTCTTAGCATGTTTGTGTTGACTGTGTTGTGTTCCTAATATCACCTACCAAGTTGATCCTGGTTATTACCTACCAGGCGATATTTGGAACAGCTACTTTAATTAAAAACTAAGTATTGCATTCTTGTTTCCTTTTTAATTTTAGTTATTTTATTACACTTTCCATTCTTTTTTGTTGGAGGCCTCTTATCTAAGATGCCAAAGGAAATTAAAAATACACAGACATGGAGTTTGTCTTGTCTGCAGGCCACATGTCAGGCAGTTCTGAAAAAAAAAATGGGAACGTTAAAGGCTTCCATACAGTTTGGTATTCCAAGACCTACAATTCATTAGTACATTAAAAAAGATGTGAATGAGAAAAACAATGGAACTGCAGAGGTTAGAATAGTGGTGAGAAAGAAACTTGGGAGAAAACCTGTACTGACAGATGATTTAGAAAAGGAGCAAGTTAACTACTGCAAGGAAATGGAATCCAATTTGTTTGGTTTGACTCGAAACGATGTTAAGCAGATGGCCTACCAACTTGCCTTGAGAAACAATCTTCCCCACCCCTTCTCTGAAAAACAAACTCAGCTGGTTGGAAGTGACTGAATTCGTTTTTGAAAAGGAACACCTCCCAATTGACAATCAGAACTCCACAGTGATTGTCAAGAGCCAGAATCATAGGGTTCACTGAAGAAAATGTGAAATCCTTCTTCATAATTCTTAAAGCAGAACTTGAGAAAATTAAGTTCCACCCTACCAGAACTTTTAATGTTGACGAAATGGGAATTACAACTGTCCAAAGTAAAAATGCACAGGTGATTTGCTCGAAAGGGAAATCAGTTGCATACAAAATGTCATAAGCAGAGAAGGGAAGCTGTGGTCAGGAGTGGCTCATGTGTACCTCCTGCTTTCAGTGGAACCACAAATATTGTGACGCAGCCAATGGAGAAAGCAGGAATATATATGTTCCTTCTGTTTGAATGATTAAATGGCCAAAATAGGTTTCAATTACTGGTATTACTTCTGTTTAGCTTTTTCCACAATAGATTTTCTGTTCTTTGATCTGTTTTTTTATATTTGAGTTTTTCTTCTTCTCTCCTCCCTCTCATACAACTCCAGCATTCAATCTTGCTCAGAAGGACTTTGCTAGCAACGCCTTTTAACAGGTGCTCCTAATTTCGCCTGGTAGGCAGTAAGAGGAACAGAGGTAGGCGATATTAGGAATCGCTCTGGAGTTCACTGGAAATTTCAATTTTTCCAATTTAGCTACATAACTTAAACTGGCACTGGTTTTGGAGCTTGTTGATCTCAGGATACTAAAGGAAATAGTTCTTAGGGATGTTCTTTGAGTTTCCAGTCTAATCAGAAACTAAAAAGTGGATGAGATGGTGAAAAAAGTTAGAGTAGGCAATATTTGGGACACCTACCATATCACCTAATTTTAAATATTTTTTTTTTTACTAACCAAGTAAAATGTAGAGCACAAACTGGTAAACAGCATCCAAACATATCAACAACCTTCATTGGCAAATCAAGATTACTTGAGGAAGTGTGTAAACTGACACCCAAGTCAGCACAAGCTATGGGGAAAATAGTCATGTTTAAATGATAGAAAAGATGAGTAATATACATTAGCTAGATATCATTTAACTTCAATAAAAGTAGAAATAAATACCAATATACTATTATAGTGAAAAAGTAACAGGGTTATCCTCAACCAATGACTTATTCTCTACACAGCTCATTTTTCTAATCCAATACTTCATAAACTTACTGCATTACTAGGAATATGTAAATTTTGCATAAAAAATATCGAAATTTCACAACAAAAAATATACAATATATAAAATTTTGCATTTATTCGCAAAAAAAATGTAAATTCAAAAATTTCGCATTTATTTAAAAAAATTACAATTTTACCTACGGATAGGTAAGTATCTAAATTCTTAGTTAAAAGCTAACATTGTAGTAGTCTCCACATGATGATGCTTAAGTCTTTGCCTTCTGCCATTAGTTACTATGTTGTACATACTAAACTATCTCAGCATCTACTCTGTTAACGGGACTACAGAGTGCCTCTATAAAGTTAAGGTAGCAACATTTCATTGTAATTAAAATCTGAATAACATCAACAACAGTCCCTTGTTTGACTACTGTAAGTAGCTGAAAAATCCTTGACTTTGGCACTCAAGAGATGTTCTTAAATCTACTAAATTTTTCCACAAATCTTGATGGTTGATTTTTATAGTTAGATTTTTAGGTTCAACTCTTGTACGGGCAAACTGTCAGGGTGAAATACGGAGCAAATCCAAAGGAGAGTGAGATTTCTCAGTTAAAGACCATGGATATTCTTAGTTAAGCAATTATGTTAATAAATTATTACTGTTATTACCTAACTAGATGAAAACCCGTACTTCGCTACGGATTACATTCAAATTAAATACAACGATCAATGTATGCAATTAATGCCAATTTCTATATCTATCTATCTATCTATCTATATATAAATATATATATATATATATATATATGATAAATACAACGATCAATGAATGCAATTGATGTAAAAAAAAAAAAATGAAAAAATATATTTATAAAAAAATTGTAACGGATATTTTTAAAGACAAGATAATGTAGAAGAAAATATTCAAATTAAATATAATAGAACATACTAAAGAATGTAGAACAGTTAATATAGTACAGTTTGAGGAACATATCTTTTACAGTATTTTAATATTTTTTTGGATAATGTCCAATCGTCTACCGCAAAAATATTATTTTTTGTCTATTTCACTGTTATGCACAAAATTAGTTTAAAGTATCACAAAAAGAAAAGAAACCACGTGATCAGCATTTAATAAATTAAATTCTAAAAACAAATCTTTAAAAATTCACCAAAAATCAGAAAATGGAGGTAAAGATTCGAAAAAGATATCATTTAAAAAGAATTTTTATGATCTTTCTCGTGATATAAATCTTATAACCCCGAATTATTATTTTAAATGCAAACTTTAAAGAATGTTACAAAAACAGCTTAAAAATTTAATTTAAAAAATCTAAGAATTTTTCAAAAATCTCTCTTAGTGTACCCCTACACTATAAGAAGAATCGCCATGCAAAATTTCAGCCCTTTCGGTCCAGCGGTTTGGTCTGTGCTTTATATGTCAGTCAGTCAGTCAGCTACGGAACTGTTTTATATATAGAGATTTGCGTTTACTGCCATGTAATAAAATTAAGCAAACGCTACCTGGAATTTATCTGTTAATGGCCTGGCTACGGTACCCCATACTCTCACCACCCATTACCCCAGTTGACTACAGATTCGCATGCTTTCGGAAACAAAGCTTTTATGTATAGATTCTTTCCTTTTAAACAGGTTTTTTCTTTCTAAAAATGGGTAGTCAGATGGTCACTTCTGAGAATCTGGAGGGGAGAATTTATAATAGCGCTTCCACATTCATGCTGACAAGTACCCCCCGACCCCGCGTGACACCATTTTGGGGTCGATTAGTCACGCTCCAGGAGCGTGACCCCTGCCCCCAAGGTCCTTTGACGCTCTGTGCAAAACCGCCCGATCGCAGGATCATTGCAGAGTGCTCTGCCCATAAATCACTGGTTTCCCCCGCAGAATGCTGTGCAGTGCAGATGAATGTGAACGCAGTGTTAGAGAGTGGACGAGAAGGGGGGTGGGGTTCGGAGAATTTTAATGGTATTCATAGTGTCCGCTGTCCGGAAAGCGGAATGGTCGGCTATTATAACAAGTTTTTCATGTTTATATAAAATCGCCAGATACTACAGTGTATATATATACAATGTATATATATATATATATATATATATACTAGCCTGGCTTCGCCCGGCTATGCTCGGGCCCCACAAAAGAAAAAAAAGGGCCCTTTTCATGGCCCTACAAATGTTCCCGTCAATTTTCATTCCCGTCGCTGCCAACAGATGGCTGCACCATACGGGGGATATGTTGGCAATGTTTTCTCAGGATGAGTGAAGTGGTGAAGTACTTTTAGAATTAAAATACCTTAAAAATTATTTTAAAGCCTGCAAACTAATCTTAGAATTATCTCCAGGCTTCAAAACATAAGTATACGAAGTTTCAACCAGATTCGTCAAGAAATGTAGATTTGTATAAGTTACATACATACATACATAGAGACACTCTGCTTTATTTATATAGATTTCACCAAAAAAGCTGTTTATCACCGAGTTTTGGCCAAAAAGTAGTAGAAAAATAATATTCGCATTTATTCACTCATATCGGCAAATTTTGCATTTATTTGCAACTATTTCGTAAATGCGAAAATTACATATCTTTATACATTACACACAACATTTTTTTTCTTTATAAGAAATCAAAATACTGTGAACAAATAAAAATACTAATTTTAAATGTATTCCTACCAGGTACAAAATCTACAGTTAGAAAAAAAAATAAAGATTTTATTTAGACTATAAAGACAGAAATATTTTCATAGTAGGGAGGGGAATAATTTTTGGCATATACTTCTTGAAAAGTAAGAAGTCTGTTCTTTTTGCTATTTAAAAATATAAATATGTAAATGAAAAACATTCAGAAACATGTTAAACCTAACATAATGTCAGATTGTCAGGAAATTCATAACATAATGCAATGGTACCAATATGATTCACCTATTGCATGGAAACTAATAAAACACTTTAACAGATGTTATTTCATACAATAGAGTAACTAAGTAATATGTATACAAACCTAGGAATGTAGGATAATCTTCTGATTTCAGCCACATTGTTACAATGTCAATATGATTAAAACCTTTATCTT
This sequence comes from Dolomedes plantarius, assembly GCA_907164885.2. Classification (NCBI taxonomy): domain Eukaryota; kingdom Metazoa; phylum Arthropoda; class Arachnida; order Araneae; family Dolomedidae; genus Dolomedes; species Dolomedes plantarius. Next base: position 62,045,603 of record OU015495.1, on the reverse strand, counting down.
CAATTTGCTTCTGGTAAAAACTTTTCAATGGGCCTTTTCCTAATAATATACAATTCTTCAATGTACTACTGCAAATAATTTGATTATACTCTGGCACATGAGAGTAATACAGCAACAAAACATCATAGAGAAAACAAATTAAAAGAAGCTTGACCAGTAATGATTTTAAAAAGTCTAATATATAAAGATATCTCATCTTCTACAAAACAGAAAAAAAGATATTAATTAATAGCAGAAAAAAAAGATATTAATTGATAGGAATTTATCTAACAAGAAGTTTTTTGTTGTTGTTGTTTATACTTTAATTAACTGAGCAAACGTAGAAATGAAATACTGAAATATGGCAATAAAAGTATGTAAAACAAAACTTACCAGTTATAGCAATAACTAAATCAGGTAGATTGCCCCGAACTTTAGCTGCTTGCTCATAATCTACAAATTTTTAGAATTATTCTACTTTAAAAAATTAAAAATAAAACATGCTTCTTTTTAGAGTCAAAAAAATTTTTAATACAGTAAAAAATATTGTCAAACAATCTTTTTTAAATGAATTACAAAACTTAACATATTTCAATACACATACACATATGTGTGTATATGTATATATATATATATATATATATATATATATATATATATATATATATAAAGTAAGTATACACATTTTTTTAATACTCCCCAGAAAAACTCTCACATGAAAGATGAATAAGCTAATTTATTGTATTTTTATGATGCTAATGGAAAAGAAACAAGCAAATTTGCCATCAAATGAATGTTTTATACAGCAGTACCATGAAAATGTTATTACCTGTTTATACAAATTGCAGTTTGAAATATTTTAAAACAAATATTGTAATCTTAAATGGAATAATCTGATAAACACTGGCTTTAGTTCATTTATAATTAAAGGTTTATAAACAAATTACATTGTTGATAAAAAGCAAAAATTCTTTTAATCAATCACTTTCTGATGCACATTTTTAATATGCTAGAGTATACTGTCTGATAAGCATAGTTACGTAGTCTGTCCAATAAATACACGAACTGAGCTTCTAGGATGGCCGTAAGTTGAAGTTTGGCCATGCGAACTGGCTGCTCTGTTGATGGAGGACCCACTAGAGCGTCAGTAACCGCCAGACCATCAAGGTGAGCATACAGCTAGAGGAGGGATTTTTTTTGTAACATCCTTTTTTTCTCTTGGCGACGATGGAGATTGATGAGCAGATAGAATGACGACTCAACATCAAACATTTCGGGAAACTTGGGAAATACTCTCAGGATATTCATCAAATATTGAGAGCTGTTTATGGAAATAACATACTGATGAAAACAGCTCTTTTCAAGTGGATCAAGCATTTCAGTGAGGGCCGTGAAGACTGCAAGTATGATGCAAGGTCAGGATGACCGTCGACCTCTTGTGTTAATTTTTTTTTTTTACATTCATGGTGTTGTCCACCATGAATTTCTTCCTGAAGGACAGACAGTGTATGCTACCTTCTACGTGGAGGTTCTCAAGCGCTTGAGGGATCGTGTATTGAAGGAAGGGAAGTGCAACCAAATTTGTGTGGTGGTGATGGATGGCTGTTGCATCATGTCAATGCGCCTGCACATTCAGCTGTGATTGTCCGCGAGTTTCTGGCCTGTAATTCGATCACCGCGCTAGATCACCCTCCCTACTTCCCAGAATTAGCCCTCTGTGACTTCTTTTTGTTCCTGAAATGTGAAATGTTCATGCGGGGTGGCACTGGGACAACTTGGAGACGATAAAATGAGAATCAACAAGGCAGCTGAAGAATCTGACTTCTGACTTCTAGGGATGTTTTCATCAATGGAAACAGAGGTGGGACAAGTGCATTGCAACAAAAGGGGAGTATTTTGAAGGGAATAACATTAATGTACCCTAAATTTTATAGAATAAAGGTTTTATGACATCAGTTCGCATATTTATTGGACAGCCTACGTATGGTATTGTCATTGTAGCTAAACCACTTGGACTAGAAAATGTTAGACCAGGTCTATGAGAATCTGTCGTGCGAGCAAATGGGAGGCAGCAGTGTCCTGATCTTCTGCAAGCATGCTGACAGGGATACCTAAACAGTTCACAATGTGGGAAAGATTTGCAGGAACAGCAGAACAGGGAAATGGAGGAAAGACCTTTGTATAGAGCAGGGTTGGCCAACTTTTGTGTACATAAGATCTACTTTTTATCTTAAAAATGTGTTGTGATCGACTTGTTGTCATAGGCATAGTCTAAGCAGGGAGGGGGAGGTATGAAATACATACTATGTTTATACACTGTATTTCATTGCGAGGTGCACTCTCGCGAGCTAAGGTTATATGAGCAAAATATATGGTCAAACATACGTATCTATCTATGTGAAAAACAACATACATAATGGGCAAAAAAAAAGTTACATCCAGGGGAATTAAAACAACATGAGAAATTATTAACAATATTAGTTCAAATTAGCTACAGATAAAGACAGATTTAGAATTTATTATGTTAATATTAATGGGAAGACTTAGTTTGCATGTCCCTAACCAAGGAATCATAATTAGGAGTATATCAATGGCAATTTTCTTATGCTTGGAAAGTATAGGTGCCATCGTATGCGTTTGGTCTCAGACTGAATTACAGTCCCGGTCTAGGGCAGTATAAACAGAACCCTTACAGACACTCTAACTAGGGTCCTAAATTAGTACCCTATTTATCACATAGTCAAATTAGTTTCTAAGTTAAGACTTTGCAAGTTATCGACCAAAATTGGCTTCGCGATCAACTTCTTGGCCACCCCTGGTATAGAGTTCTCAAAGCACTTACTTGTAATATATAAAGTTTTTTTCTGTGCATACAAGGTCTAAACCCATATCTGGAAAAAGTTTTATGTCCAGAAAGTTACTTTGACAGCTACCCTCCCACCCACCCACCCACCCCCAAAAAAAATAAATAAATAAAAATAAAAATTTTAAAAACATAAAGGAAATTACTCGATAAAAATCACATACTATGAATTTCCTGTTATATGAAAATAAATAATAAAGAATACATATTTAAAAGCTTTGCCTTAATGGTAGTGTAATGGGTCTGCTGCAGTGGAGGAAAATGTAATAATCATATCATAAGAGAAGAATTTTTTTCATCAACAATTCATTTTTCTATGGACCTAACTAATTTTTAGGACATTGAACATCAACTAATTTGAAGTATGCACAACAATTTTCAAAAAAGGAAAAGTATTGTTTCCTATTTTTTCATGGCCTAATGCTATACAAGAAATGATTTACAAATTAAAACTTTCTCAAAGTTTTTCAGAATATTAGTTTAACATTTTCCTCTCTTTCAGATTCTTCTTGAGGTCAAATATATTATATGTATGTAATAAAAAAGATCAAAGATTATGAAAAGCAAACTTCTTTTAAAAATTGTTTCTATAATACACTGGACGCTCGTTAATTCAAACTCAAAGGTTCTCGGAAAAAAGTTCGAATTATCCGAAGTTCGAATTATCCGATGTTAAGAGAAAATATATAACTTTAAAAGTGTATCACTGAAGAAGAAAATTCTCCTAGTATGTGTAACCCCAGAAAATATATTATACTATGTTATCTAAAATTAACATATTAAAAAGCAATACAGACTTGCCTTAATCATAAAATGAAGCAGAAGATATGCAGTAGAAAGTACACTTTAATTAAAAATACGAATTACACTTTGGGGAAAAAGTGTAAAGTGGATGTTTGGTTTTGTTTATGATGCCTACATTGTTCAGCCAACTTCTCGATTTGAAGTAAACATTTCAATTCATTTTCAGAGGAAGGTTTCATCTGAATAAATGCTTTCAGAGTTTTAATAGAGTCCATTATGGCTTTGTCCATTATGGTCGCATTAAAAATATCTTTCGGCAGGTAAGTAGAGAAAAGCTCCGGCAGTTTCCTACCGAAATTAGTGCATACGTCTTCGTTTACATCAGAGCTTTGGCCACATAGAGTTTGATAAGAAATATTGTGCCTTGACTTAAATCGAGAAAGCCATCCATCATTGCATTTAAAATCTTCAATACCCATTCGACTTGCCAATTCATCAGCCTTCCTCAGCACTAGGGGTCCATTTATCGGAAAATTTCGAGATCTAACATCCTGGAACCATAGCAGTAGAGCTTTTTCTAGATATTCTTGGGATGTATTTCTCATGCATTTCCTTCATCTAGCAAATTTTGATTTTTCCCATGAATCTAAAATTGACTGCTTGTTTTTCAAATAAGTTGACAAGATTTTTTTTTAATTCCATAGTCAGCTGCTAACTTTGTTTTACATTCACCATTCTCTTACTCTCTTTAAAATTTCTACCTTTGTCTCCAAAATTAGGGTTTTGTACTTTCCATGCGTAGACAAACTGAATTTTTACACTTTCACATCACAAGCTGAGGAAGAAAACTAAATCACATTAACTTCTCTGCACTGCAGGCATAACTGACGCAGCTCCCTAGAATCTGTAGTAAAGACTGGTTTTTCTGAAATTCTAAGAAAATCGATACAAATAACGGAAAATCGCTTTGTCCGTTAAGCACTGATAAGGACAATAGCCACTAACGTTTAGCGGAAATGCAATAGTCTAGGAATACGGGCATGTGCCTATTTACGTAGAAAAAAAATACAGGTGATTTTGACACACAAAATAATAAATACAGCGTGTATTTTCTCCGTTAAATGAGGAAAAAGAAAATTGTTTTGTCAAATTTTTAGTTCGAATTAACCGAATTGATAAAAATTTAGTTCGAATTAACGAGATATTTTTAACATTAACTCCAATACAAGTTTTTTGGGGCCTTTGGATTAGTTCAAATTAACCGAAAGTTCGAATTAACCGAGTTCGAATTAATGAGTGTCTACTGTAGTTTACAAGAGGGATCTATTCAGAAAAGAACTACAGATATTAACTGAATCTAAACAAAATACCTTTGGTTTAAAAGGTTTGGTCACAATCTAAAAGCTCAAAATTACAGGCAAAATAACATTTAAAAAAATAATAAATAACTTATAGTGCTACACAACTTCAACAAAAGGAGTGAAAAAAAGAAGTCAATTGTATAGTAATTTGAATAGCACAACAATCTATGTGTAAGATCTACGTAAAAGTAAAAGTCCTACAAAATTTAGGAAATTATAAATTACACTTTCACCATACTTACCTTCTAAAGCTGACAGTAAGACAGAAAAATCTTCATCCTCTGAAAAGAAGATATAGAATTACACTGAATGATAATCTATCTTTGAAAGTATCTTACATATTAACAAAATAATTATAAAAATTATAAGTGTACACTTTTGTTATAGGAATTTCAAATAATTCTACATAATTTTAGCATCCCCATGATTATAAAAGTTCAAGGCTCAACAATATTCTACATAATACTAAATATCTAGGATGAAATTTGAGAACCTACTCTTGTAACAACATTAGATTTGAGGCAGCATTAGAATTTCGTTTCCTCTTTCATATTCTGCTTAAGATAGTTTGTTATCATAATATCTAAAAATAAATATATACATACACACCACTTCAAAATATGAGAGATAATTTGAAAATTTAAAAAAAAAAGAGAAGAGAAAAAAAAAAGAAGAGAAAAAAAGAGAAGAAACCTTCTTTTGCTCAAACAAACCTAAGAGATGCTACTAACATTTAACTTTTCTTATAGATATGAATTCCCTTACAATGTCTTGCCATTTGTAAGTTTTATTCCTGCTATAAAATCACCCTGTACCGGGTGTCAAGGTAGTTATTGGCAATATAATACACTTAATTTTATTATCATTTATGAATATCTTTACAATAATTTCATTAAATTTCTCTCAAATCTAATTTTTTTACCTAATCCCCCAAAATTTTAATGAAGTTCAATTTTATAAAAAGTTGAGTGTGTGTATATATATATATATATATATATATATATATATATATATATATATATATATATACAGGGTTCGATTTGTGGTGGAACACTCCGAAATGGCATTCCGGTACCTCTATTTAGGAAAAAAAATTTACGATAGTTAAAAACATTTATTTAATAACATATTATTCTGATGTTAGTGAGTGGGTCTGGCCTATTATTTATATATATATAAAATTTGGAATACTCCCCCATACCCCCCCGGAAGGTTACAGTTCCGGCACCTCTATTTCTAGAAATCAAGCACTATATATAAAAATATATATATATATATATATATATATATATATATATATCTTGATTATTTCTATAAAATTCAAGGAAAAGATAGGAAAGTTTAGATGCTAGATAAAATTTGTTTAAAATTTCGTACGTCTTTGCTCATATTTATGTATATATTTTTATTTATATATATATATATATATATATATATATATAGCCTTAATTATTTCTACATATTTCAGATTTACACCTAGATTTATATTAACTTTAAATAAAGTGTGTGTCAACAGGGTTCTAAAAGTTTTAATGTAACTTTGGGAAAATAAATCCTTTGATGCAACGTACTGCAATGACAGGTAAAGGCTGAGAAAATGTGCAGAAAATTCAATAGCAAATACTACACCACCATACGTGGTGCATAGGCTGGGAAGTAAAGTCATGATGAATTATAGCTAACTTGCAATCTTTGTGAGCCATGTTTTCAATAAATTTTGAAAATTACACAAAAAGTGCAACAAAATATGATGACAAAAATACTACTCTCTCTAAACAAATTGTTTTTTTTCTTCCTTCTACCAACATGATTGAAATGACTTTTTACCTATCAACATGAACCAGATATAAAAGTTAAGTTTTAGAATTTAACTGGAAAAATATAGTAGGAAGAAATATGACACATGGATAGATAATTTTGGATGAAATTTACTTAATACAGTTCCAATCTAAGCTACACAGGCATAAATCAAAGCTTAATGACTAAAAATTACAGTATTACATCATAAAATAAGCCACATGGAAAATTTCAAGAATTTTAAGAGTAGTTAAAAACAAAAACTTCCCAAAAAATTAAGTATTTAATAATATTAAATGTTAATTTTAAAATAATTTACAAAATCTGAATTATGAAGAAACCTATGGTTTAAAAATCTCTAAACCAGGGTTACTCAAACTCTGGTGCACCTAGCTTTTATGTGCAGCCCAAAACATTCACACTCATTATCAGGCAGGTGCTTTTATAAACAGAATTTTGGAAATTACTAATTCTTTCCTTGATGACATATTAAGAGACTTGTTCATTCTTGCATGCATTCATGCAGTTCATTCTTGCATGCAGCAAGAATAAACCTGATTTTGTCTAAAATAGTCAAAAGTTTGTCTCACCATTAAAAATTACTTAAATTTTTGAATAAACACTCGAATACATTTAGTTTTAAGGTTTACATTATTATATTCTGAGGTGTAGTGTACTATGTAGTGGCCCACACAACATAACAAACATATGCATATGGCTCAAGCAAAAAAAAGGATGAGTATGGCTGCTCTAAACACATCCAATACAAATTATTCAAAAACTAGTTTAAATAAAAAACAAAAGAAGTTATCCACAATAGAAAAAATTGGTTCAAGTATCACAAAAATCATATAAGATTAATTACCTGTCCAACTAGTACTGCTGACAATTAAAGCTGGTCTTTGTTTCAGCAATTCAATATTACCATTCACATTTTCAGTAAATCTTGTTCTGTTTTCCACTTCAGAACTTGGTTCTCTGAGAAGCCAGATATTTTCTTAGCATATCATTCATTTTAAAATAAAATATAAAATCGTAATAAATCATATGGTTTTGAAGTATGATAATAAACGACTTTTATCACAGATAATCTTATCCCCTCTCAAAGATACATTTAATATAAAATGGAATAAGACAGAACAAAGAAAAATAAAATATCTTCAGGATAACACCTTTATTTACATAAAAAATTCAGAAAGGATAATGAATCTTTTTTAAACTTATTCCTATCATGGGACTGACTGAAGTATCCTTTCCTTTTGGAAAGGATACTTCAGTCAGTCCCTTCCATTTATGGATAAATTTTTTTAAAAACTATAAATAATACTGCTGAAAATAGGGGGGGGGATGCATCTATCTAAAAAATTCACTCTATACAAGTTTGTGAAAACTTCCAACATTTCCTTACAGAATACGTAGCTATATAACTTCCTAAACTTTTTTTTATGATAATGGAAAAGGAAATTTATTATGCCTTTATATCTCAAGTTGAGCTATGAATCATCTGCCTAGTTGTCAGTTTATTAAATAATTTTTTTTTAGGTAGATTTTATTTAATAACAACATCTGTGTATGATCTATTTTGTCTGTAAAACATTGTCTGACTAAAAAAAAAAATCGTACTAATAGAAAAAAGAAGAGAAGACACTTATTTTTATATACATATACATTAATTTATTCAAGTTCTTCTTTAAAGAGACATTACAAAAGTAAACATATAAAGTGTTTTAAATCAGTGTTAGAAGACTTTAAATATCAGGGTGAACAGAGACAAGGAAAATGAGAAAAAAACAGGAAATATCATAGAAAAATCCGAATTTAGTGTCATAAATTAGCAAACTATAACTTACACCAGCAATAACTGCAAAACTTTGAAGTTCATTAACACTCTCATTGTTCATTTGAGAATGATTTTTTAAAAATTAGGTGTACTTTGGGTTGAAACCTGACAGTTAAAATTCAGCAGTAAAATCCCCAAATTAAAAAAGTTGATAAAAGATTAGTTTTACAATTGTAAACCATTTTTTTAAATTAATTACCTGACACTGACTATTAAATATTAGATTACTCACTTGGAACTAAATTGAGGATATTCTTTGTAGAGTTTCATAAAAAAGGAATGTTTTTCTTCTAGTGATATGGGATGAAAAATATCAGGAGCACAGTCATAAAATACATGCGCTCTGAAATATAAATGTTCACAATAAATCAAGTACATTTTATAGAAAAAGAATATAGTTAGCTTTCAACACCCATTACCTATTAGACAAGGACACTTCTCCAGATATATCAGTCACAAGTTACAAGAAACTTATGGGAAACCCATTACAGGAGCAAACAGCTGCACTCAATTTTATGCTTTCCCTAAAGTTCATAAATGAAATTTACTTTATAGGTCTATTGTGTGTAACATAGATACTACTATTTACCCCTTAGCTTGCTTTATAATAGTTAGTACTCTTTCCCCCTCCTGTTCTAACAACACTCACACTGTTAAAAATTCCTATAAAATTGTTAATAAAATCAAAAAATATATCTCCTGAGAATTACAACATATTATCACTAGTTGTCTTTTCAACAACATCTCCACTTGAGAATCACTTAACTGTTTAAAAACTAGACATCCCTAATTCCATTAACCTGATATTAAAATTCAGAATTATATATCACTATATTAGACTGTGCTTTGAACAAACCACTTTTAACTTTAATAATAAATTCTATAGACAATCTGAGGGACTTGTTATGGGTGATTCTTTATTCTCCTTTTTATGTGATTTCTACATGCACTACTTTGAAAAAAAAAAAAAACACTATTTATTAATTCGATAAAAATGTTGATGACACTTTTATTCTTGTTGATAATCCGTTTAATTTTTCTTCTATCTTCAATACTGTTAATTGTACTGATCTGTACATCCAGTTTACATCTAAAGTTGAGATCAATAACAAATACCTCTTTCTTGAAGTTTTGGTTTCTAAATTGGACTTGAGATTCAATACTTCCTAGTTTAGAAAACCATTCTCTGTCTCAATGCCTCACATTTATGTTTAGGCATCATTTCAATTAATGCTAAAATGAATTTTCTGAAATATTTGACAGAGACTTTAACTGTTTAATCACTGATAAAGCTGTCAAAAAATTCAGTTCTTAGCAAATGCAGTATACTCTCTTACCCGTCTATCAGTCTCAGAGCTATGATAGGTTAAAGGTCCTCCCATTTTATCTACCTGTATCTCTTAAATTGAGAAAAATCCTGTCTTGCACAACTTTAAAGTTATATTTAAACCAACTAATAAATTTTTATTCCCCCCCCCCCCATGAAAACTCAATTACCGTATTTTCTGGCGTATAACACACACCTATAATTTTAAACTACATTTTTAACTTTTCAGGTATATTCTCCGTATAATGTGCACCCTTTTCTTGATGAAGAAACCTGAAATGTACATGTGCAATGCTCTTACCTTCTGAAGTCATTCATTCGAAGAATTTTCCCAGGCTTTCAAACAATGGTATACTGAATTGACTAGCAATAATGGGAACAATATGTGTGTGGGGGAAATGCTTGAGGGAGTAAATAATTCTGCAAAAGGGGGTAAGAACACACTTCTGACCCGAATGAATTTCCAGAATTAGGAGTCAGATGTTTTCTCCATCTCCAGTCATTTGAAACTGTGATTTTGAAGTGAACATCGCAGGCTTTAGTAAATCGCATTTGCTTTAGTTGAAATACAGTTGATCTAGTGTTTCTTTTAGTAGTAAATATGGGTCCTGCCAAATAAAACAAACACAGTGCTGGTTTCAAATGCAAAGTCATTCAATTTGCAAAATAAAATGGAAATCATGCTGCAGCAAGGATGTTTGGTGTTGGTGAAAGCTCCATAAGTGAGTGGAAGAAAAAAGAAAACACAATAATTAATATGCCAAAGGATATATGTGCTTTGCATAAAGGAGTAACAAAATGGCCTATCCTAGAAGAAAGTGTTGTGAACTGGGTCCTAGAAAATTGCCAGAATGGATTAACAGTAACAAGAAACAGCATGCGTTTATTTGCCTTAAATTGGGCTAAAAAGAATGCAAATGAAAGTGAAAACTTTACAGCAATTTTGAGTTGGTGTTGTCGATTTATGGCATGGAATAATTTAGTTCTATGAGAAGAAACAAAAGTTTCACAAAAGCTTCCAAAAGATTTGGACAATAAATTCATAAGTTTCCAGAATTATGTTATTGACCTATGAAAGAAAAAAAATTATTTACTGTCACATATTGGAAATATGGATAAAACTCCAGTAATGTTTGATATGATAGAAAATAAAACAATTGTGGTGAAAGGAACAAAAACAATTCACATAAAAACAACAGGTCATGAAAAATTGCACTCTGTCGTAGTGCTTTCCTGCTCAGCAGACGGTACAAAATTAAAACCCACAGTTATTTTAAAAAGATAGACGATGCCGAAATGTAATTTCCCAAATGGTGTTTTCATTCATGTCTATGAGAAAGAATGGATGAACATAAATGGTGTAAAATTATGGATAAGAAATGTTTGGCCAAAGCATCCTGGTGCCTTAAAGAATTCAGAGTCTTTAGCTTGACATGAAGAAGTCTTTTAGCTTGGGACATGTTCAGATCCCATCTAATAGATAATATGAAGAAATTGATGAAAGAGTGTAACACAGACATGGCAGTTATTCCAGTAGGATTAATGCTATTAGTTCAGCCTTTAGATGTGTGCATCAATAAACTATTCAAAGGAAATTTAATATGACAGTGGAACACGTGGATTTTCGAAGGTGAAAAAGCATTTACAGCAGGAGGCCAAATGCAACATGCCAGTCTAGAACTAGTGTGTGAGTGGATAATAAAAGCATGGAATGAAATTAAACCTGACATGATACAAAAGTCATTTAAAAAATGTAGTATATCTAACAATCTAAATGGAACGGAAGATGATTATTTATTTATAGATCAGTAACAGTGGTGGGGAAGATGTAAAAGAATTAGACAATTAATATTTTCAGTAAATATTTGATAACTGATAAGGGAGGAAAGGGATGGCAAGGGATAATATGTTCTACAACAAGATGTTCAACTGTTAGGAGTTCAAGGGCCAGTTTTAAAATATGGCATATATTATGGGCCACACTACAGGCTGAGCACCTTATTTCTTAGAATGTCTACTTATAATGTCAAAAGCATTAATGATTTAATTTGAACAATTTATGTAAAACAGTTTAATATGACAAAAATTAAATGATTTGGTTTGATTTGGTTTAGAGCACTATGGTTAACTTTTCCTACACAAGGGCTAATTAGACCGGGACCTACTGCTTAAAGCAGATTCTGAATGGCTACATATACCCATGCCAAGAGTAGAACTCGAACCCATAGACTCTGGAACAGATTGCCAGTGCCCTAGCCTTTCGGCCATCCAAAAATTAAATGGAAAACTGTACTATCTTACTGAAAAACTAAACTTATAAATTGCTGCAGATTGATTATTAAGATATAAATAGGAGATTTTAAAATTAAAGGATTCTTCCTGCAACAGACGAACATAATATTGCTAAGACCAAAAGTAAATTGTATATTTAATCACAGAACAATTGTAAAGAACATGCTTCATTTGTATAGTACATATTAAACTTCATGTTCTGATTACTAAGTTGAAAATTTCATCAATGGGATTGACAGCATTTCTAACAGGCGAAAATGCACTTGTGGTCCTAAAATTTCTATTTTAATACTACTTTCAAACACTAAATAAAAATCCTAATTTTTGCAAAAAAATAAGAAAAACTTATGAGATATAAACTGTATTCCAAGCCTTTCATCATTAAATAAACATTTTTCTATACAGCAAGCAATTAGAATAGCATATATTTAAAAATAATTAAGAAGTTGGAAAAGAAAAAAAAAATTCTATTAAATTTCAAATATATTAACTTAGAATGAATGTACCCTACCTTACATTCCAATTATCCTTTAAATCAATTTTCATAGCTTTAGTAACACATAAACTATTATCTGCCTTTGTACTAAAGTATTTTTCACACCTGAAATTTAAAAACAAAAAAAATCTTTATTACTGCAAATAAACACTTAAAAACAAAGAAAAAAGTAAGAGAGTAAGTTAGAGAGCTTATTGAGCTAAGGAGATACCAATTAAATTTGGTGGGGAAAGATTTTAAATACACTTTATAGAAAAATGAAACAGTTAAAAGCTCAAACACTTAATTGAAGGGGGAAAAAAAACAAAAAACATACCATCGAGCTACTTTCACAAGCAGACTTTTTTGACCAGCAGAAAGTCCTAATATTGTATAGCCATAATTATGAAAATCAACAATAAGTTGACACTTTTTCAACCAAGAAATAAAGCATGTAATTGGCAATGTAGGAATTGAAGGTGGATTCTACAAATTAAAAAGGAATTACAGTTAATTAGTAAGTAATATTCAAAGAATTTAGTCAATTGTAGATTATGAAAATGATGAGACCGTGCATTTTCATAATAAACAAATACATTGACTTTTAAAATGAAATTGATGTCAGAGATAAGCAATGTATATTCCATTACATGAATGTGTATAGTATATTTCAAACTACTTTTTTTTCATAATTCTTATGATTATGTATGTTATTATTAATCGAAAATATTGAAGCAATTATCTATATCTGTTATCATCACTTAAAAAATATTGAAGACATTTATGCTTTAATTTAGTGAAACCTATGGCAAAAAATCCTAAAATAAATAGGGAAAAATAGGCCATATCATTGAATCTTGCGTGTGTATATATTCAAAGATATTTTTAAATTTCTACAAATTTTACTGCTGAAAATTAGTGAGCTTTTATTATTTATTTTTAAAGTAATCTAACTAAAATCATGTCAATTAAAATTTTATAACAAAACTACTGCTAGTTATACCTCTATAAAAGATCATAAAATTAGGTCTGGCCCACTTTTATTAAAATATTTAAAAATTATCAAAAAAAATTCTTAAAATTACCACTACCAAATAATATTTTTCAAGCTATAAATTATTCAAAATGACTCCTCCCTGGCTCATGCCTGACTTACAGGTTGGGTTGGGTACAAACATAGGAAACGACTTAAATAGATGATCTGTATAGATCTCTACTCTAGTAAAGGATTTTTAAAATTTTTACTGAAACACAGTTAAACATAGTTAAAAAATACAATCAAATCACTGAATTCCAAACAACTTTTAAATTGATCTAGATATGAATCAGTTGATTTTTTCACAGAATTAACAACAAAAACAATAAAATATAAATATATTCAACTATGTAATAAATAAAGTGATATTTTAATATTCTTTTGATAATGGCCATAATAACACAATATATTAGAAAAATTAGATGAAAACCCATATTTTGACACAGAAAAATTTTAAATTGTTATGAAACACCTAAAATACTTTTTCTAAAGAATGGTGACAGAGATGAATATATAAAGTTTGCATTACCTCAAACAGCCTTAATTTTTACTATGAAACTAATAATTTTTGTTTTCAAGTTAAAAAGGAGAATTAGGATATCAATTCTAATTTCATATGTTTAATAACTGTCACTTTATATTTACCCTAATTTTGGTATTAAAAATGTTCAATAATTTGAGAAGCAAAGTACAAGTTGCCTTTTATTTTCAAACATATCAGTAAGAATTCAAGAGTAACAGACAATACAGAGAATCAACATCAAAATTTCAGAAATAAAGTTACTAGAAGATTTTTACCTGTAGCAAAATATAATCCATCTTTTGAATACTAAGTAATGAAAAGAAAAGGAAAACACTCTGCCATACTGTTTTTAAAACATACCGAATTATTCCTGGTAAAGCTGAAAAAGAAGATAAATAAATGTGAGTAAAAGCAACCTTATATCATAATACAAAAAGTATGAATAAAAAGTAGTATACTTGTCATAATTATGTAAAGTAATAGATTAATTAAAGCTAAATCCCATGATCTAATTTTCAAAATAATTATATTTTCACTGGACTATTTTTTTGAATAAAAAACATTTGTTATTACTATAAAATGTAAATATAACCAAAGATCTTATAGATTTTCTATTTAACATCAAAATAAAATAGTTTGAAGCTTAGCAACAGAATCCTGAATATTTTCTTCCTCACTTAAAGTCAATCCTTCTTGACATTTAGTTGGTTTTTAAGCACCATTATATTTTGCAAGACAATCGTCACACAAAACAGGACCTATAGATTAAAGCTGATTCTGAATAACTGTAAAACATCCCTAATACCATCAGATACTATGAAACTTTCATACATTCTCTCTTTGGAAAATAAGCTATTCTACTTTTAATTATTGCGATTGATTCTGAACACTAAACTTAAAATCATTTTGGCACTTTAGATAGGGAGAAAAAATTCCAAATTTCTAAAAAGAAATTTCCATCCATCTCTAGACATTAAACTATCAAGAAGAAAAGTATTACATCAAAAATTTTGGAAAGGCTTAACAAAGTATAATAGCAAAATTTTAATTCATTAATAGCAGCAAAGAATTAAATACTTACATCCAAAAAATTGTGGTGTATCACGCATATAATGAAAATGAACATTTTTGCTCCTAATTATTTCTTCCAGAGGCTCTGACCCTAATATTAAGAGAGCAATTTAGTTGAAATTATTAAAGTAACAAAATCTATGTTTGGTAAAATATACATTCTAGAAAAAAAATTTTTTTTTAATGGCTAAGAAATACATAGCTGAATTTAGACACACAAAAAAAAAGCTTTATAAAGGCATTTTTTTCTTTACTTAGAAAGAAAATTAGCCTTTATAGAAGACCTAAAATAAATTTGTAAAGTAAGGCCTTTCTAAAGTAAAGGGGAACTTTATTTTATATACCTAATGACACTTAGATAGATCTGTTTTCCTAACATAAAAAAATATATATACACAGAGATGGTTAGAAAAACCTGCTTTCTCAGTGAGAATATCAAGGATTGGGGTTTGATTTATGAGGTTTTCAGTTAAAAGTTTTAATTTTATCACAGAGAGAAATCCTTCAATGAAATCTGAACACTGCAAAAGTGACAATAACAAAGAGATAGTCAGTAAAATTAAAGATAAATTGTTTTGAAATTTACACAATAGTTCTTAACAGTTGTTCTCACATAAAATAATACTAGGAAAGTCTTTTCTCATTTGAAAATGCTCACTACAAGAGGAGAAATATATTACAGATAGATACAGTTGATAGATTTGTTTCTATTCATAAGATATTTGAATTACATAACAAAGCCTTCCAATTAAAGTGAGTGTTTTAGGTTTCATTAGATTACAGATGAAATGATCTTTTAAAATTTTTTCACCATGAAAGTTTGTACATTAAATATATTCAAGAGAAAAAAATTTATATTTTACTTTTTCGAAATGAAAATAAAATTTTGATAAAAAGTGTAAGTGCAAAAATTTTTGTAGTTTTTCATGTGAGTTTATTAATCAATACTGATACAAATATTAATAATTTTAAATTACTTTGAAGGTATTCTATGTCACATAAATTATTATATAATTACAAAATTTAACAGGGGTAGATTAGTGTGTTGTGCAAGAAAAAAACTAGAATGTGCTGTCTTATGGTTCTTACTTAATATAGTCAATACTATTAACATTTTCAAGAATATTTTACTTATAATAAATTAGCTGTCAAACATTTGTTTGAGTTTGCAATAATTCAAAATTAAATCTTTTATAATAATTTATAATTAATAAATATACTAATTTTCAATGATCTTTTTTGAACTATAAGAAAAATTCTTTTAATCAACCGATTTTGTTTTCAAATAATCCACATATTTAAATAACGATTTGAATTACTTTGATATTAACATACAACTCAGCAGTAAAGTCATAGAAACTACAAACAAATTTCTAAAGAATTTTCCTAAACCTAAAAAGAACAAAAAGAGTTTTGATGATTGAAATTTACATAGTCCATAATTCCAATGCAATTTTAGGAATGTTGACAAATTTCACTGGAAGAAAATAAAGATTAGAGATGAGAGGAAAATAAAATGCTTTTCAAATAAATCATAAATTTTCAAAGGATACTAAAATACATGCTGTTGCTAAAAACTCCCACATATTTTTTTTTTCAGTCCTTGTTGAAGTTGAAGCAAGCCAATTATTAAAAATCATGGTTTAGAAAGAAGTATTACATATATAAAGAAAGGTATTATGGGTAATCATAAGAGATAACCAAAGAAATATAGAAGAAACTGTGTTGAACATTACTGTATAGTCTTTGACAGGTGTTCTATATTAGCTGAGATAGAATAAGTTCTTTCTGTGAGGAATTTCTTCATTCCAAGCTTAGAAATTAATTATGGACAGAAAATCATAAAGATTTCTTTCTATTTGAAAACAACTTGATTTAGGAACTGAGACATTGTATATCTTGTTTGGAAAAGCAGGTCAATTTATTCACAGCTTGTTGTTAAAAAGGAATTCTTGCACAGATTTTAGGTTATAGATTATTTTCCTAAGTTTAGGTACATATTTCAATCATTGAAGTGCTTAATACATTTGCAGAGAGTATATCAAATATACTCAAAAGACTAAATCACAGATTTCTTCAATTTTTAAACAGTAAATATTATGAGATATGTAACAGTTATTTAGATGATCTTATCAATGCTGTTTCAAATACTTATATATTAAAGCATTTTGGCATTTGTTTAGGTTGAGGAAATAATTTTACTTTCTTACTATTCAGCTGTTATAAGCAATCATAATTTTTTTTTTTACTTTGTGATGATTCAAAGTTTATTATCTAATAAGTAAATAAAAAAGTTTCACCTTCCTTTTAGAAACTAATGTTGCAATCAAAAGATTTTTATTATTATTTTATTTGAATCACATTTTAAATTGTGATTTAAATCAGCTAACCCAGCTGCCTAGAATAAAATTACAGATTAAAAATTAAAAAAATATGAAATGATACATTTTTATGACAATTCAACAAAATTGTTACCATAAAACAATTTACATGTAGATATACCACTATTTAAAGCAGAATAAGGTATATAGGTAATAATTCTGGAAGTTTAAACATATTTTTTGTACCTTCATAAGCTACAACATCAACAACAAAATTTCTTTTAAGTAAAGATAATGAATGATACTGCATTCGCGGGCTTCTTCCAAAATCCCCAAGCACAACTACACTAACATGTTTCTTCTCATTTTGTTCCATTCTTGAAACTATCTATAATGAAAACAAACAAAAAACATCAAATATTTTGTCAGTTTGAAAACCTTAATTACAAAGCTCAATGTCAGAATGTTGTGCATACGTATAAGAATTCAACATTAACATTCAGAGCCATTAAAAAGGGATGGGAGGGAAGAAAAAGATTCCACAGACCCATAAGTTTTGAATGGAGTAGGATAGTAGATCTTATGCTGGCCCAATCGGTACAATCGGTAAGCATAAGATCGCAGAGAACCGCAGATCTATTAAAATGTATCAGAAATTCATATGATATCAAACTAATGCAAGAGCTAGCTTTTTAAATCTTTCAGTATTATAAAGTTTTTTGTTTCTTAATCAACGGCGCTTTACTAGTGAAAAAACTGAATAACTAAGAGAAATTTACCGACATAGTAAACCGGTAATGTTTGTTGTTACCAAACTGAAATAAAACTGAGAGTATACTTTGGTAAGCATACCTAATATCAAATTCTGTTAAATTATACTGCCGCACATTTAAAAGACACGATCACATTATTCTTTGATGTAAACATAACTTTCGGAGTTAAACTCACAGTTTGATTCCATGAGGCTGTATTTATGACAATCCGGATAGAGACCTAGAGAAGCCAGTGAAATAAATATTGAATCATTAGTAAATTATCCGAGGTAAGTACGTAGTATAATTTAATTTTTTTTAAATTTATTAATGTAATGTCTATAATTTCACATTTTCCTGATATTTATCTTTCGGCAACGTAAAAATACTTTCACTACGA
The DNA here is from genome assembly GCA_907164885.2 of Dolomedes plantarius. Lineage (NCBI taxonomy): Eukaryota > Metazoa > Arthropoda > Arachnida > Araneae > Dolomedidae > Dolomedes > Dolomedes plantarius. The sequence continues at coordinate 62,026,822 of OU015495.1, read as the reverse complement.
CTGCTGACAAATAAAAATAAAAATGTCTCTGTACTGTGGTGTGTTTAGTGTGATCCGTAAAATTCCTTGTACTAAGAATATTTTTCTATATGAAAATGCGTTTTCACGTTTACAAACAATCAATTTTAACCAGGAGAGGAATTTCCGAAAGTCGTATGCCCAAGTTCTGAGAATTATGAAAACTAGAAGGGCCATTGCTGGACCTGACAAAGTGCGGAAAAGAAATGAATGGTTTGGATGGAATTACAACGCTGAATTGTATGCATTCAATAAAAGATTGCATGAAAATATCACTGATAATACTCTACGCACCATTTTTATTCATGATTCTTATATTCATTTGGAAGAGCAAAAAAGAAAAGATATGGATGTACAAAACGTGCAATTAGATATAAATTCGAATTCGTACCTTGCAGAACATGGAGAAAGTGTAATGAGCAGATTTATTATGTGTTACCTTAGACATGCATTTCAATTTATGCCTGAAGAAGGTGTATTTTCTGTACATGACTTTCTACTCTCTGATGATGTGTTGTCTCATGTTTCACATAACCTCGGGACGAAAGATTTGATATTTTGTGCTGAGTATCCTCCTGAAAAGAACACCTTAGCAACAGTATTAAAAGCTATTATTGGTGGAATAGCATCTGATGACTCAGTTGCTAGAGCTGAAACTTTTGTATTAGATTTTATTTGCCCACAGCTAATTGGTAAAGATATTTTTGAAATTTGGGACTTCGATAAACCATTAGAAATTTTAAACTCTATTCTGAAAAATCAGGGTCGAGAGGCTTCAGAATCAAGGCTTATCTTTGAATCTGGTCGAAATACTATAGAGTCTGTGTATCATGTTGGATTGTACTCGAGCAAAGAATTCATCGGCAGAGGTGTTGGTGAAACATTAAATTTTGCTGAAGAAATGGCTGCTTATGATGCCTTAAGAAGAATCTTTCATTTAACTGATTCAAAAGTGGTTTTACCATTTGGTGAAACAGCTAAAAGAATAAATTTTAAATCTGATAAGAAAAATGTTCCCACTGAAGAGTTATGTGATAATTCATTAGAATCAATAAAACTGTCATAACCGATTGTATAGTTCATATAATGATCTCTATGATCTATAATTGTAAAAAAAAAAAAAATTCTCTTTAAGAGATAGATCAAGAGCTCTTACTTTCAAGAAATTTGAATCTGAGGGCTCTTACTTTCAAGAAATTTGAATCTGAGGGCTCTTACTGTATATTTGAGACTTAAGCTCCATACTTAATGATATATCTCTGAACCAACTATATATTTTCATATTGCTGATGTTAAAGATATGTTGAGATCACAGCTTACATACTCATGTTTTAATAAAAGTTAAAATATTTTACTGTCTAATCACTGATGCATGGTTAAGTTAGATAATTATATTTAAAAATAATAGCTTGTTTATGATTATATTTAAAAAAATTGATGAGAAACTTATGCTTAAAAATTTAATTTTGAGCTACTTTAGACAGCTGTGACATTTCTTAACTATTTCTTACTTGTTCCTTTTTTTTAAAAAAAATCTCTTAAAAGTAATATTGTATATTAGTTGTTTTCTTAAAAAAATTATAATCAAATATTGTATATAGAGCAGAAAATTTACCTAGTACCTCCAAGTATATCTTTCTCCCCCTGTGACTTGACTCAATGTAAAATTTTCCAGAATTTTAAGATATATATTTTTTATTATTAGAGTATTTGTTTTCACAAATTAAAAAATGAACTAATGAAAAATTCCTCTCATAAAGTACTCTGAAAAAGATTTAATGGAAATAAAAGGAATCGAACAAAAAAACCAAATTGGGGGGGGGGGGTAATTTCCTCTCATTAGAGGTAGTTCAGATTTAATTTGGTATGCCCAGCCACTGGTATCCTTAGGTTAGCATCACAAACTTGAACTTTGTAGGTTTGGTTTGAATAGCAAGTTCTAAGGCAAGGATGTTCCTATATACCCTCGTATTGGGAGGAATGGTTCACCTCCTAGGTACTCCCATAATAACATATTATTAAAAATCTATGTTGGGAGGGAGGGGGAGAATAGCCTCAGGAGTAAGTGTTCTCTGTACCAGGAATAAAATGCTGTTAAGTTTCAGAATAATATTCTTACTTTTAAATTAGCTTTTTTTTTAATGCATTGTAAGAATTTAGAGGTGATTTTTAAGCTCTAGTATTCTGCTAAATTTATATATTATTACAATATTCACCAATGTTTTGTATAAAAAAGACCAGGAAGATCATTTTTGTTATATGTAATATCATGTAACCTTTAACCGTATTGAAAAGAAAAGGATTGATACTTAATTTTCCTTTTTCTCACCTTGGAATCAAGCTTAGTTATCAGGCAATTGAGTGCAAGAAGACATAATTTTGAGTAAGTTCAAGTTTGGAAAGAGCACAAAAGAATAGAATATGTAGTCCATAAAGAGTCAAAAGTCATGTGTGTCATAATAAGAATAGAAAACCTTTATCTAAAAAAAGCAACTGCTGTTTTTTATTGCTAAGTACAGGAAATGGGTATGTTAAAAAATATTCATGCTGTTTGAGCTCATCAAGTATGTTGAAATTTAAACTTTGAGTTATTTACTGAAACTGAATGTGGTGTTATTTACTGTAAACTGAAATAAGTATAGTCGAAAGGGATTATAAATTATTACGCATAAAAATTTTGCTGGATCATCAAATGTTTTTTAAGGGTAGGATGGGTTTTAATTTTAATCATGCTTGGCCGAGGAAGGGAAAATGACTTAATTTGTGTAACCTTGTAGTTGATATTTAATGTTATTTGCCCATTATAGTATTGTACTTATTTAGTGAAACTTAAACAGTTATGCTTATTTCAGTTTTTTTTTCTCCTTTCTTTAGGATCTTGGGCTATTCTCAGTCCCTTAAAATATGCAATTATGGCAGATTAAACTTCAGGCTATTTACAATTAATCAGTGTTTGCAACCATGTTGATATAAAACTCGTGAAAAATGCTAATTTTCTGGGGGTGAATTTATTGTGTTAATTTTAAAGTTAAGCTCATGAATTTTTTTAAAGATATACACAAAGTTTTGAAATATAGGGGCTTCACTCTGAATAAAAATTAAAAGCTGACGTAAACAAGGCATAAATAAGATGCGTGCATAATTTTGGGTAAAACTTCATATAGAATCAAGCCTATTTGAATCAAGCATATCATTAGTGGAACAAATGTGCCACTAATGATATGCTTGATTTTAATCGATAATTCTTCACAAAATAAACTTCTTTCAATGGGAATCTTAAAATGAATTCTGTCTCTAGATGCACTTTCTCATTCATCTGTAAAGAAAGTTTTACTCCCTTTCAGCAAGTATATATTTTTCTTGAGTGATATCTATTTAAAAGAAACAAAATGAGTTCCCTGTCACCTGAAAAAGCTCTCTAAAAAAAAATATTTCAAGGTTACTAAAAGAGTGACACAATATCTGTGTTGAGTATAAATTTTCTTATTTCTTCTGGTAACTAAAAGCCAATTTTTAATGAAAAAAAATGCTCATATTCTTATATTTAATCTAAAATTTAACATTTAATGTACTGAGACACAACTTCCAGGACAGAGAATAGTTGCTACAAACTTCAGTAGAATTTCTCTGCATGTAATTGTAGTTATATCATTAAAATTAACAGTGATATAATGACGACAAAGTTTAACTTGACGTTACAAATTTTGAACAATACATCTCTATTGTTTCATTACATCTATAATTTGTGCCTTGAGCACAGAGAAAAAAATGTTTCAATGATCAACACCTTAGTTTACAGATTCTGTCATTAAAATATTAGCTTGAAGTATTAATATTTCAGAGAAATATTACAGTTCATATTTTAAAACTGATGATATAATGCTAAAATTTTCCATTTGGGAGAAACCAGTATGGAATGTAGGATAGAATGTCACAAATTTCAGCAAGAATTTGGTCATGTAGATAAAAATACAATGTAAAAAATTGGAGATATTTTTAAATACCTTAGATGAGTAAAGATATCAGTTTATTGAAGTCTTATAATTGGTAATTTTTCTGTTGATGGACTATAACTGTTAAAGAGTTTGACAAAGTTGTGGTTATCAGATTTATTAAATTCCTCATGCTGGATTGTAGATTTCTGTTTAATGTTTTAAGGAATTAATCATCATCTTAGACTCGATATCCCTGGGCTCTCTGAGCCTTCCCAGTGTAATTTGGGTCTTCCAAACTTTTGCTTTTTGCAAGATCTTTTTAACAGGATTTTAGTCATAAAGAAGAAATTTATTCCATCTGGAAGTGAACTGTGTTTTAAAAGTCTTCTGAGACTGTGTAGCATTTAACAGGAATAATTCTCTTTTACACTGATATTTTATTATGACAATTTAATTCAGATCCTTGATAAATAAAGCTATGTACACTTTCAAAAGTGTATGTTCCTATCCTAAATACAGGAAGCATCGTTTTGACATTAATTTCTGGTGTAGCACATATATTTAGTTTCATCTTGATTAATTTTCAAGGTTCATGTTACTTGCAGCTTCTTTAAGTGGAAGAAAGACCTTTTAAAGTGCATTGTTGGCTCTAGCAATCAAACCAATATCAGCTGCAAAGGAAAAAATTTGAGTTAATTTATAATATATATTTTTTCTAAAGCGACAGGTGCTTCGTCCTGAGCACATTCACCCATCCACACCGTGAATTCGCTGGTTACCATATTATGGGAGCACGATATAGATGAGCCAACATTGCTCTGTATGAGAAAACAGTACAAGAATGTCCATACCTTATAAAGTACATTGCATTTTGTATTAATCCTGAATGTCGTTTAATTTTCTCAAGACAGGCATAAAAAAGTAAACACGACAGACAGTTCTCCTGGCTTACTCAATGTTGCAGTTTGCTAAATAATACTGTTTTAATCCCAAGAAAATATATTTTTCTGTTCTTCATTTTACAATTCTTAAGATTTATTCTATTTATTATCATTATTTTTCAATCTACTACAACTGCTGCACGTTTTTTCAAAAAAGCATGCGGTTAACTTTTTGTTGTGCACTACATTTTCACTCCATAAACGTTAGAGAATCAATTCATAACATATTACTGCAGAATCTTGAAATCAGTATACAGGACACTTCTAAAAATTATTTTCAAGGAAACTGACTTTTCTGTTGAGGATTAATTGTCTCCTATTGATTAACTAATTTATTTTGTACAGCGAACACGACAACATCGGTAATTTTATACGATCTTGTTTATTATTGGGTAAGAACTTTAATTTCCAAAATCGAATTTAAGAAAACTGCCGATAAAATCGCACGGGAAACGAAAGTTAGCTTCCTTCTTTCAGCAGCTGTTCTTTGAAGGTTTGTTGCCGGAAGCACAACCCTGAGACACATAAAACTTTTACAACTGCCTAAATGAGGGGCAAGCCTACCAGCTTCAAACACACAGAGACATCGATCGCATAACATAACCCATCAATGGAAAGGAAGGAAAAAAAATTCCCCTCTGTGCTCCTTGATGACAAAAATCGTATGCCCGTTTTGGAAGGGGGAAAAACTCTTAAGAGCAAGGGTGAGGCCAAGACCGTATAAAAAACACCGTAGAATATTCAAATACTGGGTTCCCCTTTTAACGGTGATAGCGGATTGATTTTTTCCCGTTCTCCAGCTGCATGGTGTACTTTTTCCTTCATTCAAAGAAAATTTTTTATAGGGCTATAAAAGCTTTGGGAGACATTTTGATCGGGTATCTTAAATCTAGGTCGCCTCTTTTTTTTTTTGAAATAGGAAGACAAGGTGAGAAAGAGTGTAACAATGTATTCAGTTTGATATGTTTAAACTCGGGCTTTTTTTAAGAGTTCACTGCGGGGTCAGCAACCCTTGGGTGTATACTAAGGAGTGTAGAGAGGGATTTTTTACACGAAGAACTTTGAACATAAGTATAATTTTAAAGAAGTTTTCTATAAATATGAAGTGATTTTTTTCTTCCATCTTTTCTTCGTTTAAATTAATTGATATTGCGGAAACAACGGAATTCGATTTAACATCAAATACTCATATATCATGATGTCATGTTATGATATTTCTTAAAGATGCTCACTTTTATGTTATAAAATTAAAATATGGGAAACAATCTGAGACAACTAAAGGAAAACAATTTTTAGATCTAAAATTTACAGACCATGGGTCAGATGTAATCCATGAAATAAAAAAAATAATGGATAAAACTATGTGGGATAAAACTGATATTCTCCCAAACTATGGAAGAGAATTAAGGCCTGTTGGTATTATTTTGACTTCGGGGGCGCGGACTTATGCTATCGTACTAAACCTTGTAGTGACTTCTGTAATTCATCTGGAAGATTAAACATTTCGTGAACATGTTCTCTTGTCAAAGTGTTGTTAATATTGATGACGAATCAATTCTCTTTCATTAGTTTTATATATATATATATATATATGTATGTATGTACGGGTGATAATAATCACAATGGGTGAATTGAATAGCTGCGTGCTTACAACTTATTGGAGATGCAGTCGGCACAAGGGAAGACGTGTGGATCACACATCGGCAGTCGCTCGTAGAGTGATGAGAGAAACAAATGCATGGAGCCATAGAAGCGATACACAAATCACAGACGTTATCCATTCAACTACTGATCAGAACGCATAACGAAGGCATTATAGCTGTAGTGGCCACGTGACTTGATCGGAAAAGAACATATCTGACAGTAGATCTGCAGCAGCTACCTGCAAAGTGAGAAAAGAGTGAAGAGTAGTAACGGCCACAGTACTTGCCCGACGTCCACCAGGACGGGATGCGAAAAATACAAGGTCTACATACAAGGAAATTTTGGAGAGAAGAGCCGTGGCTTTACCGGGGCGCGGAGACAGCAAATGCTTACATGACAGAGTTAAGAGAGAAGAGAGATAAGTCTTCCGTTCAGGCAATCAAATGACTGTTTACTGATCTTACCACCAGGGGGCCGAAATTACTTATTATTTAATTGGACGAATTTAGTCTCGTGGAGATCACGTGTCCACGTCGTGGTTTTCAAAGGAGATTAATTAATTGCTAGATCACACGCTGCTAGATATCTGCGGTCTTGATATACGCCACGCCCTCAGCCGTTAAATATCGTGTAGGAAACAACATTGGCATTAGTCGCAAGATGCCATGAAGTGTAGAGTTATCTGATTTCGAGAAAGGTTTAATCGTCGGGTATCACAGAAATCACCGATCTTTAAGGGACATAGCTAGCGAGCCGAATTACCGAAAATCACCAGTGGCCTATGTGATTCAGATGTGGAAGATGAGCGGTGATTGTCAGAATGTGCCCCGAGTTAGCAGACCCACGAAACTGGTAGCTAGAGACCGACGGGTACTGCCCAGAGAAATTCAGATGAACGGCACCCAACCGATGGCCCACATTTCAACAGGCATCCAGGAGTGTTGTTTCGATAAATGCCATCTGTAAGGAAGCACATGTGCCTGGTTTTCATGGTCGTGCTGCCCCTCATAAGCCTTTGATCCAACCGCGCTGCTCGGTTAATGTGATGCAAAGCACATCGAAAGTGGACTGTAGATCAGTGGAAATTGGTTCTCTGGAGCGTCAAATCAAGGTTCACCCTCTACCGTGCGGATGGCAGGGTCTGGGTCTGGCGTCTGCCTGGAGAACGCCTCCTGCCAGAATACATTCTGCCCACAGTAAAGTTCAGCGGAGTTGGAATTATGGTCTGGGGATGTTTCTCCTGGTATGGACTGAGACCCCTGGTCCCAATTCATGGTGAGCACAACGCCAACGCCGACTCCTACTGCACTATTTTAGATGACAGTGTGCTTCCTACGTTGTGGCAGTTTTACGGGTTGGACCCATGTTACTTCCAGGACGACAACGCTAGCTGTCATGTTGCGAGGTCCACCATGGATTGGTACGGTGACAATGGGGTTAACCGAATGGACTGACCTGCGCAGAGCCCAAACCTGAACCTTAGCGAGAACCTCTGGGACGAGTTGAATCGCTGAATTAAGGGTTGCAACAACCACCTAAAATCGTGAAGGAACTTACATGTCTTCACCAAGCCAAGTGAAAGAAAGAAAATACCACTAGCCGTCATACAAGGACTTGTGGAAAGCATGCTCCGGAGGGTTGAGGCTGTAATTGCCTCTCGTGGAGGCTCTGCCAACTATTGAATATGAATAAATTTTGGTTCTTTTTTCTATCACAGGTGTCCAAATACTGATTGGCAGATAGTGTACAAATGGATGTATGTGAGTATATTCCTGCATCACTCTGGAACGCCTGGAGCAATTTCAACCAAACTTGGTACCCATATGACTTACAATTTGGGAAAGAACACTGGGGAAGGGGGACATATAAAAAGGGTCGAAATCGACTGATATTAGTGACGAATTCATAGTTTTCGGGGTCGCTGAGCTGAATAGTGACACTCCCGATGCCGTTTAAGCGCAAGTTCACCCTATTAGTATTGGGGGGGGGGGGAGAGAATTGGTGAAAAATAAAATGTTCAAAATGACCGAGAGTAGTGTCGATTCCATAGTTTTTGGGGTCGCTGAGATGAGTAGTGACACTCCCGATGCCGTTTAAGTGAAAGTTCAGCCCCCCATCAGATTTTTTTTTGGGGCGGGGAGGGGGGAGAAGTGGTGAAAAATAAAATGACCGAGAGTAGTATCGAATCCATAGTTTTCGGCGTCGCTCAGGTGAATTGGAACACTCTCGGTGTTGTTTAACTGTAAGTTTAGCGACCATCAGCAATGGGGGGGGGGGCGGTAAATAAAATTACTTTGATTTTACATTATAGGTAGCATTTATTGCTTTTGCTGTTTAATAAAAAATTGGGATAAATAAAACCCGGGCAACGCTGGGTAAATAGCTAGTATATATATATATATATATATATGGGATGGAGTGCTAACTCCATCCATTAGAAGAGAATAATTAAACGTTAAATTTTAAATATTTAATGAGACGAGACAATATTTACATAACAGGACTAACACTTAAGAACATTTAGATGAAATAAAAAACACACGAAAAGCATCAACAGAGCTATTCTGCTCAATATCGGAAGCTTGCGGAACACATCCGCTCAGTGTTCTTTCTCAGTCAACAACAATGTTTGCGCGCGAAGTCCTTCGCGCCGGAGTAGTGAGGAGTGGAAGTTGAAGTGATAGTTCAGTGGTGTTACCACTATATATATGTAGGAAGGAGTTAGTACTCCTTCCTTTAGAAGTGAATCATTAGACTTAATCATTTTGAACATTTAATTAAACTAGACGATGTTTACAAGACAAGACTAACACTTAGTATGAAATTAAAAAAAAACAAAGCATTAACATAGCTATTTGACTCAAAACGGCAAGCCTGCGGAGCGACACATCCGCTTCGTAATGTCACTAGTCCATCACTGTGTTTGCGCGCCAAGTCCTTCGCGCCGAAGTAGTAGGAGTGGAAGTTGTAGTAATAGTTCAGTTGTGTTGCCAAACTCATTCTCACTCGGCCGTTCTGACTTTCCAGACGTCCGCGGCTGGGTTGTAAACAATAATTCTGAAAAGATAAAAAAAAAGAGCAGAAAAAGGAAAAATATTTCAAAAAATCAAGCAGTGTTCAACACAGTGGTATTGGTGTTCAGTTTCTGCACCACTGTTTCATTTTGTCCGCTGCAGTTGATGTTATGGTTGGACCATCGTGATGTCCTAACTTTCGAACTTCGTAACGATCGTTGGGGTTGATGTTCGTGATCTCATATGGTCCGAAGAACTTTGGTCGGAGCTTTAATCCGGTTCCAAATTGAGTTCGTTGTATTGCCACTTTGTCACCGATCTTGTATTTACAAGCCGGTTTACGCCGTTTGTTATATTGTCGTATGTTTTCTTCCTGTAAACGGAGGATATTTCGTTTAGCTTCGATACGTAACGCTTCTTTGTCATCAAGAATTCTTTGGTGGTGTTCCTCGTCAAGAAGATTTTTAATCTGTAGATCCTCTTGTTGTTTCATTTTAACACCAATTAAAAGTTGAAAGGGTGTGAATTTTGTACTGCGTGTGGTGGTACTATTTAAGATACGTTGCAATCTTGGGACATATTTAAACCATTTGTCAGGTTCATCTAGAGCTAACTTAGTTAAAACGGGAATAATTGTGCCATGAACACGCTCAACCTGACCGTTGCCACGTGGCACACCTGTTGCTATTGAAATGTGTTCAATTGACTGTTCCTGGCAGTAACTTTGAAATTTTGAAGATGTGAATGCGCTACCTTTGTCAGTAATGATTTTTGAAGGGTTGCCAAATGTAGTTTGTTGCAAGGATAATTTGTCTAAGGCATCTTTCGTAGAGGTGGACTTCACGGGATAGATCCATACAAATTTGGAAAAGGCATCAACTACTGTAAAAAGATACTTATAACATTTTTTTGTCGATGGTAAAGGTCCTAAAAAGTCGCAATGGTAACATTCAAGGGGTGCATCACCTTTTGGAATGGGGTGAAGGTATCCTTCTTGTTTTCCAGATTTTCGCGAGGACAAAATGCAAGGAATACAGTTCGAAATAATTTCTTGAACTAATTTCTTAAGTTGAGGAATGAAAAATTCACGAGAAACAATTAATTCGGTTTTTTGTGAAGCAAAATGACCTTGTGAATGGGCGTTTAGCACTATTTCTTTCTGCATCATTTGTGGTACTACTAAAAGTTCGGCATCCTGATGAAGTTTATAAAGAATTCCGTTTTTAACAAAAAATTCATCAGAAGGTGTAGATTCAAGCATAGATTTAATTTGAGATATAAATTCATCCTGGTCTTGGGCATTTTTCACCTTTTGAGTGATATCATTTGAGGTAATTACAAGAATGGGGTTACGACTTAAAGCATCAACATGTTTCATCTGTCTACCGGGTCGATGACAAACTTCATAATCAAAGTCTTCTAACATCAATGCCCATCGAGCAATTTTAGCTGGTAGGTCTTTTTTGTGCATCGTTTTTTGGAAAGCATCACAATCGGTGATAATTTTAAATTTTGTTCCCAACAAGTAGTTTCGAAATTTTTTTAGCGCTTCAATAACGGCAAGAACTTCCAGTTCATAACTATGATATTTTTCTTGTTGAACTGTAGTTTTACGGCTAAAATAATGAATAGGATGAAACTGTCCATCATCGGATTGTTGCAAGAGCACAGCGCCAAAACCTAAGGAGCTGGCATCAGTGCGGAGTTCTAATGGGTATCCCTGTTGAAAAACATGAAGAACTGGGTTTTGTGAAAGAATGTTTTTAAGTTGTTGAAAAGCTGCTATTTGTTCAGAGTCAAAATTAAATTCTACATTATCCCGAAGGAGGTCACTTAATGGTCTAGCAATCAGCGCATAATTTGGAATGAACTTTCTGAAATAACTTGTTAATCCAAGAAAACTTTGAACTTGTTTAGGGGTTTGAGGTTGTGGGAAATTTTGAACAGCTTGTGTCTTGGTAGGTGAGGGTTTAACTACTCCATTTTCGATAATGTAACCAAGAAATTCTATCTTTCGCTGTAAAAATTGACACTTTTTAAAGTTCAATTCAAGGCCATAGTCTGCAGCTGTTTGGAGAACTAGGCGTAATTTTTGTAGACCTTCAACTTCATCATTAGATGGTATGAGAAGATCGTCCATGTAAACAATAAGAACATTGTCGCGAATGAGATTTCTAAAAACTGTGTAAACATATCGTTGGAAAACACTGGGACTGTTACATAAGCCAAATGGGACACGTAAAAATTCGTATTGTCCTTCATGAGTCACAAAAGAAGTATATTTAGTGCTATTAGGGTCCATAGGTACATGAAAGAAACCATTTTTGAGATCAAGTGAAGTGAACACCCGAGATTTTCCAAGTTTGTCTAAAGCTTCTTCGATGAGCGGTAAGGGAAATTTATCTTTTATCATTTTTCTATTCAATTTGCGGTAATCAACACAAAGTCTATAATCTCCACTTTTTTTCTTACATAGAACAATCGGTGCGGCATAATCGGAGCAACTTTCTTTAATAATTCCATCATTTAACCAATCTTGAATTTGGCTTTCTACAATTTTCTGTTCCGCGAAAGGGAGTCGTCGAGAACGTTGAGCTACAGGGATTTCATCTTGTAATAAAATAGTCATCTTAATTTCAGTGTCTTGAACTTTATGTGGTTTGTAGGAAGTAACGATATTTTGAACTTCCTCACGAGTTTCAGAATTCAAAATGTGTGAAAGATCAAATGGAAAAGCTTGATCATCAGAAACATTAGCAATATTAACGAAGGTGTTATTTTCAGGAGTTTTGCATAAACGAATACCGTCTTTATCAAATGTAAATTGGGTTTGCTGTAAAAAGTCGATTCCGATAATCACATCAAAAGGAATCAAGTCATCCTCTAGAACATGTATTTTAGCAGGTAAAGTAATGGTTTGAATTTCGATGGAATCCTGAAAGAATCCGATGCTGTGAACTTGGTTTTTGCCAATTCCTGAAAAGGGAATGTTGGTGGGCTGCAATGGTGGCGAACCAATTCTTCGATAGGTTTTCTCATTGATGAGGGTTGCCTGTGACCCAGTGTCACAGAGTGCTGTCAATTGAATTCCTGCAAGTTGAATGTCAACATGCATGGGATTTTTCGATGAAGTTTCAGGAGAAAGTGCATTTACAGTTTTATCAGAAATAGGTTTTTGAGAATCAGGTTTTGGTTTAGAATTTCGATAACTTTTAGGGCAATTAGCATGAACATGACCAAAACTTTTACATCCGTAGCATTGTTTACCATGTGACTTATTCAAACATTGGTTGCTTTTGTGACCTCTCAAGCCACAGGAAAAACATACTGGCTGTGTATTTGGGCTACGTGTATTATCGACTTTCACATTGAGGTAGGAAGCATCAATTTTTTTCTGATTATTTTGTCTGAAATTTTGTGATCTGTTAAAGATTTGTTCATAAATTTTCAACTTTTCCTTAAATTCAGGGACGGATTTACAACCGTAAAGAATAACTTTATTGTTTGTTGAATCAGGAATTCCGTTTATGACATACTCAAACAGAGAGGAGTCATCGAGAGAACCTTTGTGTGCCAAATCTCTCATAGCTAAGAAATATTCTTGTAGGGTTTCAAACGGTTTCATACGTCGAGATTCCATTAATTTATGTAACTGAATACCGTTAATTTTGTCCGAAAATTCGTCTAATAAATGGTGCTTCAATTGTTCCCAATTTGTAATTCCACGAATAGACCTAATTAAAGTTTGAGCGGGACCAGTTAAACATTTTCTAACAAAAGTAATTTGGTGAATTGGATTGTTTATCTGATATAAACAAAAAAGTTCTTCAACGTCAGATATAAAATTCTCAACACTGTAATTATCACGAGACGAGAAAGGTTTTATTAAATCAACAACGTCTTTCAGACTAAACAACTGGAAAGAGAGATTCGCAGTTTCAACTGAAGGCAATGAATTTTGATCTGATTCACCAACGGAAATGTGTGTATTTTGCTTATTCGAAGATTCTTTTGCGTCAATGGTGGGGGAAAAGGGAGATCTATTTTCCTCTATAACGCTGTTAGTTTGGGATGAACGTGCACCCGGAAGTGAGTCATCATTCACTTCGCATTCCGAAAGATCAGAAAATTCTGCTTTTAATAACGATAAATCACTAAGACTCATAAGAATGGTATTGGCACATTTGTCTGGGTCAGTTGAAAATTCTAAATGAAGTAGATTACAAATAGAAATTAAGTCTTTAAGTGAAAACTCTTTAAGTACTTTCTGTTTCGTTGCTTCCAACACGAATGGCTGTTTAAAACCTGTAAATTTACGTAATCTGGTACGATTTTGTCTGTCGCCGTCTGTACCAAAAATTAAACGATGTAGAACCTTTATTTGATTCGTACTACCAATTTTTAATGATTTTGCAATATTGGGGTAATCGTTGAGAGTAGCCATAACTATATACTAGGTTCAAACAATTATAGTACACAAATATACAAATATTCAAAACCAAAATCGATACTTATAATACGTAGGTACTCAAATTCAAAAATAAAATTTCAAATCGAAATTTCCTCAAATATCAATTCAATAATAAAATATTGATTCTCAAAATATGCATCAAGGAAATAATATAATATTCTTCAAACTGTATTCAAATTGCAATCATTCAAAATATATGTTATGTTGTGGTTTGTTCAAGGAAACAAGATTCTTCAAGTTAAATGTCGAAATTTTCATCAAATCATCAAATAATTTCATCGAAATAGAATTCTCTTCAAGAAAACAGAAGTGATAAATTCAACGTCAAAGACCATCAAAAATGAATTTAGCATCAATTAAATTCTTGCATCAAAAGAACGTTGAAATATTTTCAGTTTTCTTATAATTATCATCAATAAGATGAGAATTCCATTAATCTTCAAAATTTTCTTGAACAAGCTTCAAAGTATGCATGAAATAATTACAATATGATCAGAATATACTCACAGTTCTGGTTTTCGGTTCTCGTCATCCCATCAGAATATTATCAGAGTCTGTGGCACATCGCTTTCGTTTTCGCTGGCGGTATCCAAAACAGAAATCACAGAGAACAGTAATCCGGTAATCATCAAAAGAAAATAGTTTTTCAGTCCAAGCTAGGGGTATTTTTCGAGTCCGAGGGCCGAGCACCCATGTAGGAAGGAGTTAGTACTCCTTCCTTTAGAAGTGAATCATTAGACTTAATCATTTTGAACATTTAATTAAACTAGACGATGTTTACAAGACAAGACTAACACTTAGAATGAAATTAAAAAAAAACAAAGCATTAACATAGCTATTTGACTCAAAACGGCAAGCCTGCGGAGCGACACATCCGCTTCGTAATGTCACTAGTCCATCACTGTGTTTGCGCGCCAAGTCCTTCGCGCCGAAGTAGTAGGAGTGGAAGTTGTAGTAATAGTTCAGTTGTGTTGCCAAACTCATTCTCACATATATATATATCAGAATTATAAGTGTGAGGGCTTAAACAAAAAATTGATCAGATTTCGCAAAATCGCCAGATTGTCAGATTGGGTTTGTGATTCCAATAATTAAACATTTCCCCAGCTAAACGTGTGGGTTGCTTGAGAGTTGTCTAATTAGCCATTTTATAGCAATAGTTGACCGTAGCCCTGTAAACATACCTTAACCTAAACCTTCCTGGAATTTTTTATTTTTTCCCATTATTCTCTGATGTCACATTCAGGAGTATAAAAGTGAGACACGACTATTAGATATGTTAAGATTTTGGTAGGTGTGATTCGCAAGGAGATCGTAATCTTTGAATGGGGGAACCACTTCCAGCACAAGAACTACCGCTTGTAGATGATTTTGCAAAGATGACGTTAGCAGACGTTGAATTTTTAAATATGATCATACTGGGAAGTTTACGTGGTGGACTCTCACGCTTCGCACTGGGAGGATTCTAACAAATGTATTTACTGTTACTGATGATGTATGTAGATGTACAGAAGCATTTTAGCACGGTGGATACCGCTAACGTTGCAAACGCTCAGAAATTGATATTACGAGTTGTAATGGTGTTAGCTACACGAGATGTAGGGCCTGTTCACAATGGAGTCCAGTAGCATAAGCGTAAAAGGAAAGGTGGCGCTCAGACGGAAATAAACCAATCATAGGCGTTAAAAATTTCGTTGCTAATCGTTTGGAGGTTTGTCATTGGTTAAATATATTTCAATACTTCAACGCTTCCGCTACCGGACTCCTATGTGAACAGGCCCATACACTTGGCCCTCCACATCCGCGGCGGTTAGGGGCGCAGGATCTCCTAGAAAGTGGAGGATCCACGTATAAGATTTGTCATCCCCAACGTTTGACTCTTTACAGCAGGGATGTCAAACTCGCTGCCCGTGACGAACATTTTTGCGGCCCGGCCAATATATTGGCACACAATAATATATAATAAAATAACCGACGCAGAATTATAATAAGACAGGAAGAATTCGCTAAATTTTTTTAAATGATTCTCTTTTTTGCTATTATTAAACAAAATGCATATATTTATGTTGAATATACTGTAATTAGGTAAATAAACCTACGTTTCTATTAATATTGATTTTTTTTTCAGCCCACCTATAGTTAAATCTTGTTTGTTTGGCCCAAGGTAGCCTTTGAGTTTGACACCCCTGCTTTACAGTGTTGATTCAATTTAACTCCCACAAAAAAGTAAAGCAATATTCAGGCAAGACGAGACGAGAGATTTTTCCAGACCCACGAGCTTTATGGCATGGACTGGCCCTAAATGAGCGACCTAGTGTAAGAGCTAGTATTGCAGTAGGAAATCCTTCTCATTTGCGGCGTCGCATAGTGGAGTATTTGTAGCAAAAACCTGGCGAAAATTATTTTGTTTTTAAAGTTAAAACCATTGCTTTTGACTTTTGACTTACTTTGTAATAATAAATATTCCTTTTTTTTAAATTTAATTTTTTCTTAAATATTTAAAATTTAATCTTTTTTAATTTAAAAAATTTAAAATTTTGAAAAATTAATTTTTTAAAATTACCACTTAAATTAATCTTTATATTATATATATATATATATATATATATATATATATATATATATATATATATATATATATATATTTTACATTTAATATTTACTAAAGTATACCAAAGTCACTATGGGGATCTTAGTTTTCTAGTGACTTCAGAAGATTAATTTTCCCATCTGATGCTCGTGAACTCTGATCTTCGACATCTTCAAATTCATCTTCTTCATCACTCTCTTCTTGGGTTTTTTGAGAAGGACCACCATCAGACCCCTCTGGAAGAAAAAGTTGTAGGATCTGACTGCTATAAGTTCCTCTTTTTCCTTGGCCTTTGTCTAGAGCAGCTCATATAATTTTGTAGCTCTTGTTGGAGTTTCTGTGATTTTTTTTTTCATCAAGTTATCGACATCAGGATTTCCAGCAGTTCTGTGACTCATAGTTGCAGCAAATGCAAGCTCTTTAGGGGTTGCTAATTGTCGGAGTTCCTTGGTTTTCCTGCGTTTACTCCTTTCACTTGACTCAATGAAATCTCTTTGAGGGCGGCCTGGGGCAACACCTTCTATCAGCGGAGAGAAGGTGTTGCCTGGGGTGGCAATAGAAATTATAGGTACCTTGACGTTATTTGTCAACCAATCACCATTCTTCTCCGAGAACCTCTCCTCTTTGTAATTTGCTGAAGTCCACTTATTCTTAAAATCAGTTTTAAAATACCTGAGGGAACGAGTGAGTAAACTTCTTTTAGCATCTGGGCACCTCGTTATATCCGCATCGGTTTTCCATAAACTGAAGCTTTTCATCAATTGATTGTTCGGTAGATTCCTTAGCCAATTCGTACAAAGTTAGTCTAATAAATTCCCTTTCCATCTTCAGAAATTGAAAAACGTAAAACCTGTAATGTGGCAGTAAAAATATAGTTTTTATCTCTACAATTTGGCTAACAAAAAAGGGTATTTAAGAATCACTAAAACTAATATCAGTATTGAAGGAGTCAAATTTTAAGTTGTGATATAACAAAATATTTTAATTTATTTACTGATTGTGCACTTTATCCTACAATAGTATAAACTGTTTTAAGGAATATTTTTTTATTCTTGACTAATAGTAATAAATTTATTAAATGAAAAACGATGTAATCCATTATTATTATTATTATATAAAAAATTTATACTATCCTTGATGTTTTTTGTCTGGTTAAATTCAACATTGTATTTACTCTTATTTCTTAAATTTTTTTTTTTTTTTTTTTTTTTTGCCTGAAAGGCTTAGAAGAAATAAAGTTTTATATGTTAACAAGATTTATACAGATTACATCTATAGTTATAAGTCGTTTTCAAATCATACCCGTCAAGAAATTTTCATGAAAATAAAAAGGGTTCTTTATAAAAATAATTCTATATAAAAATGGCAGCTGTTTGCGGAACATTTTTTCTTTGAAATAGACTCTCAATATTGTTACCATTACGATAATAATTCAATTTAGGTCCGACAAGCTCCGACACACCTTCATAAAACATTTAAGAACTCTAAATTACAGTTAAAAAGACTTAAAAATAACATTTTTCAAGCTTTCAATTTTTTTAATATGGTAATAATAAAACCAAGTAAATTATTATATGTTTTAAAACAAAGCTGTTACCCTATTTTAACACGTAAATCTGATTCAATTTCAAAACATTAATTCTTAACGTCACAAAAAATATACATTTAAACTAACAACAACATAGCTGAAACGTAATCAAATTACATGTCCATCCGCAAAAAAACCTGTTCTTCAACTGAGGCTAGGAGCTGCTGAATGTTACTTATGTTCCTGGAAATGATGTGATTAACGCACCAGTTAGTCAGAAATGATAAAATCCACTTTTTATAACTGTTGAACAATTTTTAATTTTTGCACTTTTGGCCAGGTTTTTGCCTCAAATACTCCACTGTGCGTCGGTTGTTGACACTTCTGACAGTAGAATGTGCGTCTATAGATTGTTTTATAAATTTAAAATTACTGTACTAAAATATAGATTAAATATCACATACACACACACACACACAGAGAGAGACTATATTGCAGACTTGTCATATATGGGGATATACTTGTACAGGATTTAAATAAAAGAAAAATAATTCAAATTTACAAAATATAGGGTATTACAATTTAACTATGTTTACAAAACATAGTACATTACACTCAGTACATTTCAATGCTTTATAAACTTTAAAAATATTAAACAGTAGTAAGCTTGAAATTAAATAATCTAACAAATTCCTATTCAATTATTCAAAGCAAATTTGCAAAAATATCAAATTCGTAAAAATCGATGGACGTTTTTATTTGTTGAAAGACTCTGATAAGAACCATACTTCAGTTCTCCATCTGCACAGTTATTTTGCAACAATTGAACGAGTTAATTCAGAATATAACAACACTCTTGAACGTTACATATTAATCTAGACATGATGGGTTTACGTGTGATAGAGGGGTTTCCGATTTTCATTTTCAGAGAATTGGGGGGAGGGCACCCCAACTTGGGAGGTCTTTGCCCCTTTGACGTTTTAGGCTGGAGAATTCTTTTTCCGCATAATCCACCACGAAGTTCTATCCTCTCCGTTCTCCAAACATTAGGATTTGATATGAAGCTATCTCGTTCCAAAGGAGATATAGAAAGTGAAATAAAAAGGTAAACATTCAAAATGAACCTTTATTTTTCTTTCCCGTTTCCCTCACAGCCATCTCATTACATAAAGTACTCTTCCTCAACATTTCCATTCTTTTCCTCTTCCTTCTCCAGCTTTTGTGTCTCTCCCTTCTTGAATAAACGCCGTAATATTTATCTTTCACCTTCGATGTTCTCAGCCATGAGCAAGCAGGATTCATTACATAGCCCCGAGTCGTTGACCCTCGGTGAAGGCCAGGCTCAATGCATAATAACTTTAGTTCTCAGCATTTCCTAAACCTAACCCCTAACCACCGACTACCGCATTATGCTAATTTGCTTCACAAAATTGGCCGTTTTGGTGCGAAAAATGGGAGCAGGTAGACAATTGTGGCAACAGGAGAGTAAAATATGCCATTCGAAAATGGTCGGTGGAGCGAAATTCCCGTTTATTGAAAAAGAAACATACTAATAATGTGTGCGACACCTAGATTTTTGAATACAACGAGCAAAGAATTTGTCATTGATTTGGTCTAATGAATTACCGTACGGCGACAGTAAACTCCAAATAGCAAAGGATTATTACATGCGAATGTTTTTTCCCGTTTTTATACCCTCTTTGTTCACCAAAGCTTTTTTTTTTAAAGTTACCCCTTTTAAGGGGTGGCCATCGAAAAGGGGTTTCTTCCATAATATTGGTCCTATGGAAAATCTTTAATCGGTTTTGAACAAAATATGGCCGGCTAGAGAAGTTTCCACGTATATGTAAAGAATTCAACATGAAATCTTTGACATTTAGTAATAAATAATATCTATATATAAAAAAGTTCCGTGACTGACTGACAGATAACGCACAGACCAAACCTCTAGACCCAAAGGGCTGAAATTTTGCATTGTGATTCTTCTTATAGTGTAGGGGTGCACTAAGAAAGATTTTTGAAAAATTCTTCTTAGATTTTTTTAAAATTTAAATTTTTAAGCTGTTTTTGTACCTTTTTTTACAGTTTGCATTTGAAATAATAATCTGAGGGTTATAAAATTTATATCACGAGAAAGATCATAAAAATTCCTTTAAAATTAAATCTTTTTCGAATCTTAATCTTCATTTTCTGATTTTTGGTGAATTTTTAAAAATTATTTTTAGAATTTAATTTATTAAATGCTGATCACGTGGTTTCTTTTCTTTTTGTGATACTTCAAATTAATTTTGCGTCACGTGCATAACAACGAAATAAATTGCCAAAAAAATATTGAAATACAGTAAAAGATAGAATTTAACCACTAGATTAATTGAGATGGAAGTTTTTAAAGAATTTAATTCAAATTAGTATGTTTTGTGACTATTAAATTAAACCCGTATATAAAACAGTTCCGTGACTGACTGACAGACCTCGCACAGACTAAACCGCTGGACCTAAAGGGCTGGAATTACGACAGTCGATAGAAACTGTAATTCAGATGATGCCGTTAATTGTCCGGTAGAGTTTTTAAATTCCTTTAAACCACCGGGTCTTCCATACCATAAGCTCTCTTTGCAAAAGGACACAACTGCAATGCTCCTCCGAAATTTAAAACCACCGAAATTGTGTAATGGCACTAGACTGCAAGTCAAAGCCCTGCATAAAAATTTAATCGAAGCCATTATTTTAACCGGGTGTGCTCAAGGTGAAAAAGTGTTCGAGCAACACATTCCTCTAATACCCAAGGACTTTCCCTCGTCTTTAAGAGACTGCAATTTCTCCGCAAAGTATGCTTCGTCATGGCGATAAATAAGTCTCAAGGCCAAACTTTAAAATACGCTGGCGTATATTTAAGAGAAAATTGTTTCTACCACGGTCAGTTTTACGTAGCTTGCTCACGCGTAAGTTCGCGGATGAGCCTGGTAATATTAGTTCTGCCCAATGAAGAAACAAAAAATATTGTTTATAAGGAAATCCTCTAAAAAGCAATTTCAATGTTTTTTCATTGTAATAATCCTAAAATGTACTCTGTAGCGAAGCACGGGTATTCAGCTAGTGCAAGTATAATTTAATTACAACATAAATTAAAAGAATATTTAAGCATGGTTAAACTGAAAACATAGTTTCACTTCAGTTTCATTCATAATTATGACTGAGACAAAAAATTTTATGCAATTTACTACGAAAACTTCGTACATTAAGATCTGGAGCTAGTGAATATTTGCCTTATGAGAGTAAAATACATTAGCTCGCGACGCGTGCACATGGGATCCCCGTGTATTTTCTTAATTACTATTTAAAACAAAACAAATCAAAAATAGAGCAGGACCCCCCCCCCCCCCTCCCTCTTTCCCCAATCTCGGCGTCTTGTTTAGGGAAGCGTTTCACTTTTCGTCTCGCTCGAGTAAACTTACGCTACCGCGGCTAAAGAAGTTTCGCTTCAAAAACCTAAATAAAACTAACATAAAACTGATAACGAAAAATGAATGGAGGGATTAATGATGCTACTTTTCGATGCTGGCGTAATGTAAAAGGAGCTTTTGTTGTCAAACTTTTGAGATTAGAATTTTCAGCAAATACTAGATTACCTGTGACCCTCACCGGATGATTCGCTCTTCAGAGGTTATGAGGAATTTCAGTACTGCACCAATATATATATATATATATATATATATATATATATATATATATATATATATATATATATATATATATTTCCTTTTAAAATAATTACATTAAATACTTGACCTATTCTTGTCATTTATAATTCAAGAAAGGATTAAACCTTCTCCATCACTTTAGAAAGAAACTTCTTGCTAATGTTTTCGACGAAAACATTTTTGCTTCATTTGCCATTTTTCTAAAATGCTGGAACATTTCCCTTCCTTTTTTCTCGACTTAGAGCCAAGCTAGCGATGATGTACTCAAGGATAAAATCGTTTTACAGTAAACCAAATTTCTCCTTTATCCATCCGATAGCAAAAACTGAATTTGAAATGAGCGTCATCTTTCGCTTAACGGTGTGACGCCGATAACCGAGTTAAATTTCCGAGCTCACGCATGAGGCATTTTGTTGCCCACTGTCGCCCAGTGAAGTTGCCATTTTCATCTAAGGCCTATATAAGCGCTCTTTTCAATTTGAATGTTTTCATAAAATATCAGTTTTTATAGATACCAATATATTCCATTGAGTTTTTGAAGCTCATTGGAAAGGGTAAGTGGAAACCGCATGCCTCTCCGCATCCTAAAATTCGAACTGTACTTCCAGCGTATTTTTTGTTTTCTATTAGTAAATAGTTGGCTTGAAGGATGTTTTGTTTTGAATTATACATTGCCATGTATGTATGCAGCGTATTAACTTATTCGATTAATAGAGAAAGACAATCGAATTGGAAAAGTAACTGAATAGGAAGGTTTTAACATCGATTTTTTTTTTTTTCTAATTTGGTGTTGAGATAGTAACGTCCTGTTCACACTGAATCCGGAGCGTTACATAGCGTCAGCGTTAAAAATTTTAACCAGTCACAGAGCTCAATTCACTGATCACGTGATATGTAAATTCAATCCCAGGTCATGTCAATAAATAATCTTGGAGCCAACGTAGTAACACAACGCTCTGGATGCAGTGTGAACAGACCTTAAGTACTTGTTCACACTGCTTTCGGAGCGTCACCTTGAGTCTCCGTCGGTGTCGAGATTATTGACATAACTTGTGATTGGTTCATCGTATCAGTTGGTCATTGCATTGAGCTCACTGACTGATTAAAATTTTTATTTTGATGCTCCTCTCCGGACGCAGTGTAAACGAGGCCTAACAAAGGTATTGGGTGGTGCGTGTTTTGGCAAGATTGAAAACACAAGATGCGGGCGCAGTAGCCCAGTTGGCAAGAGCAGCGGAATGGTGATCTGAAAGTTACTGGTTCGATGCTCGTCGCTGACAAATCTACTGCCGTGTACACTAATGGCCGATGGTGCACGTAGGCTGCAATGTCCTTCAAGTTCTCAAAATTACCTCCGGAGGTGCGGGGTCAAGTGCTCTTGTCCCGTCACTTAACTCGGTTCAAATTTACGGGACTGGCCCTTTGGCCAAGTCGGACTCCGACCCTTGTGGTGCCAGTCAAAACAGGAGCCGTACCTTCGTCCCCCATAGCCTTCGGGACTTGATCTGATGTTGCTGTCGGTCAAGTGGCATAAGCAATAACAACAACAACACAAGATGGATGCTCTAAAGTCATCCTGGATATTTAGGAGTTTTAAAGTTTACGTTATATTTCAATTTCAACTGACAATATAAATATGTCTATCTGCGGAACTGATCTTTTCTGGGCATTTATTTCCGTCTTGTTTAAGGGCCTGACGTCCAATGGTACTAGAACAGGGGTGACCAACACTGGCTTATCCGGGCGGAAAAGAGGGCAGAGGAATAGCCTCGGGCCGCCTGTACAATACATAATACAGTCAATATATATAAATAATGAAACTTCTTTTATTTTATATTATATCATAAAAAAGAGAGTAGCATAAACTTAAAACTAGTGGGATAATTGACTTCGTTTTTGTGAAGCTAATGCTTCAATGCCTCGTTCGATGGAAGATGTTTCAATTCTTTGCGAATCCATAAGGTTTCTCATTAGAAATATTTAATCCAATTTTACTCTTAGAGTGTTGCTTTTTGAAAATGGTTATTCACAAATGTAGCTAGGGGCAAAAAGCGATGACGCGATTAGGCGTGATTGTGAAGAGAGGGATATTTTTCTTTAGGATGAGAGATCTTATAAAGTTTACGATCTTGTGGGGCCACAGGTTGGATACTCTTGTACCTAAGTACAAAAAAAAAATACGAATTTCAGCGAAAAAGACAACAGAATTTTCGGAATCTTACTGGACAATATAATTTGGGATTTAATTGGTTATTCCATTTCATTACTTGCTGTTTATTTATCATAAACACAATAACAGGAAGAATTCACCATTACTTGATGGCACAGTGGTGATATTTTTTTAAAGGTTGTACAATAAATGGAGTTGTATTCAGCCGAAGTGTAAGGAACTATAAATCTATATCAGTGTCCAAGAGAAAAAAAGACCCAATATAAAGATGCCGGTTCATTTAACGGGCCCACCGCATTTTGTTTTCCAGGCTTAATGTCATTTATCGGAGAGTGGTCCTCGACTGCGGAAAATTTTTAGTTCAAGTTATACGTCATGCATTTTCCAGAGATTTCTCACAGCTCCTTATAACACTAACTCTTCCCACCGCATTGGGTCCATCAGTTGTCAAGGCTACTCATTAAGGTAATGCGGACGAAAGTCTGTAAACATAAGGTATTCATAATGGAATATAAAAATCTTAAAATATAATTAAAAATACCTATAAATCATTATCTCAGGACAGATTTTAAGGAGGGTTCCGATTTTGTTCTTTTTTATGCATTTTAAGGGTACCGTATTTTTAAGAAAAATGGTGATTGTGAGTCCCGCTTTTGCTGTGTTGTCAGAATTTACATGTCTGTAACTTACATGTCTTCTCAAAGCCGAGTGAAAGAAAGATAATACCACTAGCCGTCCTACAAGTACTTGTAAAAAGTATGCCCCTGATGGTTAAGGCTGTAATTGCCTCTCGTGGAGGCTCTACAAACTATTGAATATGACAAAATTTTGTTTTGATTTTCTATCACAGGTGTCCAAATACTGATTGGTAGATAGTGTACAAATGGATGTATGTGTGTATATTCCAGCATCACTCTGGAACGCCTGGAGCAATTTCAACCAAACTTGGTACCCATAGGACTTACAATTTGGGAAAGAACACTGGGGGAGGGGGAGACATCCCTAAGTGT
The DNA here is from genome assembly GCA_907164885.2 of Dolomedes plantarius. Lineage (NCBI taxonomy): Eukaryota > Metazoa > Arthropoda > Arachnida > Araneae > Dolomedidae > Dolomedes > Dolomedes plantarius. The sequence goes on along the minus strand of OU015495.1, from coordinate 62,001,800 downwards.
GGGGGAAGGGGGACATGTAAAAAGGGTCGAAAACGACTGAAATTAGTGACGAATTCATTGTTTTCAGGGTCGCTGAGCTGAATAGTGAAATTCCCGATGCCGTTTAAGTGCAAGTTCACCCTATTAGTATTGGGGGGGGGGGATTGGAGAAAAATAAAATGTCCAAAATGACCGAGAATAGTGTCGATTCCATAGCTTTCAGGGTCGGTGAGATGAATAGTGACACTCCCGATGCCGTTTAAGTGAAAGTTCAGCCCCCCAAATCAGATTTGGGGGGGGGGGGAAGAAGTGGTGAAAAATAAAATGGCAGAGTAGTATCGAACCCATAGTTTTCGGCGTCGCTCAGGTGAATTGGAACACTCCCGGTGTCGTGTAACTGCAAGTTTAGCGACCATCAGTATTGGGGAGGGGGGGGGGGGGGTAGGTAAATAAAATTACTTTGATTTTACGTTATAGGTAGAATTCATTACTTTTGCTGTCTAATAAAAAATTGGGATAAATAAAACCCGGGAAACGCTGGGTAAATAGCTAGTATATATATATATCTGGTGTTTGTGGTATAATTGATAATAGCTTTAGTCTAATTAGAAAACTACAAACATTAGATAACTGTAAAAATGTAGTAACTTGTGATTTTAAAGATCTATTTAATAATATCGATATAATTGATTTAAATAGAATTATCATAATGTTAGTACAAAATAATATTCAATACTTAGGCATCGAAATTAAACTAACTCGTTTCAATAGGCTCCTAGATTTTGTAACTAAACAAAATTACATAGTTCATAATAATAGTATATGCTTACAGTCCAAAGGTGTACCACAAGGTGGTAATGCTTCAAGTATGCTAGCTAATTTATACTTATACTAGCTTTATATACCCGGCGTTGCACGGGTGAACCCTTAATAAAGCTTACTTGTATGATATGTATATTTGTATTTTATGGCAATCTATACCCCTCTCCACTGGTCATCATCCCATCAGCATATTATAATAACCCCCCCCCCCTCCTCATGCTAATGTCAGCATTAAAATGTTTCTTTCAATTTTGATAACCCACTGGATCCCGGCCCTTCGAGGAGTTTGAGGGCTTCCCCATAAACCCTTGTGAAAATCGCCGGTTTCATAAACAAAGAATTACCTGACGTTGCCCAGGATAATAAAAATGAATGGAGTTAACCTGAGCTCTAGATGTATACGTTCTAACAACCGAAATATATACAATTCACACACACCTTTTCACACTTCATTTAATTAAGATTGATCTCTCTCTTTTCTCCTACCACCAATTTGGTGTTCAAAATGGTGATATATAGGAAATATAAATTATTCGATTGTTTCTAGCAATTTTTTCAAAATCTAAAGCGAATGTCGAAAAATCGTGACATTGATCGTGTTTGTTACATTTAATCGTGTTTCTTACATTTTAAATCAAGAATCTTATGGATATCTGTTTCCTTCTTTGAGATATGACGGAATATGTAAAAAATATGTTTTGCCCCCCTCCCCCCCATGGGGTGACCGAATTTTGAAAATCCTGAAATTGGTTTTAATGTATTCGTGTTCCTTACATTTTAAAGCAAGAATCTTATGGATATCTGTTTCTTTCTTTGAGATATGAATGAATACGTGAAAAACACGTTAAGCCCCCCCCCTCCCCGTCCCCTGGGGCCAAATTTTAAAAAATCCTGAAATTGGATTTAAGGTATTCGTGTTCCTTACATTTTAAAGTAAGAATCTTATGGACATCAATTTCCTTCTTTGAGATACGAAAGAATATGTAAAAAACACGTTTTGCCCCCTCCCCCCCGTTGGGGGGGCGATTTTTGAAAAATCGCTTCTTAAATGACGCCTTCAGCCCAAAAGTAATAAACTCTTAAAATTTGATATCTGTATCTCCAATAGTTTTTGCTGGGTGTTGATTCCTTTATATATATAGATAAAACACGTAAGAACACGTTTAGCCCCCCTCTCCCCCTTGGGAGACGAATTTTGAAAAATCCTAAAACTGGTTTTTAGGTATTCATGTTTCTTACATTTTAAAGCAAGAATCTTATGGATATCGATTTTCTTCTTTGAGATATAAAGGCATATGTAAAAAACACGTTTTGCCCCCTCCCCCCCCTTGGGGGGCGAATTTTGAAAAATCCTGAAAATGGTTTTTAGGTATTTATGTTCCTTACATTTTAAAGCAAGAATCTTATGGATATCTGTTTTCTTCTTCGAGATATGAAGGAAAATGTGATAAAACACGTAAAAACACGTTTTTCCCCCCTCCCCCCCCTTGGGGACCTAATTTTGAAAAATCCTGAAATTGGTTTTTAGGTATTCATGTTACTTACATTTTAAAGCAAGAATGTTATGGATATCAATATCCTTCTTCGAGATATGAAGGAATATGTAAAAAACACGTTTTGCCCCCCTCCCCACCTAGGGGGGCGAATTTTGAAAAATCGCTTCTTAAATGACGCCTTCAGCACAAAAGTAATAAGCTCCTAAAATTTGATATCTGTATCTTCAATAGTTTTTGCTGGGCGTTGATACGTGTATATATGTATATATATATAAGTCAGGACTTCTTCCTTTATAGATATAGATTATTTTGAAATTAATAGTATAGAAAATTGCAATTACAATATATTTAGATATATAGATGATATAATAGTAATTAATAAAAGTAATAACCATATAGACTTAAATTTTTACCCACCTAATCTGGAACTAATGAAAAGTAGCCATGATAATATTAATGTAAAATTTTTAGATATTAACATTAAATTAAATTCTCATAGCAAATTTACTTTTGACTTATACGACAAAAGATCTGACTATAATTTTAATATTGTTAAATTTCAAAATTATCTAACCTATTTACATAAATCTGTTTTTAATAACATTATTGTAAATCAGTTAGTTCGTATAAATAGGCTATGTTCAAAAGATAATAGGATTAAGCATATTTTAGACTTGAAAGCTGTGCTAACACGGAATAATTACCCCGAAAGTCTATCCAAAAACATAATTGGTTGTTTTTTGTTTTAATGAATAGTTTGTTCTGTTGCATTAAATATGTTAAACATAACAATAAGATAAAATAGAAAAAATAACTACTAAAAATAAAAAATAAAATAAAAATAAGTAAAAATAAAAATAATAATAAAAATAACTCTTAGTAATAATAATTAAAAACTAAATTATTAAGGGTATAATAGTCCTAAAATACGGTAACCATAGTAAGTCTGCAACTGAAAATCCAATATCTCCATGGTTGCAAGTTTTGTGACGTCAGTCATCTTGCGGTTACATGTTCTTAACTTCCACTCTGTCTAGCGCCAGGCTTGGTGTTCTTTGGTTAAGTACTATTATTCAATTTTTAATCAATTCTTCTGTTTTTCATGGATTGTACGGTGTCTGAGTGTGTTTATTGTATAGATCATACTCATCGGAAACAATCCATTGGTTTTTAGACAGCATTGACACCGCTGATGAAGAGATACTGTCTAAAACCTCTTTCATACTTTTCTTTTCATGTTATTTGTTCCTGGCTGCAAGTACAGATGGAGTACAAAATAATACGAACACCTGTGAAAAAGTATGACGTATTTCACACCTGCAACAGAAGTCTGCCACCTAGTGAGCGTGAAGAGGAAGGTATCAGTCTCTCAACAGCAGTCACCTACGTTGCATGCTTCTATCGAACTGCCTGTGATAAGGTGAAATGTCAGACCTGTCAGAGTTGCAAAGAGGAATGATAGTTGGAGCGCGTTTAAGTGGAGCATCGATTACGGAAACAGCAAACCTTTTGGGGTTTGCAAGGAGTACGGTATCAGCCATTATGACAGCGTACACGAAAGAGGTTAAGACGACGTCTTCAAAGCACAACAGTGGCCGAAAGTCCAAGCTTGCTAATAGGGATAGACGGGTCTTGGAGCGAATAGTAGCCCGAAAGCACAAGCAATCGTTATCCGAGATAACATCCGAAATGAACAGTCATCTCCAGGACCCCGTTTCAACAAAACTGTCAAAAGGGAATTTCATGCTGCGAACATTTATGGCAGAGTGGCAATTCGTAAACCCTTGGCGACAGCAACTAATGCTTTCAAGCGACGACAATGGTGCAGAGTTCACAATGGTCACCAATGGTCAGATGAATCGTCATTCACCCTATTTCAGACGACCGGACGCGTTTATGTCTGGAGAACGCCCAAAGAAGCGTTTCATTCTGAATGCCTCTTGCCGACTGTGAAGCATGGGGGTGGCTCCATTATGGTATGGGGTGCGATATCTTGGCGCGGTCTTGGGCCACTTGTTATTCTGCATGGGAGGATCAAATCCAATCACTATCTAAGCGTTCTAAGGGATCATGTCCATCCTTTTTTCCAGACTGTATTCCCTGGAGAGCGACCACTTTTTCAAGACGACAACGCCCCTATCCACAGTGCTAGGTGTGTTCAAGAATGGTTCGAAGAGCATGACGATGCAGTTGAACATCTCGCCTAACCCCCTCAGTCTCCGGACTTGAATATTATTGAACATTTATGACACTATTTGGAGTCCAAACTTCGTTCCTGATTTCCACCTCCATCCGGACTTTCGGAATTAGAGACCGCTCTGCAGGAGGAATGGCTTAATATTCCTTTAAATATTGACCATGACCTTTATGCATCTATCCCACGTCGCATTAAATCTGTACTTCAGTCAAAGGGTGGCCCAACCCCCTATTAATAAAGATTTTCCATTATTTCACAGGTGTTCGTATTATTTTGTCCACCATCTGTAGCTTTAGGGCTATTACTGGTTTTCTGTATCATCTATTTCTTATATATATATATATATATATATAATTTTAAGTATGAGGGCTTAAACAAAAAGTTCATCAGATTTCACAAAATCACTAGATTGGGTTTGTGTTTCCAATAATAGAACATTTCCCCAGCTAAACGTGCGGGTTGCTTGAGAGTTGTCTAATTAGCCATTATATAGCAATTGTTGACCGTAGCCCTCTAAACCTTCCTGGAATTCTTAATTTTCCCCCATTATTCTCTGATGTCACATTCAGGAGTATAAAAGTGAGACACGACTATTAGATATGTTAAGATTTAGGTAGGTGTGATTCGCAAGGAGATCGTAATCTTTGAATGGGGGAACCACTTCCAGCACAAGAACTACCGCTTGTAGATGATTTTGCAAAGATGACGTTAGCAGACGTTGAATTTTTAAATATGATCATACTGGGAAGTTTACGTGGCGGACTCTCACGCTTCGCACTGGGAGGATTCTAACAATAAATGTATTTACTGTTACTGATGATGTATGTAGATGTACAGAAGCATTTTAGCACGGTGGATACTGCTAAAGTTGCAAACGCCCAGAAATTGATATTACGAGTTGTAATGGTGTTAGCTACACGAGATGTAGGGCCTGTTCACAAAGGAGCCCAGTAGCATAAGCGTAAAAGGAAAGGTGGCGCTCAGACGGAAATAAACCAATCATAAGCGTTAAAAATTTCGTTGCTAATCGTTTGGAGGTTTGTCATTGGTTAAATATATTTCAATACTTCAACGCTTCCGCTACCGGACTCCTATGTGAACAGGCCCATACACTTGGCCCTCCAAATCCGCGGCGGTTAGGGGCGCAGGATCTCCTAGAAAGTGGAGGATTCACGAATAAGATTTGTCGTCCCCAACGTTTGACTCTTTACAGTGTTGATTCAATTTAACTCCCACAAAAAAAATAAGCCGAATTAAGGGGTGCAACAACCGTCCAAAATCTGTGAAGGAACTTGCATGTCTTCTCCAAGCCGAGTGGAAGAAAATACCACTAGACGTCCTACAAGTACTTGTAAAAAGCATGCCCCTGATGGTTGAGGCTGTAATTGCCCCTCGTGGAGGATCTACCAACTATTGAATATGAATAAATTTTGTTTTTATTTTCTACCACAGTTGTCCAAATACTTATTGGTAGATAGTGTATAAATGGGATAGATGTGTCTATATTCCAGCATCACGCGATAGTGTTGTATGCATTTTACTCTAGGATGTAAACTTCAAGAAAGATTTTAGAAAGAAACTTCTCTAAATCACCAGTCGAAATTACTGCTGAACAAGGTAACTTACAGCAAATATAATTTTTCCGTGATAAAAATTCAGCTTGAGTTACTCTACCCATTATCAAGTCAAATTGAAATATTTTTCTGGCGATTAACAGAATCTAGCTGCTGGTGTATTTTGCCATTCCACGACGTCAGCAGCTCATGGTTCCTAAGAAGATATTGGAGCTGCGTGACGTTCTTTAAACGGGTAATCTTTGAAACTAAAGTTTTTTTAAGGTGCGTTGGATTTCTCATTACTTACACAAAGTATCACTCTCTGCTTATTAATATTTGGTGCCCTGTGTTCTTCAGCTATTACACACAAATCCCCACTTTTTTTTTTTTTTTTTTTTTTGGGGGGGGGGGGTGTTTAATAGTTAGGAAGAGCAGGAAGCTATAAAAAATAGACTTCAAAATTTCCTCTTTCCTTTCTTTTGTTACCTTCCCCACCAATCAAACAAAAAATTTGGGTCAGTGGTGAACACCCGAGGGGGGGGGGGTCTTTCCACCGCAAAAACACCCTTTCGAGAGCCCCTCAACTCAAGGACGAAGCCCTCTCGCGCAGGTGTGGCTTGCGCAACTTTTGCGCCTAGCAGGGTTAATACAACAGAGCAAGCCCAGAGATATAAATCTAAACTTAATGAAAGTAGAATGCAGAGAAACACCTGTGTCGTTAAGGCATCAGTTGAATTCGCAAGTCTTCATTCCACGGTGAATGTATTCATATCGACATTTTGCTAATACTTAAAAAAAGTGCATTTCTTCTCTTAATATCTGAAAGTAGATTTTAAAATGTAGTGTACGCGTTTTACAATGTTTTTAAATATTCTTAAAAATTTAATTTCATAGTGATAGATATCAATAGTTTAAACATTTTGTAAAAAAAAACATATCTAAAAATGTGAAAAACTATGCCCTTGACTTAAAATGTTTACTTCTATGTTTAAAACGCAGAATCCAAAAATATGCATTGATTAATGCGAGGCAGAAAAATACCGACAGGATAATTCCCCATACCTAAAGATAAGGGTTGAAGATTTCCAGTCAACTGATAGATAGGTCGCCATAACTCCCCGTGGAACAAAAATCTATCATTTCAAACAAAATTGTAAAGTTGCTACAGTATCTTCAATTTTGATTAAGTCATCAAACGGTAGTAAAAATTAGCCTTGCTTCCGCTGAAAAATGTATGAATAAACACTAATGGGTTCCGTGGCTTCTCCGATTCTGCTTTGATGTCCATATAAAATTTATATAAACTTCATGTAACAAATCATTACCGTCAGGCCTAAATTGAAGACGAGGAGACGCACACACACGCAAATTAAGAAAAAAGTAAACTTTCGCCGCCATTTCAACTTTATTAATCAAACCCAACAAGCAGAGAAAGAACATAACATGGCGCTAGCGAAAATTGAGAACTTTTGAAAACATAGCACATAAATAATAGTCACCAAATGAAGTTATAGAAAGGATTTGATAATTTTCACCCAAGTTTTTCCGATGAAAGTATTTTGAAAATTACTTAGAAAAATATTACGTTTTCTCTGTAAACATTTAATACTAAGTAGAATATATAGGCACAAAAACTAAAGAATGATTAAGGGAAAAAGAGCTCCTCACCTGAAACGCTTGAGACTAGCAATGTTTCGGATTTTTTAAAACTTTGGAAAATGTACTTGTACGTAATACTATGACAGAAGTGGGACCACCGCTTACTAAAAAACCTAATTTCATTTACTCCTTGTACATTCAGCCTGAAAGTAATTTAGTTTTAACAATAGTTCTATCAATTGCATTAAAATGAAATTTGTGTGTACTGAACTATGGAGAAAAGATGTCAAAATCCTCAGCCGTCCATGCGGGCAATCTGCGATTTTTTGGATGACTCCACCACTGTTGACTCTGTTTTTATACACTACTCATGAGCAATCCTTTATCTCACAATCAGTCCCACTTTTCTATTTTACGATAAAAGCCAAATTAAAAACATATCATTATAATATTTTACAAAGCAAAATCATCAAAACATACCATCACTACAATATTTTACAGCGCTAAAAAGATTTTGCATTTTGGACCATATTTGATAAGGAAAGCTCGCAGTTCAATCTGCACTTCACTCTCGAGCAGTGGCGTAGCGAGGGGGGAGGGGGCAAAGGGGGGGGGTCTATCATGCCCCGGGTGCCTCTCACAGAGGGACGCCAAAAAGGTATCGTGCCCCGGGCGCCAGTTATGATCGCTACGCCCCTGCTCTCGATTTGCTATAGTGCAAGCAAATTGTAAAAAGCTCGTAGAATTCTACAGAATGATTCTGACAAGTGTAAAATGTGGGAAGCAAGTTCATTTATAAATAAAATACGTACGAGACACAAAATTTTGGTTATTAAAGGCTTTATTATCATTACAGAATATTGTGTTAACTACTGTTTTATATACATAAGATAGTCCATAATATACACTATCAGAGAAATGTCGTGTTTATCTCCATGCACAATATTACATGTTTTAAAGTCCTTTTGTACCTTCAAATCTACAGTATAAATGTCAGCCTGTAGCAGAAATTGACAAAAATATAAAAGTATGAAAAATGAGTAAATATTAAAAGCAATAAAAATTCAGATCTAAAACAATTATCAAGCATTAAAAGAGTATCACAAGTCTTGACTTAGTAGGAACAAATTCATTTTTAAAATACATATACATTGAGCTAATACATATCTAGAATCTAGTGTTCAGTCTTCTTGAGATAATTTCAGAACAAGCTCGGTAGCATCAATCAAAGTTCCATTTACTTTACAATATTTGTACTTATCACAATATACAATTAGAAAAGTCCTGGATTATGTATATACAAACAATAAAAATAGAATGATAATTTTTTTAGTCCCAATAGATGAATTTCCCTCGCAACACGAAAATAAGGAGTTTCTTGAGATAATCAATACATAATATTGAAGTGTATGCTGATTAGGCGAAAAAAGGCAGCATGAAGCTAAAATTCAGTCCCTCGCCAAATACTTGACCTATCTTTGGGAAAAGAGGTCATACCTGAGACATTACGAAATAGCATAATTAGGTAAGTATACATGGTGTAATCGTCAAATGTTAAAGAATGTATAAGGAAATAGGCACCAATTATTTTCGTGAGATGCAAGTTTTGCATGACGTTGCAAAAAAACTTGATTAGCCTAAATGTTAAAAGCAAGCACTTTTTAAAAACTTTTTCGTATTGATCTCAAAATCTTGTTCGCATATTTAAGTGCTTAACATTTCTCGAGTTCTCCAAGTATATTTCTGCGCACATATACAAGCCTGAACTTTTATCACACAAACAGTTATTAAAAGCATGCCCAACTTTTTGGACGTTTTATTGTCAGTACTATGATGTATATCTCACTTGAAAATTTGGTTTCATTTCCACATAGATCTAGAAAGCGTACATTTTAAGATATATATCAAAGATGGAATGTATACTTTTGTTTATTGTGATAAAACAGTTTTTATTTGGTTACAAGTATGTACTTTGAATGATTCTCTTATCTGAGTCAAAGCTCCAAACACAGTGACAGGGCAATCTACAATTCAGTTCTGAACCATTAAAGTTGTGGGCTTCGTATTTAATGCGGTTCCCGATGTAGCAGAATTACTCGATGACTTGAATTCTTTAGGTCTGGACGTAATCTTGAATTTGTTTTTTAAATAGCTAAGGACTTTTGACGAGCACGAGAAGGCTATGAAGATGAAAAGTCCTTGCAGGGTGTTCAGAAGGACAAAAAAGTACCACAGAAAGGGTGCGTCGATACATCCCGCGATTAAGCCTGTTACCCACGTGAGGCCCATGAGTAAGGCAAGTCGCATGTACAGCTTGAAATTTCGCCTTTGCGATTTGCTTTGCTGCTTCATGGAGGTTTGCGTTGTCACCACTATCATGCGAGAACTAGAGATGAAAAATATAACATTTGCCAACATGACGGCAAATAGAGGTGTTGCGAAAAATACAAGAAGAGATCTTCGTCTCTTGAACCAACAGGGGGAACTGGCAAATCCGGGTCTATAAGGAGATGGAAATAGATCAGTGTATTCTGCAAATGCAAGAACTATCACAAGGAAGAGGGGCGTTATCCATGTGAAGAACGAATATGTCAGAAACCGTTTCAACTGTTTTCCACTAGATACCCTGAGTTCTGTCGTTGCCATTTTTAGGGTTCGCCAGACATCGAATGCCATGACACCCATCCAGAAGAAAGATACTTGGAAGAAATAGAATGTCAGAAATGCAGTAGCTGTACATAGATTGTAGGTCAGAGAATCCATCTGCCCGCAAATAAAAAAAAAGTAGCCGAAGAAAAGAGCTGTGCACAGAGATACCAAATTCTTACCAGATAAATTTCGTAAATCTGGTACCAGACAGAAAGCTACGAAATGCAACACCAAGAAAAGCATTGATACTCCAAGACCAATAATTGTTGCATATCCTAAAATGGGTAAAAATTTGATTTCATGCTCTAACGTAAAATGAGGACATACCAGTATCGAACCGTCTGTGGCAAAATACGATGTAGGTTCATACGACTTATTGTATTTTGGGACGAATATTGTTTGATTAGGTAACATTATATAATCTCCATCATAAAGCGAAATCAATAAACAATTGTTAAATTTTGCAACAGTATCGGGGTAAATGTCAGAAATGTTATAAGATTTACCCAGTTCAAGATTTCCTAAATCAGAGGTTACAACTTCAGATGTTGACCCCAGTTTCTTGTTCTCGTGAGTAATGTTAGTCCTGTTATTTTCGAAGATCTCTGTATCCTTCGACTCAATAGATTCCTCTATAATTTCTGAGGGTTTTGGCACCGCTACAGGATTACGCATTGCGCATCTCCGACCCTCTCTCACGTAACCAGGCAAACACGTCAGACTTCGGCATTTCTTGAAAAAAGGATCGAATACTTCTCCATTCTCGCACAGTTTTATCTTCCCAACTTCTTGACCACGTTTCTCATTTATGTCCAAGAGAAGAGCAAACGAATGGGTTCCGAATTCGCGGAAGATATCAATGCCCCTAAGCTCTGCCGACTGGCAGGACAAATGAGTGACGTTGATATTATTGCAAAGAGCACAGTGTGCATTTCTGTAACCGTAACCTCCGTGAACGAATTTTGCTCCCATATAAGACCGGCACATGGTTCGGACTTGCTCATCCTTCCAGTCAGGATCGCAAGTCGAAACGAGATTGGGTTTGCACAGCCGAATCTTGCTTTCTAACACCAAAGGCATCACTGGGTCGACATCACAATCGTGGAAAAACAGGGAACCGTTTTCATCGTGGAGATACAGTCCCCAACTCTCTCCATCTGTTGCGAGATTTTGGAAAACATAATCGTCTGTAATGTTCTTGGAACGATTGAAGAGTGTCAAGAGCGCACATTCCAGCCTCGGTGTCCACAACATTATGTTATCAGATTTATCATTGCATATGCTGCAGTAATAATTTTTGTATGTTAAACCGCTCGTTGAATCTGTCACAGGCATGGAACCCAAGGGATCCGCTTGGTTTCCAAGTTTAGTTTTTTCACACAGATCTCTGACATCTTCGGGTCCATCGTATAACGGTGAGCATGAATCCTTCATGAAGACGCCACCGAACTGTTTGAGATCGAAGCACTTCAAGTCGTTTGTATTCTTGATCATTTCGTTTCCAGGAGCATCGATGCAACAGTCACCATACTCTGAGCACAAGTAGTCGCAGGCGCAGTTGCGTTCTCTGATCGAGGTTAACTGCCTCCTGCCCGTCGATCTCTGATAGGCGCAGCTGTCCAGCCTTGGACAACTGTTCCCAAACTTTTCGACTTCGGAGTAATTCAAGCTCAAGTGGCCGTTGACTTCGGAGAGGCAAAGCATGACTATGGCGACGTAACAGAACATCTTCACTGAAAGTTGTAGCATGTCCCGATATGATGTCAAGTGGGACTTAAGTTTCCGTTTCATTGTTAGTGAACAGCAAGCTACTTCCCCTAGAAAAGGAAAAAAAAAATATTTAATGACAATTCACCATTTTCATAACACTTAAACATAATATATTTTCCAAAATTAATTTTAAACATGCTAGGAGCAAAATCTTGGTCGAAAGAAGCGGGCCACTTTTATTCAAACTGATATCATTCAGACTTAAAACTCAAATAATCTCACAATATGAAAGTAAAGTTCCTCTGATTCTTATTGAAATATTTCGTGATTGAATTTAAATAATTTCCGAAACTATTGCATTCTTTTTCTTTATTGCATATGCTGACACTTGAGATCAATGAATATAAAGGAAAGTATGATGAAAACCCCAGATAAGATCCTAAAAGGCAACTTTCATACTCGTATTTTATTTATTTTTAATCCTACAAATGACCTTATCCAGAAATTTATTCATTGATATCTTGTTTTAAAATAGGCATTATAAAAGATGGCTAAGTATTGTGTAATTTCAATCGCTAATAACGATACAGCAATGGTTAGATATGTCATTACTGAAAATTTCCATCTAGATGAAATTTTCAGTAGACATCTTAGTCCTTTTTATCCAGTAGATATCTTAGAGCGGTTTCATTTACACATCCCAAGACTATCGCAATATGGACCTGTTGCACAGATCTTGCCCACACTGAATATTGTTTGTTGTCTTAAGGTCAAAAAGTTGAAACTTGACATTTCCAGCTCTGATAGAGTGTGAATTAAGTTATACTATGAAAGGGTTCCGTAACAATGAGGTGAAGACAAACTTAGAAGACGATGTTGCTTGACTGAAAGCGCTACGGGGAAACTTTGCTACATAAGGACCTACAATTAGACTGGTACCTACAGTTTAAAACTGATTCCGAACACCTAGTTACAAACATCTATTCCAATAGTGGAGCTTGAACCCACATACACTTTGAAGATTAGGACTATTGTCTAGAAATTAGCCATTCACAAATAGATGTTTAATAAATCTGGTATTTTTCTTCTTTCGTTTACTTGCATGTAACGTTAAAATAGACTAATATATATATATATATCTTCGAGGGAAAACATGCCCTCCGTGTGGCAGTCACAGGTGGTTAAAATTCAGCGCTGCCCTAGTCAAATAATCCCCCTCTCCCAGTGAGTGATAGGGTTAAGGTTATCTCTAGGCTATCTAAGGTTATCTCAGGGTTATCTACTTTAACACCCTGGTTTATAATCATGAATTTGATCAACTACAGAAATAATGAATTTACATCCTCTGAAAAATTCTTGCGTTGATTCGACTTTCTCTAGGCGTATTTCCATATCACACTTTAGTATAATTCCATAAAACATACTCTGCCACAGATCCAGATCAAATTATTTTTTTGGAGTGAAAGTTTGACACGTGAAGTTTCAGCATTTCGTTACATGATTGAGTGGCATTGCATCCCGCGAAACGCCAGAGGCACCCACTGGGACATTAACGGAACTTTCACCTCTTGCAGAAAGTAAGGAGGGATTTTCCATGGGATTCTTAGAAAGGGAAAAGAGAAAATTAGGTTAAGAGGCACCGATACCCCCAAATTTGGGGCGGGTGAGGGGCCCACGCTCACCTGCGAGGAGATGGCCGCTATCTTTATCAAGTAGGTATTGTTAAGGAGCGGTCAATGTCTTGAGGCACATGTTCGGGGACAACTCGTTCATTTTCCACAGGGGCGCAAGAACCGAGGTCTTGCACGCATGATTGAATAAATATTGAGCAAGGAACTATATAAACATTGTAATGTTTCGTCAGAAAAGGCCTGGTAAACTAACAAGCAATGAAAAAATTTTTTTTTACATTTTAAATCATACGATCTTTGATGCAGAAGAAGGAAATAAATGTTTGTTAAAATGAGCAAGATTTTAGCGGATAAATCACTCACAGTTGAGTCCACTTCTTCGGAAATTTACGTTAGGGTAAGTCATTGGGACCGCCTGTCATAAGTTTTTTTTTAAATAACTTTTTGCTTATTATTACAAACTAGGTCTGTACTGTTCACCGTACAGCTAGTACAAACCGATAAAACGAGAACTTATGTCAATGAGACGTCATTTTGACATAATCGACGTCGAAAATTTAGATATTTATACCCCACGTCGAAAATTTAGATATTTATAAACTTTCCTCCAATTTTACGACAAAACCACAGAAATCTTTCCATTAGACTTCCTTAGATCATAACAGATATATAAATTTTAGAACTAACTGTTTTGTCCCGTATTGCAGTTTTTACAAGTGCGAGGTCAAAATCGTATAGAGTCCGAGTTACGTACCACCCTTTGAGAAGAAAGAAAAAAAAATCTGTGCATAAGAACTATACAATACATTAAGATTTGTAGAAATGAAAAAGAAAAAAATGTTAGGCAATTAACAGATTTGTGTCACTTTTAGCGGATATCGGATTTAAATCATCGCTGTAGCACTAAAAGCAACGGTAGTCAGCTTGACAACCGCTGAGATGGATTTACATTATCTAAAAGAACTCAGCAATTGAATTTCAAACTTTCAAAATTATTAAAAATGCCATCTACTAAAAGTATACAAGTTTGTACTAGGACATGTATAAACTAAGTTTAAAATTTGAATAGAATTATTTATAAAAATCGCTCAACCGTATTCACTCATTTCATTTTAAAATTTTCAGTCATTTTTTTAATAAGAAACTGAATTAAAATGTTATACTTTTAATATTCAAATTAAATTATTTCAGTTGCTTTCATATCTGTAGTTGAAATTTATCTTAAGATTTCAATAATTTCCCCTGTATTTTCGAAAATCCGTATTCTAACAACTTAGCAAGTCCGTTAAAGATATTACTCTAATATTCTAAATAATAGTGTTCAGTCGCCTGTGAATAAAGTCAAAATAAAACAAACATCATTTTATCTAAGAGAAAAATATGAAGAATTCTATAAGCGTTTTTCCAAACATAAATTGAAAATATTAAAGTCTAGCTGGGCGCCATCAACCATAAAACCTCCCACGATCGACCTATTAGCTATCTGTGATTAATAAAAATAGTTAATTTGCATTTCGACCAGCGAAATCAAAATCTATTTACCTCGGTTAATGACAATTTTAAAATGATTTCACTAAAATTTATTTTCACAGGTGGAATTTTATATGAAATATAAACTCTTTAACAGTTCTATCTGACTCACTGCTTTATAAGTAGGAAAACTAACATCTTAAAAACTGATAATCTCGAAATATTACGTCGACCGGGACCATACGACAATGTCAAACTGGAGATTGGCGCTGCGTAGCAAACCCTGCAATCTCAGCCGAAGGTTGATTTCCCGTGTTCGGTTTATGAATAGGCATGGGCGCCGGACGGACAATACAGATCTGCCGACCCGGGGGGCCCCTTAAAAACGGATAAACAAATTGATTTAGGGAGGCTTTAACCACATGCTCAAATTCTTTATGGACATAAGTTTCATATTTTTTCACAAGGCAACAACGTCGTGTCCGGAGTACCTGGGTCTTTCGACTTGTGGCAAGATATATTGTTGTCACGATACAAGTGCTCAGGTAAAATTTAAATAAAAAATAAGGCCATCAGAAATTTAAAAGATAAAAATTTAAAGATGGAACTTGCCTAAGAAGGAAGATTTTTAAGTTGCAATATAAAAATTATATCCGCATTGAGATCATTGCAAAGTACCAGGGGAAAGCTAAAAATCGAGAGAGGTATTTTAAAATAAATAAGTTAAATTATCACGATAAGAAAAGCCGATTCGCCTTTTCACAAGGCCAATCGGCTTTTCCATATTTAAAGGTTTGTCATAAAAAAAATATGTATATATAGATATAACTCTAAACCTCTGACCGTAACAGCGAAATGAATACGAGCAGCGAAGACAAAAGAATAAGCATGTCCTGGATAACAATCGCTCGCAAAAAGACATTTAAGTACGTTAAGAATTTATTTTCTTTATTCTCGCGAAAACGGCTTGTCAAAAAAGGCCATTCATTTTTTCTTTCCGTTTATGCAGTTTCATATTTCCAGATCCGTAAACCAAGATTGTCCCATTTTTCAACTGTACGAAAACTACATCTCTCAGTATTCTGAAGAAAATTGATGTCACAGCAATTTCGTATAAATACCCGCAACCGAGAGAATTTTAAACTATTGAGGAAAAAGAATCGTGTGAATCGGAATGATAATTTATATTCTAATGAATACCCTATATAAATATCTATCATGAATGAAAGTGAAGAAAGGCAGCCACAAATTTACAAAAAATTGTAGCGAGATATACTTTGTAAAAAACTGTCTAAACGGAAATTGGTTGTCCTCTTTACCAAGTGACTTGATAGTTGAGTTTAAGGCTGCCGTGTACTAACCTTATTGGATTCGCTTACCTCAATGTTAACCCATGGAAAAAATTTGTCTACTATTTACGGGTACATAAATGCTGATAATCCAATAAAAATGGTATTTTTAGATAGCCTGAACTTTTCTGTATCTCGCAACAGGATTCATTTTAAAAATTTCGTTCACCAAAGGAATTTAGGAGCGTTAACACCCTATACCATATTTTTTTCTCCCGAATAATTTAAATTTTAAAATATTATTAGCATTAAAAAAATTCCTCAAGGTGTAAAATTTCTCTATTACGGAGTACAATTTTAAAAAAAAATCTTTCAATCCAAGTCGGCAATCCTTGTACACATTTCCTCTATAAGTTAACATTGAGGTGAGCGAATCCAATAGGGTTAGTACACAGCAGCCTTAAGGTTCCTATGTACCCAAGAGAGCAGCACTACAGATAATTAAACTTCCCGATGTCTCTATAATAGGTCGTTTATTTTGTGATAAGAAAGACTCTTCTCGTTCAGGCTTTTTTGGTTTGTGTGATATTCCAGGAAGTTTCAGGAGTTCACAGGAGAGGAAAATTTTATATTGTATGCCTCAACTATCCTCTTAAGTGCAACCTCTTAAGCAAAAAAGAAAAAAAAATCGTTAAAGCTCACCTAGAAAACATTTAACGTTAAATGCAGGTGTGCACTAAACAAGCCCAGACAAAACTTACTGTGCCCATGAAGCAATCAAATAAGAAAGTTTAAGATTAGTGATGTTGTAAACTGGGGACAAATCAGGAACAAAGATCGTGGACGGCCTGTATTTTGGGCGCGAATATGGAGCAAGATCATGAGATAGGGAAACGGGAAACAGGTCGAGACTTTCTTTTTTTTAATCTTTTCTTTAATTGAAATCGTATAGAAGGGCAGCAAATGTGAAGATGAAATTAATTACCCTTTGAACTTGCAGATGACCCCCCTAGAACTATTTACCCCCCCTTTCCCCCTCTCACCGCATAGTGGTAACAGGAAGTTTCCAGCTTGATACGCCGCTCACGGCATTGAAATTTTCCACAACCTACTGAAAACACTTTCAGTGCAATGGGATCCGTGAGGTGTATTGTAGGCGAAAGTTCTACCTACCTACATCAGGACACAACGAACTTAAACGCGTGTATCTTAACTATGTTCATTCGAGATTAGAGTTTTCAAAGAGACAGCACAGTCGCAGCGGTCAAATCAAACTTCTAATCTTTCATTTATCAGTCATTTCCATAAAACACTCCCTTCCGTTATTTCGTTACACTTGCAAAAGTTCAATACGAACGCAATGGCGCAAACAACATGCATGGATAGATGGTAGAGAGAACGGCTTAACCTACTGCTTAACCGAACGGCTACAAACATCTATGCCAATACTGGAACTTGAACCCATAGACTCTGGTACCGAATTTCAGCTCCCTACCCATTCGGCCATCGCCCGGCTTCAAATGACTTGGACAACTATAGTATTTTGAACAAAGCCTTCATATGACAACGTATACGCTCATTCCTTTTACCCTTAAGATATCATTCCTTTTACCCTTAAGATAAAGTTCGTTTTACCTCAAGGCTAGGAACTTTTCAACATATGGGTGGATAAGAGAAGATGAATACGCCTTTCGCCGTGGAAAATGGTAATATCAGAACGATAACGAACGTCATCCACTATCTTTTTGTTTACGCAATCTTAGCATAATGTCCTGCCATGCTTTACTTTGCTGACGTGTTCAGAAGTCTCTGGCGACATCAATTTAAATTATTGATGTAAACTAGAATGCATAAATAGACAGTAAGCTTGATATTTCTCTCGAAATAAGCCTATAGAATCAGGCCCGAGTCGTAACGAGGAATGCAAATATACCTCCTCTAACCAGGCCAGTGGGTCTAGGCGCGAAAAACCCGAAAATAAAAACATACAGCGGTTTCGCTTTCTGCTGTAAGCAACAGAGGGTGAAACCCTCTTGGGCATTTTATTATACTACATGCAAGGCAATTTCCCCACTTCTCTCTTCACAGGATCCGCATTCTCAACTCAACGGGGCGGAACATATCTTTCTACCTTTCGGGTGGCATCACGCCTCTCAACAAGGCACTTTCTCGATGTTCTTTATCTAAGTAGGCGTTACAATAAGAGCTGACACACAACGGCGCTTCTAAATTAAATTCAGACCAAGCATATCACAACTATTAATGTTATCACTATTAGTTCAGAAAAATGTTAGATAACAGAGACAATAGTTGTCAACTACGAGTCACAGTATTTAGAGCATTAAAGCGTATAATAAAGATTTTTTTTTTTTTTTTTAAAGGTCTGCAGATAAGATTTTAAAAAGAAATTTAGGAAAGAATTTAAGAATTTTTATACAGTTTGATTCCTTTTGTACAAAGACGATTTCTGTCATGCATGTTCTTACATGGGTATCCTTTTAATCGTCTTACCCAACTGGTAGCAATACAAGAAAACCCTACCTTTTATCAATATCTACAATTAACCTTTTTTATACTTTATTTTGGCCTACAGGCAAAGGTTATAATAATAATAATATATTATTATTATATGTTTATATATGTGTGTGTATATATATATATATATATATATATATATACATATATATACATATACACATAATTTATGACGAAACACACATGCTCTCTGTGTGTGTGTGTACGTACACACACACAGAGCATGAGTGTTTTAGTCACAGAACTCATCCTGATGTCTAAAAATCTACATCTTTTAGCAAACATTTTTCGGGCACTACACATTCACAATTAGAATGTAGATAATTTCATGCAGTGGCACACCCAGGATTTTTTCTTGGGGGAGGGGCCGAGATGAACGTATAAAAATATTTATAATGCAAAATCAATATTCATAATGCAATTTCTATTTCTTTTGGGGGGGAGCTTCCCCCCCCCTCTGGGTGCGCCACTGATTTCATGCCTCTAGATGAAAAATCTCTTAAAATGTTTCTATAGATGTTCAGAATAACTCGAAAAGGCAGAGTCAATTTTTTTCCCGTGGGATTACCTCGAGGAATCAAATATGGCGTTCAATCGTCATGTTAGGCAAACAGAACTGCCTGATGTACAACCTGCTAGATTTGAACTCTATTCCGACGCATTTCCAGAAGCGACAATCGGGCATTGATCTTCAGCTTATCTCAGAAAATAATTTCATGTTTTATGGCCCTTTTTTTCTTTCATCCGAAAAGACCAAAATATTTTCATCGAGATCAGTCTATCGTTGGCGATCATTTCTGGTATTAATTTAAAAATGCGCCCAAATTATCCCCGCAACTCATTGTTGTTTTGGGAGTTTTATGGTTCTACAACCTTAAAGCGGACTCAGTAGTTATTAAAATGCAATGGGGGTGGTCTTAACACAGGCAGAGAGTGCTGTTCAGCTGTTTACGGAGTTCATCATACGATACTCGTTTGAACTGTAGCTGATAGGGATGCGAATAATTAAATAACCCCAACAAAAGATCTAAGACTACTGTGCGCATATCTTCAAAGCAGAGGAAGAAACAAACATGGTTTAGAGGACAATACCCCCGTTTGTGAACGCTAAATGAAATATTGCGTCATCTCCGCCTATCCGATTTCGAAGCAGATGGTGAATCCCAACAGTGGGATACGGGTGTCGAGGAAGATAAAATGTCATTGAAGAAAATGTCGTTGGGAACGACAGTATTGTTAAAAAAAAAAAAAGGTATTAGCTTCCTTAAAATTAGTAAATTGAGATCTTCAAGCTTGCCCTGAACTGATTTCCACTCTTACAAACGCCATAAAAACCTCGTAAGAGTTACCCGTATTAGTCATACTAAGCACGACGAATTTTAATAGTAACGATCACTGTTAACCACTAACACCATATTAATAATTAAATTTTTCTCATTTTGCCTTATGTTATTTCCAGGAGATAAGTTGGAATCATATTAGAGCGATCATCGTATCTTGTACTTGCTATTCAATCTACTTTTACTTTAATCTTATCTTTACTTTAATCTTATCTTTACTTTTACTTTAATCTTATCTACTTTTACTTTAATCTTATCTCTTTATTCATTTTTTCTCTTTCATGAAGAAAAATGTCATACCTCAATTTTTTTTCCCCATTTTAAAAAAGGTTTGTATCACCGTTATAAACCTGTCACCCTTAAATTATGACAGTAACATTAAAGTTTTGTTCTTGTGATAAAAATTCAAAATTTCATTGGGATTATTTGCTTTTATATCTACAAGATGCGAAGTGACCGAATGGCAAAAGGGTATCCATAGCTCACGATGCAAGAACATGATGACGTCAGTGATTATGTTAGTCTGTTACGTCAGTGATTACATGTTATCCTCCAAAACATAAAGTGCTTCAGCGTAAATTCATCTTCAAATCCGGGGATTTGGAAGGGGGGGGGGAGTAAGGGAAGCGGGGCTCAGCGCGGATATTACCCCCAGGCATTCGTGCTCCTTTCTATGTTCCAACTGACTGATGTGATCTTAACAATACTTCAGTCGATAAGTCTCATTGGGTATCTAACAACTAGAAACCCAACTGATTTTGACAACTTAGACCTTGAAACACTGTCGCTACTTACCCCTTGACAGAAAAAGGTAATATAAATTGGAATAAAATGTCTTTCAATAACTTGTCATATTTCTTGGATACGTGCCATACGCATTGTGAAAAGCATGGAAATTTGGTCGGGGCTACCTGTTTTAACAGGCTGTCTCATTAGCCACTGTAAATTTTGAAGAGGAAAAATACAAGGACAGATACAAGTTACGATGTTCCATGGGAGTCGTGTAAAATATGTCCCAAGGCGAAATGGAAGATTACATCCCGACCTTTAACTTCACATGGTTTCTCTTGATAAATTGGGGAAAATATTCCGTTTGAGTTGTATAGGCATTTTAATATCCCAGCCGAGGTTGATTGCTAGGATTTCCGAATCCAAGAAGACCTACTAAGTGTGAAATACTAAGGAACACAGAATTCATCTATGTAGATTGAAACCTTTAAGTAACATCATTACGTTTTAACATCAATGGAATTCAGTAATAATTATCCCAGTGTAAAGCGATGATGTTCGAAACAGAAGGTTATTTAAATTGTGGCCATAAAAACGTAGCAACTCTAAGATCTAGCTATATCAATTCGACCTCTGTCTATAGGGTTCACGACTATCCAGTCTTAATCTCTTTCCTCCAGGGTAAAAACCTTTATCAAAATATAAAATTTTCACAAAGCTAAGCACCCTTTTTGATGAGTTATCAAGTCACTTGAGACGTTTCCGCTTATATGTAGCATCTGAATAGTAGCCCCACAGCAAGATCTCAAAGCACGTTTGTGACCGTGGAGAAAACGCCATTTCTCTCTGACTTGACTCCTTCAACCTCAAGGTGTGCGCACGACCCGAACAGTGAAAGGGGAATCAACTCTTTTTCGAAGGGGGGAAAAGGAAACCGCCACCTACGTGCTTCGGCGGGGAAAAAGTAGGTCAGCGGTCTTACCTGGCCGAGAAACAAAGCTGCCGAGGACACACAAAAAACGGATCTCCGGGTTGAAGGCACTCGGAGGCTGACGTCATACAAATAGAAATCAAAACAGTGGAAACGCACGTGGTCGCGGATGGGGTTAGGTGTCAACAAAGGGTATGAAAACAGAAACCTGAAGGAGCATGCAAAATGTGCTGTTATGACGACATAATTAGGCGGATCATGTTTTCCGTTGAAGCTCAGGAACAGCAGAAAAAAAGTTTAAAAAAAAAAGAGAGAAATTCATAAAAGGGTTTCTCACTGGGAGGATAACTTGGTGTACTTAAATCAATAAAGCTTTAAGTAAAATTTTATATGAAATTCCTATAAGTGATGGTAATACTCTTAAAAAAATAAACGTAATGCAAACAGGATGGTACATGCTAAATTAAATAAACTTGGATCCAGGGTAAATTTGATATTAACGTGAGCGATTGTCCTACATATTGAGCTACCATAGAAAATTTCAGTAGCTGAACAGATAGACCACTCTAAAAAAAATGTTAAAATTAAGCATGTCAAATTCTGTTAAGTGACTTCCAACTTCGTGTGTCTTAGCGAAATAAAGGAAAAGTTATTTTATGGGTAAAATATTATACCACCAAGAATTAATAAAAATATGGAGAACCTACTGGAAAAATATTTTGTATGTTCATCTTCGGTGTTACGCCTCATGACTAAAAGCTGAAAACTGTTTATGCTATATATTGTGTGTGTGTGTGTGTGCCTGTGAAACCCATTTATGAATTTCTCTCTTTCTGTGTGTATGCACGTGCATGCATGCACGAGGATCGTTTGACAAGTTTGTGCATAATGACTTATACAACATCCCTTAAGATGTCTGAAATTTTCCTGGGCTTTTTGCTCATAAAATTTCTTAACTATTGATGCTAATGTCAGAATTTCATCGTTGCTTCAAATTTGATAATTTTCCTTTATAACTCTAGTTTTTAAATTTGCTTGCTTCCTTAAAGATTTTCTCCCTATTTTAAGGGAAAGAATGTTTAGGCACACTGTCGTCTCTTTAAGAAGGTCGTTTGATGAGTCTATGCAAAAATCCGCGTGATGGAGTCACTGCAATGAAATTGTCGGTTCTCACATTTGGCATACTTCAAAGGCATGCATGCCAACCTGTAAACAGAATCCACTCTTAGTCTGTGATTGACAGCCATTTTAGTTGGTCAAATCTTTTTACTGCTTCCACAGTGGATAAAAACGAATTCCATGTGTTGAAGAAACATTACTATTTAAAAGGTATAACAGCACCAGGACCTAAATTCGCGTTGATAAATATTATGGCGAGCCTGCACCTTATTGCTGGGATTGATTTACAAGTGGTTTCTTGATTTGTGGTCGAATGAGCACAAGTGACACTGAACGTTTTGGTAGCCTTGCTAAGATTACTACACTATAAATTATTAAGATAAAAAAAAATCCACATGAAGGTGAAGGACAGGAGGTAAAAAGTACTCAAGATTTCTCAGGCAGTTGGCATCTCATCAGATCTCACATATTTTTGCATGAATATTTGTCTGAGCGAAAGCTGCAGGCAAGGTGGTTGCTACGTTTGCTAAAAATCAATCGAAAACTGGAACGAACGAGTAAACACTTCGAGGCACAATTTGAAGCTATTTCAAAGAAATCCGGGTGAATTTTTGCATCGTTTCGAAAACAGTTGAGAAACATTGATACATCACTATCAGGCTGAAACGAAAGAACAGTCGAAAGAGCGGTTTGAAGCAGGTGAACCTGCGCCAAAGAAAGCTAAAACATCAAACTTCCATCAGCAGGAAAGGTTATGGCCATGGTATAATCTTTATTGACTATTTGAAAAGATCAAAACAATCATCGGAGAGTACTATGCATCTTTACTGGAACGTTTAAATAGTGAAATTAAGAGAAAAACGCTACATATAGCGAGGAGAGGGGGGGTGGGTCTTTTTTGGCCGGAAATGCTATGGCTTCGTCATCTGTGACAGCGGCGGCAAAACTGTGAGAATTACAGTATTTTTTGGACCATAAAACGCACCTCAAATTTATGGGATTTAGAAAAGAATATTTTGCATTTTGCTCGGTATATAAAGATATTTCCAATTTCTTACTTAATAAAGATTAAAAAAAAATATTTTAGGTAATCTCTTCTAACGAAACTATCGCGGGTTATTAACGTAGGATTACCTTAAAAAAAACAAAAAAATTAACGCATTTTTGTACTTTTCTGTTTAAGGGGACTCACGACCCTTAAGTCGAGGAAATAAAGAATATTTTCATACTTTTTGACACTTTGTAATTATTTCAATTTACTCCCAATTTTTCCAAATTTTATGTATATGATAAATTGATATATTTATTTTAATGAATGAATTTTCAACCCTCAAAATCATTTTAAATAATTTTTTTTTAAATGCTTTAGATATACCTTGTTTCTTAAGTATTTTTATTGTATACTGGCTTGCGTGCAGAAATATGAAATTAATTTTACACTCAAATGTACAATTCCTGTTTTATATTTAAAATAAATAATTCAAAATATAATTAAACATATAACATTCAACATTAAAATATTTTTTCAATTTTTTTAAAACTGCTCAAAATATACTAAAAAATTCCTTAAATTTTTACATTAATTAACCCCTGAAAAAATAAAATGTGCAGTGATTGCAATAACTCTAGTTCAGACTCAATAAAATAACAGGATTATGCAGTGATAAAAATTTCATGGAATTATGTTTCATAGTTTCTGAGATATCAGTTGCGGAATGGTGCAAAATTACATTTTGAGAGAAATGAGTTGAAAGTTTTTCTTACCATAAACTTGATCAGTAATTAAATATTTAGAATATCAATATCTCCGGAATTAAGCGGAATATTTTCACGCGGTTTGCTTTATTTTGTACAGAAATGATCAGGCTTTAACATATATTTTTTTTTCAAAAAATCGAATCTTTTAAAGATTAAAGGGTAGTGAGTCCCCTCAACTGTTTACTGCTACTGGGTTTGGCGAGCTGCCAAAATTATAACTCGTGTAGCAGGACAATTTTTCTCTTCGAAGGACCGTTATTGAGGAACGAATCCTACGTTAAAATATATAATAAAAAACACAAATTATAACAATATAAGTAAAATATAATATATATAATAATAAATTTATTTTAATTTAATGTTACCTTCGGATCCCAAAGACGCACCCCAATTTTAAGTCGATTTTTTTTTTAATGGTAAAAAGGTGGTGCGTCTTATGGTACGAAAAATACGGTACACTTCGAAATTATATCGCACCCTCATTCTCCAGATTTTACCCCTCCAAACCATTATTTAATCCCAAATATGAAAAAAAAAATTGCAGGGTAGAAATTTGTATCTAATTCCGAAGCGATTAACGAAATACGCTTATTTTGCAGAGTTGGACAAGTCTCACTTTAAGGAGGGGATAAAAAAATTAAAAAAAGAAAATTGTTAGACCTGATGTATTGACCGGTGGATTATGAGGAAAAATAAATAAAAACTTTATTCAAACCAAACTTTTTTTTTCCACTTCGCACAACAACCAACCTTCCGAAGATACATAAGTGAAGATCGGCAAAGCAAAACTGGAAGTCCTGGAATGTCATACTCGGAGGTCGAGAGATGCTAAATCGTGCAACCATAAGAGAGGTTTAATTCTTTAAAATGGTTCATAATTTTGTTGTTGAACTGGCATCAAGCGCATCAGTTCTGATGAAGTACACTCAGAACTTCATCAGAACGTCACAAAAAAAAATATATGCACCTAGAAGAAATCGAGCTACTATCACGAAACTTGGCAGGAATGTAGTCTGGTAAGAGATATGCAAATGATTAAAATTTCGACGCCAATGAGACAAAGGTAAGCGCGCTATGCGCATATGGGATGCACAGCTGGGAGAGTTTAAACGCATGATTCCTCGTGCCATAGGGTTATTCAAACAAATCTGGACTTGGATGGACGGTATTGTGACTAGAGATGCCTCTGAGACGTAACCGGCGACAGTACGAACAATTGTCGGACTTTGAGAGGGGGCGTATTGTAGGCCTCAGAGAAGCAGATTGGTCGAACAGGCGTATCGGCCGCCACCTCGGTCGGAGCGATATGGTAGTTGATCGGTGTTGGCAACGATGGATTGCAGAAGGGATAGTTTACCGTCGCGGAGGCTCAGGGCGTCCTAGGAACACAAATGCACGCGAGGATCACGCAATCATAATAGCGGCCACGGCCGCACCAACAACGTCTCTAGAATCGGTTCGACGTCATTTAACACCTTCCAGATATCCGGTGGTATCAAGGGAAACCATTCTGAGACGACTGGCCGACGTCCATTACGACGCCTACCACTGACCCTACATCATAGGCAGTGTCGATTGGATTTTTGCCGACCTCGGGCAATCTGGAGTGTGACCGACTGGAGGCGTGTGATCTTCAGTGATGGATCCCAATTCAGTCTCAAAGCTGGTGACCAACGCATACGCGTGTGGAGGCGGCCAGGCCACCGGTCCGATCCAGCATTTGTTGTCGCGGGGCATACGGCGATTACACAAGGTGTGACAGTGTGGGGAGCGATTTGGTGGGACACACGATCACCTCTAGTAGTCCTTCAACGCACTTTGACCGCACGCAGTTATGTGGACGAGATTTTAACGCCAGTTGTACTGCCTATGTTATCAAGTCGCCCAGGTGTCATTTATCAGCAAAGACAACGTTCGTCCACATACTGCGCAACTCTTCCAACAATGTCTTCAGGGATATGACGTATTACCATGGCCTGCCAGGTCACCAGACCTCTCGCCAATAGAGCAAACCTGGAACGTGCTTGGAAGGCCGTCCCGGAATAGTGGTGAATTAACTGCCCAGTTGCAAAGATTATGGCATGATCTTCCGCAGGAGGTCATAGGTGACCTCATTGATTCGATGCCGCGCCGTGTTTCGGCTTGTATAGCTGCCAGAGGTGGATTTACTACTTACTGACTTGTAGCCTTTTTCATGACATATCTTCTTAATAAAATGGTCTGTTCTTCTGAATTTGTAATCATTTGCTTATCTCCTCATACACTACATACATGTTAAGTTTCGTGATAGTAGCTCGTTTCCTTCTGGGTGCATATATTTTTTTGTGACAATATTTCGTAACCATCAGATGATACAATGATTTTTTTTAAAATGGTCCGATGAAAGGATCGGATAGGGCAGTCCATATCATCTAATCTTACGTAACGGGTTATGAGCTGAATATGTTTTATAATTTTTACATATTAAATTGATTTCTAAAGTGATGTCCATCAAATACTATCTGACGAAATTGAATCGAAACTTAATATACATTATCTCTTAGGTAAGTTGAAACGTACTAGTTATCTACAACAAATACTCGTCAGATTAATTTTAATCTTTCTAGAAACCCTCAAGGTCAAGCACACCCAGTGCCATAAACGGCTTTCAATAATCTAGTACGCATCGATATCAAACAAACCACTACAACTTCATCTTTATACCCTGGAAAATACACCCACCTTTTCTATCGGAAATTAATAATAATAATGGACGGAGCAAAAAGTTTGTGGAGCTTTCGAGGAGCTGATCGATAAACTGCTTTATGAATGAACGCCTCGTTGATGACACCATCTGTCTGCGACACGTTGACTGCGTTCAATGGCACATCGCTCCACCGGTATCGGAAATATTGTCAACATAGAAGATAAAAGGTTCCAGAGTGCTCAAAACAAGACCGACTGGAAAAAAAAAGGTAGCGAAAACCAAAAATAGGGCAATTCATATACGAGGTTGTCACTGAGAGCAAAAAATTGGTTTACTTAAATACCAGCTCTTAAGGGTACTATGTACTAACCCAGGGGTTCCCAACCTTATTCCTACATCCCCCCCCCCCCCCCCCCCACACACACACATTTTTCTCTATAATATATAGCATACAACATAATTATAATACTAATAATTGCACACAAAACACTTAGACTAAAAATATGAACAAAAAATTAGAAAAAGTGGTTCATTAGGTTTGTTTTATTATTTTTGTACTATTTTCATGTTTAATTTCACAAATATAAACAAGATTTCAGAAATACAGATAATAGTTTCATAAAAGCTCGATTTCAATTAATGTGGCTGTTGTGCTTGATGCATTGATGAAATTTTTTTTATGTTTGGCCTGAAATTTTTTATCATCGTATGGTCACAATAACATAACGAATATATACATATTTTACTAAACAATTTTACAATGCGTGGAGCACTCCGCCCTATGCAAATCTGTATTTATACATATTAAAACGGATATTATCTAATAATTGCATTCCTAAAAGTTTAAATAAAATTTTAAGACAGAAAAATTTATCATCGACCCCCAATAGACCCCTGCAATACTATACACCCTCTTTAAACTTCCAACGACCCCTGGTACGATTTACCACTTAAACTTTGCTGGTTCGTGAACATAATTAATTGATGGACTGTAAATTGGTTCGAAATGTTTTTATTTTAACAAACAACGAGAGTTTTAAATGTGCATAACGCACCGACGAGACATGGTTCCGAACAACAAGCTTCGAACGCTTCGAGGTGAATGAACTTCGGCATCCATAGGGTTGCCGTACAAAGCAAAATTAGCGCCAAGGGGAAGAATACAGAAGGGGGAACAATAATGGCGCCAAGCGATAGAGAAGCGGTAACATACCGCCCCGCGTTGCTTGTCTATGACATGCAACACAAATTACAAGACAAGTTACAATAATTTTTCGAAGTTCAGCACAATGCAACAAATTGACATTCCGTTTTTTTTTTGTTTTTCGTAAATATTAAAGTATATACAATTGTACAGAAAATAAAGTGAAGGCAAATATATACAGAAAAATATATAAAATTGTACAGAAAAATAAAGTTAAAGTCAATATATATACAGAAAAATATACAATTAAATACGTACAGATCTATTTTGTTTATAATAACTTCAAAGAGATCAATTTTCAATGGGTAGGAGGCAAATTTTAGAAATTGGTCTTTTAAAATAACCATTTTTAGTTTTTACAATTGCTACTCGAATTTTGCCATCCTTGCCTGGAATGACTTGACTTATCCTGCCACGACACCATTTAAAGGGTGGAAGGTTGTCTTCCTTTAGTAGAACCATTGCATTTTCTTTAATGTTGTTTTTAGCAAATTGCCATTTTTTCCGTTCTTGCAAATGGTTTAAATAATCAATGGACCAACGTTTCCAAATTTGTTCAACCATTTTGGTTAATCGTTGCCAACGGGATAATTTATTGTCTGATTCATTTATTAAAGGAGGCTCTGGGATCGAATTTATGGGCCGACCTATTAAAAAATGACCAGGAGTTAAGGATTCTAAGTCCGAGGCATGAGATGATAATGGAGAAATTGGCCTTGAATTTAAGATGCCTTCAATTTGGGTGACAACCGTCAAAAATTCCTCATAAAATAATTTGGCATCAGCAACAGTTCTTTTTAGATGATGCTTGAAGGACTTGACACCTGACTCCCAGAGTCCACCGAAATTCGGGGCTCGAGGGGGAAGGAATTTCCAGGAGATATTCTCCGTAGCCAAAAATCTAGATAAACATTCATCAGGAAAACTAGCAAGTGACGCGAGTTTTTTCAATTCTAGACTAGCTCCTATAAAGGTCTTAGCATTATCACTAAATAAGGTTGAACATTTTCCTCTACGAGCGAAAAATCTCTTCAAGCAAGCAATAAATGCTTGTGAAGTTAGATCGAAAACTATCTCAAGATGTATGGCCTTAGTAACTAAACAAACAAAAATAGCTACATACACCTTGTGTAAATTACCCTTTCTTTGATACTTATATCGAATGTAAAAGGGACCACAAAAATCTACACCTGTATTAGAAAAGACAGGATTGGGGTTGACTCTCTCTGGAGGCAAATTTCCCATTAATTGGTCTAAAGTAGTAGGTTTGTGTCTAAAGCAAGTTACACAGTTGTGCACTACCTTTCTTGCGATATTTTTACCTCCAATGGGCCAAAATTCTTGGCGAACAAAATGTAATAAGGATTGAGGTCCTGCATGAAAGTTCTTTAAATGATAATGTTGGAATATGAGAGTAGTCAGTTTGTGTTTTCTAGGTAGTATTATTTGATGTTTATTTTCATAACTTATATTGGCATGAGCCAAACGACCACCTACTCTTAACAAATCTTCTTCGTCTAAAAAAGCATTTAAGTGGCTTACCTGGCCTTTCTTCACCGATTCACCGTTCTTTAGTGTTTTGATTTCCTTATCAAATTCACGTACCTGAATAATTTTAATTAATTTCTTTTTAGCCCTTTCTAATTCCTCGTTTGTAATTGGACCGATTATTTTCATTTTGTTTTTAACATTAAATACAAACCTGCAAATAAAACTAAAAATACAGATTAATTTAACGTAGTTATTCGACAAATTAAGGAAATCACTCGAAAATGAATTTTCTTTAGTGTTAAGTAAGTTAATGTCAGAAAGTTTTTTAAGTTCATCTTGGTAAAGCTGCGATTCTTGAAGAGGCACATCAACTGAGATGGGGGTACCAATGGATTCCTCTACAAGTCCAGGACCTTGCCACCACAGCGACAAACTTGAAAGTTCATGGGGCGAAGATCCACGAGAAATAATATCAGCAGGATTGCTAGATGAAGAAATGTGTTTCCATTGATGCGATTCCGTTAAGTTTTGAATTTTAGAAACTCTGTTTCCAACGAAAGTCTTAAGTTTATATGCCGGTGTCTTGATCCATGCCAGAGCAATTGTCGAATCTGTGTAAAGACAAACTTCATCAATTTTCAACTTTAGAGAATTGCGAACCTTGACTATCAGTTGCGATAAGAGTAGGCATCCTGATAACTCAAGACGAGGCACAGACATAGTTTTTAATGGTGCAACACGAGATTTACTGGCTATGAGATGAGAAGACACAGTATTGTCCTTAGCAATACAAATTAGATATATAACTGATCCATAAGCAGATTCGGAAGCATCAGAAAACCCTCGAAGTATGATCTTATCGGCACTGTCAGTCAACACATATCTGTTAATTTTTATTTCTTCAACAGATCTTAGGCACGAAACAAATTGTTTCCATTCTAACAAAATGTTTTCTGGCAAAGGTTCATCCCAAGAAAGCTTTCTAATCCATAGCCTTTGCAGAAAAATCTTAGCTTTCGAAATGATTGGGCCTATCAATCCAAGAGGATCATACAATCTTGCAATTGTTGACAAGACGTCACGTTTAGTGTAAGAAGATTTCTCACTTATCACTACTTTAAAACAAAATATGTCTTCTTGAGGGTTCCAAATTATTCCGAGTGCCTTGACAGTTGGATCTAAACCCGAAGTAAATTTATGTTCAGGACACTTCTCCGAAACACTATTCAACAGATCATTGGAATTAGACTTCCATTTGTGGAGTTGCATTCCACAAGTGTGAAGCATTTGCGTCAACTGGCACTGCAATTCTCGTGCAGTTTCTAAAGTAGAAGCACCCGAGACAAAATCATCCATGTAAACATCATTAAGGGTAACTTCAGCGGCGAGCGGAAATTTGTCTGCTTCATCCAAAGCTAGCTGCTTTAAACAACGAATAGCGAGAAATGGGGCCGATTTTGTGCCGTAGGTGACAGTGTTAAGCCGATATGTAGTTGCTAACTCATTTATGTTATCTTTCCATAATATCTTTAGTAAATCTCTTTGAGATTCCTCAATCAATATTTGGCGATACATCTTTTTAATATCAGCAGTAAAGGCGTACTTATATGTCCGAAATCTCACCATTATATCACAAATGTTTTCTTGCACTGCACCGGCAAGAAGCAAGTCATTTAGACTTTGTCCCGAAGTACTAGGAGCACTGGCGTTAAATACAACCCTTAATTTTGTGGTCGAATTTTCAGGTTTGTAAACACCATGATGCGGCAGATAATACGACCCTTCACAATTCTGATCGTTATCTACCTTTTCCATATGGCCCAAGTTTTCATACTCGGTTATAAATTCTTTATATAAATTTTGCATCATCGAATTTTTATGCAACCGCTTGACTAATTGATTAAGTCTAACGTTGGCTAAGGCCTTAGATTCACCCAAAGATCCTTCTTTCATAGGCATTTTAACTACGAAGCGACCATCTTTATTTCTTTTGTGAGTTTCTTTAAAATGTGACTCACAAAACTCTTCTTCTTTACTAAGGATAGTCTGATCTTCACTAATATTTTCCACAGACCAGAATTTTTCGACTATCTTTTCTATGTTTTCACTTTGACAAA
Source organism: Dolomedes plantarius (assembly GCA_907164885.2). NCBI lineage: Eukaryota > Metazoa > Arthropoda > Arachnida > Araneae > Dolomedidae > Dolomedes > Dolomedes plantarius. The sequence goes on along the minus strand of OU015495.1, from coordinate 61,969,492 downwards.
TTAAACTACATAAATTAGTATATGGCCCTTGATTATTTGTATTTACATAGCCACTAGCGACATAACCAAACACAGTATTCTGAAATAGTAATGAATTTACAGATGAACGTATTTGTTCACCCTTAACAATTTCAAAGAAAGTCTCAGCTCCCAAAAGCATATCAATTCGGGATGGCTTGGTGAATTCAGGATCTGCCAACATAACTTGTGGAATTTCTATATTTTCAAAATTCAAATTTGTTGCCGGAACCATATCCGTAATTTTATCGACGACTAAAAAGTTTTGCAACGAAAAGAACGATCCATTTCCATTTGCTATGTTAGCAAAAACTTCATATTCAATTGGAGTAGGTATTCCTCCTAATCCCGAAACCGAAATATTTATTTTTTGTTTCCTTAAATTAGCATTATCAACAAATTGCTTAGTTATGAAATTAGACTGAGAAGCACTGTCAAGGATTACTCTTGCTCTCATAAACTGGCCATAAATATTTTGCACAAGTACTACAGCTGTTGAAAGGAGAACACTTTTATTTTTTATAAACAAACAAGCAGAGGAAGAAGTATCTGCAGGTGGCGAGTCATTTTTAAACTCTGGAGTTATTGTTTCAGCTTGCGCAATATTCAATTCTTCGTTAGAGGGATTGCCATATCGGTGTAAGAGATAATTATGACGACCATTACAAATCTTACACAAATACTTAGGTTGGCGGCAAGAAGTCAATTTATGCCCCGAATTTAAACATAAGATACAAAGCGAGAGATTTTTAACCATATTATAACGCTCCATAGCATTTAAGTCAAGAAAATTCTTACATTTATAAATAGGATGATTTGATAAATGGCATACTGGGCACTTAGATGAAGAATTATTCATTTTCGTTACGAAAGTGCGTGTTTTGGAATTCTGAAAATTCAGTTTCGATTTTGGTGGTTGGGTGATATTATTTTGTAGATTTTCCAAAATTTGACATCTTTTTTCAATAAAGGTTGTAAACGTGCTCCAATTAGTTAACTCATTTGACGTTAAAGTCATTTCAAATTGTTTACGCGTTTCTTTATCCAACTTTTGCAACACAATATTTATCAACATGGCTTCACTTAATTTATCCAAATCCAAATCTAATAATTTTAAAGCTCTTAAATGTTTATATAGCTGATCAATTAGTGATCTTAAATCCTTAGCACATTCGTTGTGTAACCTTTCCATTGAAAGTAATTCTGAAATGTGGGTATTTACAATAAGTCTCTTATTATTAAATCTATTTTCCAAAGCCTTTAATAAAGAACAAAATGAGTCGTCAGTTGACATTATCCGAGCCGCACTTCCCACTAAGCATGACTGCAAATAGTATAGCTTTTGCGACTCAGATAGTTGATTGTTCGACGAAATTAACGAGTCAAATTGGGTTTTAAACAAGTTCCATTCCTCAATATTACCCGAAAACTTCGGTAATGGAATTTCTGGTAGTTTAATTTGGACATTATTACTTTTAATTTGAGTACTAGCATTACTATTTTCAACATTATTATGCATACAATTATTATAAATACGTTTGAGGCTTACCTCAAGTTTCAGAATATCAGACTCTATTTCAGCAAAACTATCTTCGATTTCATTCAAATCTTCATCTTTAACGACTTTGTAGTATTCCAGACGCAAACACTCGATCTGATCGTTTAATTTTCGAACTTTTTCCAATTTCACTTTGATTTCTTCTATTTCGACATCTTTATTAGTTTCTTGATCCTTTATCGATGATTGCAGTCTAGTTATTTGCGCTTTGATTCCACCACGTTTCCTATTCAACGATGTAATATCTTCATCCGCCATAATTAAAATCCGAGAACAAAACGAAATGGCTAAATATAGCTCAAATTAAAAGATTCGATCTCCGAGAGAGCGGACCAAATCAATGGTACGATTTACCACTTAAACTTTGCTGGTTCGTGAACATAATTAATTGATGGACTGTAAATTGGTTCGAAATGTTTTTATTTTAACAAACAACGAGAGTTTTAAATGTGCATAACGCACCGACGAGACATGGTTCCGAACAACAAGCTTCGAACGCTTCGAGGTGAATGAACTTCGGCATCCATAGGGTTGCCGTACAAAGCAAAATTAGCGCCAAGGGGAAGAATACAGAAGGGGGAACAATAATGGCGCCAAGCGATAGAGAAGCGGTAACAACCCCCAAGGATCCACCTAGACCCCCTTGGAAATCCTTGTACTAATCCGATTCGCTCACCTCAATGTTAACCTATGGAGAATATTTGTTTACTATTGACAGCTACATAAATGCTGATAATCCAATAAAAACGGTACTTTCAGAAACCCTGAACTTTTCTGCACCTTACAACAGGATTCATTTTATAAATTTCGTCCAACAAAGGAATTGATGAACATTTAAAACACTATACCAGATTTTTTTCCTCGGATAGTTTAAATTTTAAAATATTTGCATTTTTTTAAACAAAAAATGTCGAAAAATAAGCGATGCCAATATACTCTTAAATCTTACTGGTAATACTCTTAATCTACATCAGAGGTCCGCAAACTTTTTTTCGACCGCGACCTAATTTCTTTAAATTAAAAAATCAACTGACCCCCCAAAAAATTTTTCTTTTGATAGCAGCAAAATTTAAAATATGAGGAAAATGTTTTAAAAAAAAAAAAGTATGAGCAAATTTTGACAAATTATTTGAAAACCCAGTGTCATAGAGTGATAAATTGGTTGAAGCAAATGGAAGCAATGTAAGTAGTCTTTTGCTGAATAAGATTTTATTAAGAGACTGTTTGATACCTTATTTATCGTAAAACGTGTTTTAACAAAAAAATATTTAAAAATGCGATTACCGAAAATGTAAAGCGTATTTTTTAATTAAATAATTCAATATGATTTAAATTTACTTCAGACTATCTGCGACCCCCTTAAATTTTTTACCCCCCCCCCTTCCCTTGTGGGTCGCGACACACAGTTTACGCACCAGGGATCTACATAATGCAAACCGTATGGTGTAAACTAAATTTTCACACTTCAATAAATCTTTGATCGAGATTAAAACTAGGCTATATCTTATGATATCAAGATGATAAACGAGGCTATATCTGTGTACTAACCCTATTGGATTCACTCACCTCAATGTTAACTTATGGAGAAAATGTGTCCAAGGATTGCCGACTTGGATTGAAAGTTAAAAAAAAAAATTTTTTTTATTGTACTCTGTAAGAAAGAAATTTGACACCTTGGGGCATCTGTCGTTTTTAAAAATATGCAAATATTTTAAAATTCAAATTATTCGGGGGGAAAATCTGGCGTAGTTCGTTTTAAACGCTTCTAAATTCTTTTGGTGGACGAAATTTATAAAATGAATTCTGTTGAAAGGTGCAGAAATTTCAGGCTATCTGAAAATACCTTTTTTATCGGATTATCAGCATTTACATAGCTGCAAATACACATTTTCTCCATAGGTTAACATTGAGGTGAGCGAATCCAGTAAGGTTAGTACACAGCAGCCTTAAGGGTCAGCGATTGTCCTTTATACAGAGGCTGATCACACATTTTTTAGACGATGTATATTGTATTCACAAAACTAAATTACATAAAATTCTTGTGTTTTAAATGTTCTATTTGACATCCCTTATTCTGAACTATCTTTCGACACTGCAATTTCCAGGATAATAATGCCTTTTGAAGTGTCACAAGAGGTATTCTATCACATTCCTCCTGAACAGCTTTCCAGAGTCCTGTAAGGGTTTTGGGACGACGTTTTGATAATGCAGATTTTAAAAGTCCGAAAGCACAAAAATCCATAGGTGATACATCGGGAGATTTAGTAGGGATATCAGTGAAGGGTTATGGCCTTGATACCAGTTTTTTGTTCCATTTCTTTTAGGAAATTTACAGTCGATTTTGATGTGTGACTGCTAGCTTTGTCCTGATGGAGTCTCACAGATTGATGGCACTGTGGGTAAAGCGATGGTATTTCATTCAGAAAAATTGGCGATAAAATATGTTCCTGATAGTATTTGGAGTTAATCTTGACATTCTTTTCCACTCTCTTTATTTTTAACTTGCCATTATAAGAAAAACCAGCAACAATCATGAATCCCTTAGAAAAACTTTCTTTCGATTCTTTGAACCATGTACTTAAATTTTTTCTCCCCTTTTATGATAATAAATGGCTCTTTTTTTGTTGCAATCATTTAAATACACCCATGATTCATCTATTGTGACAATTGTTTTCCATTTTTCTTTGGATAAGTGTTTCTCATATAGAATTCTGCAGCGTGTCCTGCGTTCAGCGATATGATTTAGAAGAAGACGATGCACATTGCGTTTTTTCGCTTTCTTAAGATTTAAATCAACGTTTATCATTTTGTTTACAGTGGACACCGAGCATTTTAATGACTTTGCAACTGTCCTTTGACCAGGGGGATTTTCTTTTAACATTAAACAACGTACCTTTGCAATAGTCGAAGATGTCCGTTTTTACCTTGGATACTTGTTTCGAATTTTTGTCCCACTTGAGGCTCCAATTTGACTTTTTTCCTTTTTTGTTGACGATATTACCTATCGACGCTTTAGATATCACAAAACCATGACTCTCACATCGTTTATGGATAACGGAGTATGCATATTTCTCTTCGGAAAGAGAATAAATGTAGCCTTCGAGCCACTGCTTTGTTAAAAACGCCATTTTGAGTAAAAACTAAACTTTCAAGCCCTAGACGATAATTGACTTTTAAAAACATAGTACAATTGCAATTATTTCTTTTGCAGCAAACGATTTTTTATTACCGCTTACCAAAATAGTCTAAAAAATGTGCGAACAGCCTCTGTATTGAGCTACCATAAAAAATTTCATAAGTTTGGTAGATAGATCACTCTAAAAAAAAAAAATAAATAAATAAATAATAATAATAATAGTGTAATCAAATTATGATATATAGAACAACTTCGTGTGGGGCAGTTCTAGTAAAATAAAGGAAAAAAGTTATTCGATGAATATAATAAATTTCAAATGCATCAGAAACTGGTGTCAAAAATATAGCGAACCGGCAAGAAAATCTTATGTTCAACCACAGTGTTGGGCCTCATGGCTAGTAAAGTAAACTTTACAACGATAAGGAAGAATCCAAAGAAAAGTTACCCGTAAGCTGAAGAAGATTATAATGTGAATCATCCATAATGTTTACGTGTTATAGGACAAAAACTATTCCTGTACCTTTTTTCCTCCTCTAACAAATTTAGGGATAGATATACGTTTTCTCGCAAATCTTCAAACTATCGAAATTATCGAAAGATGAGGAAAACCCAACAGAGAGTTACACAAAAGGTAATGAAGAATGTAATGGGAAACATTCATAATACTGAAAACGTTTAAAATGATCAGAAAATCAGTATCTCCAGAATTTAGATGATTTGCTTTATTATCAGTCGGTTCAATTTCCAGTATTAGTTAAAATATCCTTAAAAATATTGAGGATTGTTAAAAAAATTTCCGTTTCTCCCGAATAAAAGAACTTAGTAATAGTGACAGAAAAAGAAAAAAAAACTTTGATTTTTTTGGAGGGGGGGGGGGGGTCATTATAACATATATTCATCATTCGCATGAACCACCGATACTTTTCTTCTAGGCTTACTTGATTACTTTTTTACCGAACATCAACTCACCGATTCCTCCCCCCCCCCCAAACCTTTGTACAACATTCATAAATATGTATACGTAATACGTGAATACTTCTTTCGGTAAAAATATCCAAGAACTATAATGCGTAATCACTAAAAAGTATTTTGCAGAAAATATTCGAGCAGTCATTATAATAGTAAAATGCAGTTTTCCAAGGAACGGAAAAGCATTATGCGAACAGAAAATTTTATAAAATCAGCTAAATGTATTAAATATTTCAAAGAAATTTCAATGCGTTTTAGTTGACGCATTTTCCATATCGCAAGACAATAGATAAGGCGTTGACAGCTTTGCATTGTCTAATCTATGGACAAAAAATGCCTTTAAAAGCGATTTTTAAAAAAAACTATTACTGCCGACGCAAATCCTTTAGATCAGTGATGTGCAAACTTTTTTTCTACCAGAACCCACTTTCTTTAAATAAAAAATCACTTGACCCCCATTGAAAAATTTTGGTAAAAGCAAAATTTTTAAAAATTAGGAAAATGTTAATGAAAGAGAAAAGTATAGAAGCTAATTTTGGCAAAGTGTTTTAAAAATCCAGATTTGAAAACCTAGTCCTAAAAATGACAGGTAGAAGCAATGTACGAGTAAGTACAGTAAAACCTCGATTATCCGGACTAACTGGGACCATAGGCAATCCGGACAATCAAAAATCCGGATAATACGGGTAATAAGCAAAACAAAATCCTTAACTAAGCAGACCGTTTATTACCATAAAACTATATTTTGTAACTAAATTACATAGTATTATTTACAAAACATTAAAAAATACAAAATAACTTTTCACATCATTTCTTAACAAAGAACTGGTATGTCTCTAGTAAAGCTTTCTTAAACTCAACAAAAAGCATTTTATTTCCATAATTTATTGTACAATCTATGCAGGAACTGTACATTGAATCAAACTAAAAAGCGAATATTTGGCGTACTTGTTGTAGTTACGTTCTTGCTATCATAGTTAAAAATTATGTAATCTGAACATTAAATAAAAATTTGTGTTTGCTGTGCAAAGTGTGCTAAGTCCAAAATGGGCTAAAATGTGTTATCAAACCAGGCATGTTTGCAAAATCAGGGTACAGAAAGCTGAGTCCAATTCCACTCCTAAATATTTTTATTCACCAGTGAATATTTGGGATGTGAAACAAAACACAAACATGTTAGTGTTAAAGGGGTTATGTCCCAATCAATGACTTAACACTCTTTACTTAACAAAAATAAAATTGGAAAATTTTACTTAAAAAAAAATAATTAAAAATTAAAAACAATTGACTTTACAAAAGCCGGGTTTTTTTTTCCAATCCCGTTTTCCTCAAAAATTCGATTTTGGCCTTGACATTCTTTACGCTGCAAACACAGAAATAATGTCTACAAATCTGATCCGGAAATCCGGATAAACGATGTTTTACTGGGTAGTTTTTGCTGTAGGAGTTTTTATTATAAGAGGTTTAACACCATATTTAACAATATCACATCACATTTTTTAACATGTAAAAAATATTCAAATATTAAGGGGACTCACTACCCTTAAATCTTTAAAACATTCGATTTTCTGAAAAAAATATGTGTCAAAGCCTAATCATTTCTGAACAAAATAAAGCAAACCGCATGAAAATATTCCGCTTAGTTCTGGAGATATTGATATTCTAAATATTTAATAACTAATCAAGTTTATGGTAAGAAAAATTTTAAACTCATTTTTCTCAAAATGTAATTTTGCATCATTCCGCAACTGATATCTCAAAAACTATGAAACATAATTCCATGAAATTTTTATCACTGCATAATCATGTTATTTTATTGCGTCTGAACTAGAATTGTTGCAATCACTGCACATAGTTATTTTTTCAGGGGTAAATTAACGCAAAAATTTAAGGAAATTTTAAGTATATTTTGAGCAGTTTTAAAATTTTTTTAAAAATATTTTAATATTGAAGGTTTTATGTTCAATTGTATTTTGAATTATTTATTTTAAATATAAAATAGTAATTATACATTTAACTGTAAAATTAATTTCATAGTTCTTCAAGTCAGTATACAATAAAAATGCTTAAAAAACAAGGTATATCTAAAGTATTTAAAAAAAATTATTTAAAATTATTTTGAATTGAAAATTCGTTTATTAAAATAAATTATCAATTTCTCATACACATAAAATTTGGAAGTTAATTGAAATAGTTAAAGAGTCAAAAAGTATGAAAATATGCCATATTTCCTCGACTTGAGTCGTGAGTCCCCTTAAAAATGTGATTATAGAAAATTTATAGCCTATTATTTAAATACACAATCCAATATGATATAAATTAACTTCAGACAATCCGTGACCCCTGCAGTTTTTTTAGTGACCCCTCTGCGGGTCGCGACCCACAGTTTGCGAACCACTGCACTTACTAAGATAAATGTTAAAGTATTTAAAACTTTGTTAAGAACATCAAAATTCCTGCAATGTTTAATAAACAAAACACTCGATTATCAGAGAGGGAATTATATGTATCGTAGATCATTCAACACACAAATGAAAAGGAATTTTTCAGTGTGTTATACTGTTCACTTCATTTAATACTGGCGTACCTAAATTCTGAAAAATTTCTCTCAAATCTCTTACGAAAAAAAATATTTTTTAAAGATTTCAAAACAAGATTTTTTTTCTTCATATGTAAATGCGCAATAAAAAAACTTTTATAGATATTTACACGTCAGAGTGAAATAGTTTTTTTAATAAAAATGTTAGCTTTAAGAAATGACGAGATTTCTTACCTATGTAGAACGTTATTCAGTTAGCTGAGAATTCAGATGGGCAAAATTATATTCTGAATATTATTCCAGATCAAAGGATTTGACACCATAATACTGATGGTCGACAAGATGATGAAATCACTCGTTTTTATCAGCATCTCAGAGGGTCGATTTGACGTTTGCTCATGAATCATTCGATCACGCATGACACATGCCCACATCAGATAAAAGTTCTAGGAGTTAAAGTGTTGCACATAGGGGACATAATGGCAAGTTCAATGTAAATTTTGGATACTAATTTAAGGAACATTTGCTCAGTTGCCACATCTCTATGCTTGGATAAGATAACAGCAGAATGTCGAAACAGATAAGTAAGTCTCAGAAATTAATGGTTTTGAGTGATTAAAAGCCTTTTAAGCAGTATTACTTTTAAGATTTTTTTTTTAAAGATTTAAATATATCGGCGTTTAATTTCCCTTGACACTAGGACAGTATCAAAAGGGAATAAAGATCGAAACATATAGCTCCTTGCGTATTGGCATTTCTGTAAAAAAGCTGGCATCTGTTCAGATTAACTTGCTTCACCATCCTCCCACAATGCGTAAATTTATGTAAACTACTTATGTCAAGTTTTGTATCATGGACGTGAGAGGACAGGGTGTTTCAGTCGTCTTTTCGGCAATATTTCTCTCCGGATAACATTTAATTTCAAACGCTTTTCCGACAGAAAAATTAAATCATAATAAAAATTTTAAATGAGGTAGTTTAAGAAGTTGTTCGACACATCGACAATGAAGTGTGGCTGTGAAATTCTTCCTTGGGCGGTGTTACAGTGAATGATAAAAATATGCCATATAATGGCGATTATCAAAAATCGGAATTCGACAAAAAAGTAAGTAAATAAAACCCCCATGACTTTCCAGAAAAATGACAAAATGATTTACATAAATGGAAAAAAAAATATAAAATATGGTAAAATCGAATGCCACAAAGTGTACCAGAATTCCCTGCTAAAAATGACAGCCTTTTCAAGATTACATATTTTTTTAAGACTATACTTTTAACGTTTTTCTGGATGATGTACTTAATTCTTCATTAAAACAAAAATGATCACACTCTCTATGGTGTTTTTTTTTTTTTTTAATCCCATATTTCAAGGATCTATCAATGCCATTTAACCAATTTTTCTCATCAACAATTGATAACAATTACAGTTTGAACAGTTTAATAATAGTTTGAACGCATATTTTGAAAAGTTATAAAATACCAACAAAATAAAAACACTACAAATGAGGAAATTCGAGTTAGTCAAAATTCATTACCTGAGTAAGCTTTCTCACACTAAAGTGCGCGATCCTTAAGTGTTAATCTTTATTCCTTAATGCGTAAGGATTAGTATATCGATGTTATCTACATTAAGTAATCTGTGGAAGAGTACATTAAGTAATCTTTTCCTATTGAAGGTTAAATATATTTGGAATGTCAATGTAATTAATAACTATCAAGCTTAAAATTACGGGAAAGGATATAAAAATAATGATTACTAGCTTTAAAATATTCAATGCCTGCCACTTGAAGACAGAAACCCCAACTACAGGCAAGAGATTTGTTCACACTTGAATGCACAATTAAAAAATGTAATTAAATGGCAGCTTTAAAGACAAATTTATTCGGGTTTTGCATGATATATATATATATATATATATATATATATATATATATATATATATATATATATATATATATATATATATATATATATATATATATATACACACACAGTCGGACCTCTATATATCGAACTTCCATAAATCGAAAGTCTCTATATATCGTCGAACAGTTGGTAAATCCCCGTTTTCATTAGGTAGAGAAACTATCTCTATATAACGAAAGAAATTTCTATATATCGAATTTTTTTCCAAAAGATTCTTAACGTGACACGTGATTTTTCTGTCCCGTAAAGATTTTTTCCTTAGAGATTTTTTAGACGTTGATGAAGGCATCATTGTTTCCGATTACCCCACAGATGACGACATCATAAACTCACTTCAGGAAGAACAAACTGACATCCAAAAAGATTAAGAGACTAACTGAAGCAGAAATTGTTAATCATTCGAAAAAAGAAATGCGCGCAGCATTTGATGTAATCCGTCGTGATCATTCGCGGAAAATGTCCCAGAGGCAGTATTTAGTGGACTTAATAAGTGTGAACACTTTTATGATGAATTTCTTCTAAATTTATTGTGCAACAAGATATTCGAAAGTTTTTTACAAAAATGTAAATCAATTGCGTTTGTAATTAAAGGTATGTAAATTTTGTTTGATAATTAAATCTAGTATAATTAATTTATTGATACTTTTTAATAGATAATTTTCATTTATGAATGTAAGTAATTTGTAGTAATGTGATTCATATTTAAATTTGTTGATATGTAAGTGATTTCGTATATTAGAAGAAAATGCACATTTTTCTTGCAATACAACGTATCACCAATAATTTAAGCATAACCGTTTCTATATCGAATTTTTTTCGGGAACCGTCGACTTCGATATATGGAGGTCCAACTGTATATATATATAAACTTCTCTATGGCAGCCAGTCATGGTTCTGAAAAAAAAGTGGCCGTTTTGAGGGATGGCTGTCGAATAGTCGTCACCGGCTATAGAAGTTTCACTGTATGTATATGTATATGTGTGTGTGCGTATATATATATATATATATATATATATATATATATATAATTATGGTCACCCTGTGTGTGTGTGTGTGTGTGTGTGTGTAAAGCCCCACTTTCAAAAGGCTGCAAAAAAAGAACCACTGGTCAGAATGACTTCAAATTTGAACTGAATATACTGGAAGAAGGGGGAAACGATTTGGCATAATACAAAAAAGTTCCAAAATGTATCAATAGATGGCGCTGTAACATTTTGGAAATCCCTTTTTTATCAGAGGTCAGAATGACTTCAAATTTGAACTGAATATACTGGAAGAAGGGGGGAAACGATTTGGCATAATAAAAAAGGGATTTCCAAAATGTTACAGCGCCATCTATTGATACATTTTGGAACTTTTTTGTATTATGCAAAATCGTTTCCCCCTTCTTTCAGTATATTCAGTTCAAATTTGAAGTCATTCTGACCAGTGGTTCTGTTTTTGCAGCCTTTTGAAAGTGGGACTTTAATTATGGACATCCTGTATGTATGTATATATATATATATATATATATATATATATAATAAAGTTGAAAGAGAAAAACCAGTATGAATTGAATTTTTCAAGTATAAATGATTTTCAAGTATAAATAAAAATCAGTTGAATAGAGCCGAAAAATTACTAATGCAGCAAACAGAAATAGCACCATCTGTGGTAAAAGTCATTTATACGAGTTAACACAGTTAAATAAAATGACATGCAAGACAGGACAAAATTAAGTATTTACGAATAAAGCAAAACTCCTCAGGAGCAGTAGTTTTTTTTTAAAAATAAATCATTAACATGTTTTTCAAACATGTAAAGGAATTACTGCAAGTAAGGTGTGGAACCAGCCATGCAAAGGCTATCTTGACCTTCATTTGAAGTAGAGTAAAAATCCAGCTTCGAAACAAGTAGTTTGAAACCAAGTAAGATTCGTTTAAGATTACAGGGATTTGGAGACTTTTTAACTTGGATGACCAAACGATTTTGTGTCAACTGTTGTTCGAGACAGATGACACTTTTAACCCAATTGCAGTAAAATATTGCGTCTTTGTGGAAAAGAAAAAAAAAAATACTACAGGCACGCGTCAAGTATTTTACCCATTGTTCTTGATAGTCATCAGATGAAGAGAATGAAAATCAAGATTTCGCGACTTATTCTAATAAGTTTACATTTTCAAAGTATTTTTAAGGATAATATCCGATTTAGGAGAACGGGATAAAAATGGGCAGTAATCAAAATCGTTTAAATATTATGTTTCCGAATCTGTAAGGTGTACCGTTTAAAACGCCTTTCACATGAATATGCTATGCTAGCTGGAAACCCGTACTTCGCTACGGAGTACATTCAAATTAAATACAACGGTCAATGTATGCAATTATTGCCAAATATAATAAATACAACGATCAATGTATGCAATTGATGTAAATATAAATATATATATATATATATATATATATATATACAAAAATCTTTCTTATAGACAAAATGTAGTAGAAAATATTCAAATTAAATCTAATAGAACATACAAAAGAATAGAGTACAGTTTGAGGAATATTTCCTTTACTGTATTTTAATATTTTTATGGATAATGTCCAATCGTCTGCCGCATTAGAAAGGGAAAAAAAATTTTTGTCTACTTCGTTGTATGCACGTGACGCAAAATTAGTTGAAAGTATCACCAAAAAAAAAACCCACGTGATCAGCATTTAATAAATTAAATTCTCAAAATTAATCTTTAAAAATTCACCCAAAATCAGAAAATGAAGGTAAAGATTCGAAAAAGATTTCATTTTAAAAGAATTTTTCTGATCTTTCTCGTGATATAAATTTTATAACCCTCGGATTATTATTTTAAATGCAAACTTTCAGGAATGTTACAAAGACAGCTTAAAAATTTAATTTAAAAAATCTAAGAATTTTCAAAAATCTTTCTTAATGCACCCCTACACTATACGAATCGCCATGCAAAATTTCAGCCCTTTAGGTCCAGCGGTTTGGTCTGTGCGTTATATGTCAGTCAATCAGTCAGGGAACTGATATATATATATATATATATATATATATATATTTTATGTCAGTTAAACTGCATTAAGTTTATTGTCTTACAAAATGTGTTCAAATGCAATTTCCAATTAATTCCAATCGTTGTGGATTTTAAAAACATAATTGCCTCCAAAATAAACCACCTTTCTCTAAACGTAAAAATATCTTTAGCGGTAACGCAAGTGAAAAATTCTGTTTACAAGCAGGACAGTTTTCAATAACATGTAAAAATGGACAGCATGTAAATCAACTTCGTTCGAGTATCTGAGAGAAATTTTCAACATCTACGATGACTGTTGCTAGACATAACCAAGTACGCAATTTTAAAGAGCTGGGAATAGTACATTTTCAAACGCGAGCTAGTTTCTTCATCTACACTAATTTCTATGAAAATCTTTTACAGCTTCACTTCACTAAACCCGTAGAAGGCGACCAAGAGCTAAAAATGACCGCTTTTACATGTTAGACCGAATAGAGAGTGTGAACACACCTAGCTTACTAAAAGTTTATCTAATTAAACAAGCGTATAACGAGAAGGGATCCTGGTAGTTTGAATGACTTCTTTTAATTAGATAGGAACAATAAATATCACTAGAGCTGAACTGCATATAAATATGGATATGTGAATCTGGGGATAGTTTTCAATTTTAATCGATTAAATCACATGCCATACTTAAAACAGGTAATTCAAGAGACTTTTTAATTCACTCAGAACAAGAAATTTTATTTAAACAGGAAACTGCATAGCAAATATTTTAATGAACGTCTTTTCATACGCATGAAAAATGCATGAACTGCAATGCAGTGCTATCGTAATAAAACAAGTTATTTTACTCCAAATTATAAAACTACGATTAAGAGGATATATTCCTATGTTACAACTTTTGTTGGTTTTTTGAGAACTGAGGTCATGTTTTGCTTCACGAGGACTGGAACATACATTTTAAAGCCGAATGGCTACTAACATGCATGCAAACTAGGGAGTCGAACCATCGAACGCTGTTACCCAACGCCTTAACCGATCGTCCAGGCGTACTCTGTACAGAAATTAAAAGATGGTTGCTGAAGCCATCCTTTACTCGAACTCCGCAAGCCAAACCTGAGTCGACAGGAACATCAGAGGGTCGGACTGACAACCGATGGAGCCCGGACTTAAATATTTGGCCCGAGCAGATCTATTCCTCATACGTATTGAGGCCGATATTAAAGACTGATTTCTATTGAAAAAAAAAATTGGCAAATTATCGATAAATTACATATAAGGAATTCGCCCGCAATGATGCTAAATTACTCAAAAGAAATCAGTATTACATCCCTATTTCGGTAGAGTTCTCATTAATTCAGCTTTACGAGAAAACTGATATAGTTGTACCTGTCATGAAATCACTTTTCGTGGAAAATTCCCCAATAGAACTTTTAAAAACCGCTTTAGAAGTTTTACTTACAATAGTACATTCCAAACTTTGAATAAGGTCCCTGTTCGGCAAAGTAAGGATATCCATATAATAATCTGTGGAACGTTCAGTCATCACAGACCGAACAGTTCAGTATTAAAAAAAAAAAAAAAAGGAGGGTAAATTCAGCTTCGAAAACTTCCTTGTACAGACATCCATCTTCCTCCAACACTTACTCGTAGCGATAACAAAGCACGTTTTATGCGTGATGAGCAGACCCGGTTGTAGAAATTCAGTAAACCAAAAAGGCAGAACATCCCATTTATTTACTCAGCTGTGCTAGAAAAAAAAAGTCTGCAAAAAATGACAATAACGCTGCCGCTCTGATACCGTTTCCAGCAAAAGCGCCTTTCACAAAATATTTTTTAAAATTTCACCGAACAACAGTTTATAATCGGAGATATACCCGACCTCGTGGTGGCTGAATAGAACAAGCTTGTAGCTGCAGACCCGTGCAGAACTTGGAATTTAAAATATAAAACATCATTGTCAATGAATCAAACTAAATGGAAAGGGGCGCCAAGTTCCTCAACCTTAACGACATGCAAGCTTTAAGCTGAGCTTTGCAAATTTAGAAGGTGAAGTGCATATATAGACTTTTAAATTGGATGATTGATTTGCCACTTTTGACAGTCCTTTTGTTAGGAAATACCCCTTAAAATCTAATTTCAATAACCACTATTACGTCTGAGGACGTTAACTTGACAAATTTAATATATTCACAACACCATGAGATTCAACGACTCAGACACATACGGTTCGTTTGTTTTAGAAAAGCCAGTATCGTTCGTCTCTTGAAAAACGGGGGTTGAAAAGGCAGCTATTGCATAACGCAGGGGTTCTTAAACTTATGTAGTCCGAGGACCCCCCCCCCCCCCCTTCTTGAACAACATTTCTTTTTGCGGACCCCATCCCAACTCTAGGAATTTTAAGTCGTTTGAGACTTAATTTCTGGCTCAATAATCTCATAGGCACTACGTTATAATAAATATTGGTAAAAATGTATCTCTGGTTATTTTAATAAATGGCCTTGCGTATTTATAGAGACGAACATTTTTATTAGAACATAGAATAAAAACAGTAGTAAAAAGAATTTTAAAAGTTACAAATCATAATAGATTAAACTCATACAAACATTTCTTGGTCAAATATTGGTCAAAATAGATCTATCTTATTATAATATGCTTTCTGTAAATGATTTTTACTTAATGAGATGGGTGCAGTGGTTCTCTTGAAACCAGAACCGCAATGTCAGGCTCTATGTTGGAAAGTTTGATTCTGAGGTCCGTTTCTACATTGAGTTTGTTTCTATACGTTGATTTCATATATATAACAGTACCGAAAAAGCCTGTATACATAAATATGTTGTGCAGAGCGGAATGAAATGTTAGAGGGCTTCATTTGCAAGTGCAGGGTAATCAGATCTGAGAAATAACCAAAAGTTTGTGAGTTCATTTTTGTTGAATTGTAGTTTCAAAGACGTATCGCATGATAATTCCACGAGAATATCTTGTTCAAGTATAGATTGTTAATGTCAAAATTATTTCGCGGACCCCCGGTAATGGCTACGCGGACCCCCAGCGGTCCGCGGACCACAGTTTAAGAATCTATGGCATAACGGAATGAAACATAACGACCCGACTTATAAGGCTCCTCCTAACGAGTAAATTTAAAGAAATATACGTATAACAAACAGAGCTTTAGCGCTATGGAAAAGGAAATTTTTTTTTCGATGTATATTGTCTCCAATATTTGTGATTGGAATTTGCACTTAACATTATTATGAATGTAGTAAGAGTCAATAAAATTTGGCAACCATACAACCCTTTCGATTACTTTTAAAATATCTATCTTAAATAACTACCCGAAAAATCCCGTTATCTTTAGGTAAGTTTTTATTTAAGGATAGTTTAAGGATTAGTTTAAGGATTAGTTTAAGGATATTCTATTTTGCACGATTCCTTCAAAACGACAGCTGGTTACTCAGTTAGAAATTATTACACTTAGTAAAAACTAGAAAAAGGAACTAGCAATAATCAGATAGCGCAATTTCAATTCTTCTGCTCCAGCAGCACAATTTCAATTTCGGTTAATAAGTACCTTGAATTATTATTAGCCAAACAATAAATAATAGGCATCTAACATTTTTGCACTACAGTAAAAAATATGATAGCTAGAAGAAAAGTTATAACAGTTCGGAAAATGTGTTAAAAAATTTACGTCAATATAGGAAATCCTCGTTTTTATGTGGGAGGAGGTTAAGTCTCTAATCAATATCGAAAAGTACCGGCAATTAAAGAGTTTGGCGTTGATAGACTTAGATACAAAAAAGAAAGCTCTAAACCTTTTCTTTGGGTACTTTAATTCTTAAACACTACGTCAGATAAACTTAAGATACCAGTTCCCTCAAGCGACTAGAAATAAATGAAATCCAGCCACGAAATAACTCAATTTCCTGCGACTTTATTTGTAAAAGTCCTGGAAACACTGTTCTCCAGATTCTTCTTTACCCCAAGGCACCGTTTTCAAAGCTACAAGTTCCCTGCTTGGAATAGCCCGCTTTCCCCGGAATGCAGTAGCTGGGAGCGTTTTGTTTAGAGAGAATGTCAAGGTCGCATTTTTTGCGGGGTGAACGCCCACACCAAGATTTCCGTATAAGTCCAGTTTGTGTTACTCATAATTCGAATAGATCGATTTCAAGTAGGTCACTGTTTTGCGTATCTACGAATTCTTAGAAAGGCAAAGTATGTAGTGAAACATCTCTATGGCCACCAGTAATTTTTCTGAAAAAAGTGGGCCGTCGAAAAAGAGGTTTCTTCCATAACATTGGTTCTGAACAAAATATGGCCGTTTAAAGATTAGAGAAGAGACACAGAATGGTATGTATATGATACACACACACTTAAAAACTTAAAGTTCATTAGAGTCGCTCAGTACTACAGCACCTCAGATAGGAATAGTATAGAGCAGGGATTTCCAACGTGGTCCAGGTGGACGACTTGGGGGTCGGTGGAAGTTTGAAAAGGGTCTAACAGTATTCCAGGGGTCTATTGGGGGTCGATTATAAAAATTTTATGTTTTAAAATTTAATTTTTTTAGGAATGTAATTATTAGATAACATCCGTTTTAATATGTATAAATAAAGATTTGCAAAGGGCGGAGTGATCTACCCATATAAAGTCGAATGTCATGACGCTTTTGTGTATGTCTCGAATGAAATTATATAATAATTTCATATAAGTCAGTAAAATTGTTTAGTAAAATATATATTTATATTCGTTTAGTTATTGTGACTATACGATCATACGCAATTTCAGGCCAAACATTAAAAAAATTGTATCAATGCATCAAGCAAAACCGCCACATTGTAATTGCACAAAAGTTCGATTTCATCCAATCTGTGTTTATGAAATCTTGTTTGTATTTGTGAAATTAAAAATCAAAATAGTACAAAAATAATAAAACATAAACCTAATGAACCATTTTTCTAATTTTTTGTTCATATTCTTAGTCAAATTGTTATCTTTAAGTGCTTTATGTGCAATTATTAGCATAATAATTATGTTGTATGCTGCGTATTATAGAGAAAAATCTGAGGGGATCGATGAAGAAAATCATTCTTTTAAAAGGGGTCGATGTAGGAAAAAGGTTGGGAACCCCTGATATAGAGTTTGAATTGGGTTTTCAACCGGGATGTCGCGAAAAAAGAAAAAGCGATGAGCTGTACCATAACACATCTTACGTATATCGCAAAAAGTAAATCGCACTTCAGTACAAGAAACCTATCATTGTCCAGATTATTGCCAATCAAATTTGAGTGTAGTACAGCGGCGGAGATTAAAAGAATTTAGAAGAGGTAAAAATTGAAAACTGATTTAAAAGGCGTTAGTTCTCTTGATCAGCTCCTGAGGGAAGAAAGGTGAGCTTTCACTTGAAAGTTGTGTTGAGCTTAAATTATATTTATTTTTGATGAATACCTTACGATCTTTCTATTCCCAGATTTTTCCGCATTTAAATGCTCAGCGTATGCAACACTCATAAATGCGTATCGGTTACATTCTTACAGCGATGTGCGCCCGTGCATTCAAATCAAATTCGTGAAAACTTAAAAAAATATCCTGGAGAAAATTGTGTTGCTCGGCTGCAGTGAAAGTCAGTAATATAATAAAGCATTCTTTAAGAAACACCCTTGAATTGTTTATCTAAGCGACAAGCCCCTCATCTCCAGTGTAATTTCATATCTTCTTTTAATACGCTAGTTAAATATCATTTGCAGTAAATTCCTGATAATTTACTTATTAGGAAGTATCGGACCATTTATACCTGTATGCTATCGATCAAAATTTCATCGTTTTGTAATACTATATTCTTATATTTTAAAATGCAATTAGGAAATGTATTCTTTTCAGTGGCTGAAAGGTTCCCCCTACTTTAAGTTACGTTCATTTTTTTGCAACACGAGGTTAGGAAGAGACTGAATTATTACTCAACGGCACTGCAGTCACAATACTCGTGTAAATCGGGTTTAAAAATCCATTCGACGTCAATTGAAAATGCAGTGCCGATCAAAGCATATTCTTTACAGAACTGAGTCTGCCCACAGCACATTGCATTATTTGTGCGAGTTCGATAGCATAACCCCGACAATGAAGAACCACTTTTTCTAAAATCCCAACTGATAATTCCGCAATCCCGGATATCATCCGCTAATATTTCCTGTTCGTAGCCCCATCGGCCACGCTAATCGGGGGTTTAAATAGGTAGGGAAATCGGGGATGCGCCCGTTGACAATACAGTCACCGTGTGCCTGTTATGAGAGGCCTTCCCCTCCCCGTCCCATCGCCATTTCAACGTGTTGAGTCACTCACCGATGATTCATGGATTTCCTACTACCACTCTACGGAAAAGGCACCATGCTCCTCAAGTGAGTCGCCTAACTTTGCGCGCATTATCTGCAGCAGAAGGCGTTTGAGTCAGTGACATTGATGGTGACAACGGTGCGACACCAAAGGGCGATTTAACTTTTCGGCCTCATAAACACTTAGTTACCAAGGACGTACGCAAGAATTTTTCTTAAAAGGGGAATACAACAGAAAAAAAACCCAGACATTTGGAGGCAATTTCTTTTCAGAAAGAGGTCTGTGTGTTTGTAAATCACCCCCTAGTTCCTTTTGCCGATCCTCCCATCTCTCTCTCTCTCTCCCTTTCTCTCTAATTAATAATATATATATATATATATATATATATATATATATATATATATATATATATATATATATATATATACATACATACACACACACACAGTGGAACCTCGATAGATCGTTCCCCCGAATCATCGTTTTCCGTATATGTCGTTTATTTTATCCAATCTCGAAAATAATATTTCTTTATGTTCCCGCATCCATAATTTTCCCGCATTTCAGTTCAATGGGTCCCTTGAAAAACGATAGATATATACACATACACACACAGTCGATTCCGGTTAATCGGACCAGCCGTTTATTCGAACCGAATCCCGTCTTGTAACATAAGACTGGTGCGATTAACCGGAATCGACTGTGTGTGTGTGTATACACACACACACACACACACACACAGACAGAGCCGGGCCGATCGATTGTGGCGCATGAGGCAAGTTTTAAAAACGGCGCCTTTCAAATTTTTGGACAGCTAAGTAATGAATGTATCTATTAGAAATAGTCCACATAATAGAATGACAGACATTTTGGGGAAAAATATGTATTTATTTTACAAAGCTTTATTTATAAAAAAAAAAAAAAAATTTCAAAAAATTTACAAAACTTAAAAAAGCAAAAAAAAAAAAAAAAGTAAATTTGAATAATTTATTATGGAATAAAAATAGTTTCTAAATCATTCTTCAAGAATTTAATGCAGCAGAAGGCTCGATTGCATCTCTATAATTTATTATTTTTCATACCGTCTTTTCTGTTGAAATTACTGGTGATCATTAAATCGCTTGAGACGTTCGCAGATAATCCTTTAAAAATTTCAGTTTAGAAAATTATTTGTGCGTTAGTGTTAGAATTCTAAGAATTCTAACACTACAGCCACTGTAGCAGCTGAGCTGCTGCTACAGTGGCTGGTAGTGTTAGAATTCTTAGAGCTACAACAACGTTTGGTAATGCGTTCAAAATTTATTTCTCATAACTCAAATTTAGCTGTATCTGAAAAAAAATTGTCAAATATTTTGCTTATATTTCCATATTTTTAATGAATTTTGTCATCAGATTAAACTATTAATATTTTCTAGTTACTAGTAAAAATTCGTATTTTTTACCAAGTCTCATTTTGGCGCCTATTTCAATTCGGCACCTTCGGCGGTCGCCGCGCCGCCTCACTTATGGGACCGGCCCTGTGTATGCGTGTATATCTATACTTATATATAAAGAGAGAGCGATTTTGTACGTGGAGGGTAATCTCGAGAACCACTGCACCTATGTGAAAAATTCTTTCACTGTTTGAAAGGTACATTATTCCAGATGGACATAGGCTGTATATTATGTATATCTGATCAGTAGAAATAAAGTTAGGGGCTTAATCCTAACAATCTCCATTGTTACCGCTATTGTCCTCTACCGCTTTTTGTTCCGAAGTCTTCAACGATCCTTAGAGTGGTGCTGTGGCGGTGGGCTTCCGTTCTGACGATAGTGGTTCGAACCTAGCCGTTCTCCGGCACGCCTTTTTCTTTTAAAAAAATTAACTTTTATTACTTAATAACGTAATATTATTTTGAATATTATTTTTAAAAAATTTTAATGTTATTTAAAAAACATTCTTTACTTAAAATCCTTTTTCTATTTTTTATTTTTATTTCATCTCTTAACCTCTTTCCATTATCTATCTATACTTATATATAATGAGAGAGCGATTTTGTACGTGAAGGGTAATCTCCAGAACATATATAAATAATAAAGTTAGGGGCTTAATCCTAACAATCTCCATTGTTTCCGCTACTGTCTTCTACCGCCTTTTGTTCCGAAGTTTTCAACGATCCTTATTGTGGTGCTATCGCGGTGGGCTTCTGTTCTGACGATAGCGGTTCGAACCTAGCCGTTCACCGGCACTCCTTTTCTTTTTAAAAATTTTATTTGAATTATTAAATAACATAAAATTAATTTAAGGTATTATTTAGGTTATTATTAAGGTAAAAAAGATTTACAATTTATTGGTTATCAACTGGAAATTTATTGGTATAATATTTTGTTCAAACCGGACAAGGTCGGGACGGGCCGCTAGTACATACATACATACATACATATATATATATATATATATATATATATATATATACATATATACACATACATATATATACACAGGGCCGTTCCTAGGGTAGCTGCCACCCGTGTGAGAATAATTTTGCCCCCCCCCCCCTCATATCGTATGGATTTTCAAGTTTTCTTTTTCTGTATTGGGGCCCAGAAAGCTTTTTTTGATTATCAGACATCTGTAATAAAATGAGGTTCTTTTTGAAAAGAACTTATGAAAAAGGCGCAATCTAAGTTAAGCTATTTCTTGATAAAGACTGACTTTTACAAAGAAACGTTCCAAACCGATTTATTTTAATTTTGTTCTTATTTTAAATACAATTCCTCCTACGTTTACTTAAATAAAAAAATCGTATTTCTGAGAAAAATTGCCGTATTTCACGCACCTGTTAAAAAAATAATGTGATGCAATTCAAAAATCCATTACACTTGATCCTGTAGTATGTGTTTAACATTTGCAAAATTAAAAAAAAATTTTAAAATAGAATTAAGTAATGAATCCTTGCTTTTATTTTGCAAAACAAATGTCAAACCATAAATGTATTATTTCAATTTCTAACCGCTAACCGCACAAAAGAGAAAATATCAAGTTTACTCACCTGTGAAATATTTTTATTGGTCAGCAATCACAAAAATTAGAGACAAAAAGCTTTGTTTTTAAGTTGTTGAGATGGACACGTTCAAAGTTAATATAGTGCAAATTACCCCGGTCCGTGTATTTCTAGGCTCAGGACATAAACGAGCATTTTCCTGCAACCTGTCAAAAACGGCCCGAACCGACGCGATGCCGGCGATGCAACGCAATTTTGATTGCATGATGGGTTAAAACCAAAACGAACAATGCATTTCCCAATTGGTTGCGACGTGAAGTAGCGTTTAAAAACCAATATGGTTTTGTTTATTTCCTGTTAAACTTGTAAAAAGCATTGCTAACATTGTTATAAAAATATTATTAAGTAGTTACCTAGCATAATAATATTTTTATATTATTTTACTAATAAATTAGTTTTAAAATTTTTTAACCGGGCGGCTGACTTGCCACCCGTGTGCCCCGCACCCCTGGCACCCACGAGTTGGAACGGCCCTGCATATACATATATATACAGTGGAATCTCGATCTATCGTTTTTCAAGGGACCGACTGAACTGAACGATAAATATTGGAAAACGATGGATGCGGGAACATAACATAACAATA
Source organism: Dolomedes plantarius (assembly GCA_907164885.2). Lineage (NCBI taxonomy): Eukaryota > Metazoa > Arthropoda > Arachnida > Araneae > Dolomedidae > Dolomedes > Dolomedes plantarius. Next base: position 61,946,374 of record OU015495.1, on the reverse strand, counting down.
TGATCGTCGGGACTGGGTGAATTAAACGACACATACGGGAAAACGATGATTCGGAGAACGATCGATCGAGATTACTTACACACACACACACACACAAAGAGAGAGAGAGAGAGAAACATATAATACAGAACTGCACTTATTTAAAAGATGCGCGAAATAAGTTGTAACAGATTCCGTATTCGGATCATTAACTTTGCATAGAATAAAATCCATTAGACACCCAACACTCACTGTGAACTCATGAGACAGTGTAAGAGGATCAGTGAATTAAAAAAACCCTAATTTGAGGGCTTTTTTTCTTAATTGGTCGACAACGTCATCTTTTGCTACACGAAAGATAATTAAGTTTGTTTTTTCAGTCTCTTGTTTCATAGCTGGGATGACGACTTTTTAAACAGTTCTCTTGAAATTCCGAACAATACTCACCGTACAAAAGTCACCGTAATTTTGACTCAATATTTCTCAGAAGGAACAGAACAAAATCATTTGAATTCTTATTTATAAGTAATCAAACAATAGCATAAAATTCTAAAATACAGAAGTTCAAATATTAAGGATTTACTCGGCACTTCTAATTTTTTAGAACATGAAAATAACGCAATCAAAATATAAGTTGTTTACTTGAGAACGCAACGGTCATTTATTTTTTGGTTACACGGACATTACATTATACATTAGACCAAGATCTACTGCCTAAAACCGATTCCGAACGGCTACAAACGTCCATGCTAACTATGGGACTCAAACCTACGGACTTCGGTATAGTACGTCACAGCCGTAGCCATTTGGCTATCGTCGGCTCAATCAAATACATGTATCTGATATTGTGACTTAATGGTAACTGCATAAATGGATAACGAAACCATTATTACAAACATAGTAGCATTCGTGTGTAGTAGAAAAAAGTAGACATCACTACTGACAAATCTGCTTAATTTTGCCGTATTCATAAAATACCATGCAATGCTTTCCAACGTACACTTTAATAACGAAAAGTAAAAATATTTCTCTTAACGTATCAAATGAGATGAGTTCGTGTTTTAAGGCTTTAGATCTCAAAATTTAGAGCCTTTTTAGGTGTCCATAAAATGGTTTTGAACTGGGTTTCCATTCAGGTCTTAAATTGAATATTAAATCATTAAGGAACTGTTTAAAAGCTGAGAACATTTTAAACAGTTCTATTAATTGTCCGTTAAAACTAAGACTTTTGTACCTGAAGTTTTAATATAAGTAACTGATTATAACAGTTTACTTCACAATGGATAAGTGATTAAATTTTGATATAAAGGTAATCTAAGCACAATAGTTGATATTCACAATGTTTATTATACAGCTCAGATTCAAAAAAATTAGAATAATGAAAGAAAATATCGTCAAGGGAATTGCAAATCTAATTTATCAAATAAATAATCAATGATATCAAATATAAATTATAATATAAATCTGCATATTTTGTAGATTACAAAAATATGAACATATTACAATGAAATAGAAAATATATTTAAAACAGCAACTGTTTATAACAAAGGAAGTGAAATGTTCTCAAGCAAGTGTGAGTAGAGTTTTAAGAGAATATTGTAATAATAAGTGTTTTCAAAATAAACACCTTAAAAGTGGTCGAAAGCCAGTAATTTCAGCAAGAGATGAAAGGCAATTGAAAAAGATTGTGAAGAAACATCGCTTTCGAAGTGTGAGATATTTGCAGAGAAAATGGAAAGAAGTGGGTGTAAATGCCTCTAAATCTACAACATTACGACGACTTCACAAATTAGGTTTTAGATCACGTGTGCTTAAGACAAAGCCACTCGTATCTAAGCAAATGGCTGCTAGAGTTAAATGGTGTAAACAAAGGCTATTTTGGGGTCAAGATGACTGGAAAAAGGTACTCTTCAACGATGAAAATGTGTTTTGTGTGTCCCATGGGAATCAAGGTATAAGTGTTTGGAGACTTAAACTAGAAGCTTTTGATAAAGAGTATTTAAAACGTTCGGTTAAATTTGCGACCTTTGTCATGGTATGGGGCTGCATGACTGCAGAAGGCCCAGGTATGTTGTGTTATTTACACAAAAGTCAATTCAGAAGTGTATCAAGAAATTCTTTAACACTTCATGATTCCTTCATCTGAGGATTTGTGTGATGACGATTTCGTGTTTCTGCAAGATTCAGCTTCTTCCCAGACTTCCAAATCGACAATTAAATGGCTCCAAGAGAAGGAAATAAATGTACTCCCTTGGCCTGCGAATTCACCCGATCTAAACCCCATCGAGAATTTGTGGGGAATTATGATAAAACGACTTCAAGAAGTTGCACCAAGAGACAAAAAAGATCTTATTTCTAGTTTGAAGAACATATGGGCGAATATTGATAACAAAAAGTTGTGAACCTTTAGTCAATAATATACCAAACCGTTTAAGAGCTGTCATTAAAGCTAAGGATGATGCAACAAAGTACTGATTAGCTTGTACTGATTTACTTGCCCTTCGAGTTTAAATTGTGTACAATATATTTATATTATTCTAATTTTTTGAACCATGTTATGAAGTATTCTAATATTTTGAATTTTTTTTTCACTTGCTGTTTTAAATATATTTTCTATTTCATTGTAATATGTTTATATTTTTATAATCTACAAAATATGCAGATTTATATTATGATAATTTATATTTGATATTGATTATTTATTTGATAAATCAGTTTTGCAATTCCCTTGACCATATTTTTTCATTATTCTAATTTTTTGAATCGGAGCTGTACAGCGGCAGGATGAGCTGTTAAACCTGAGCGTAATAGAACAGCCAGTGTTGTAAAGAGGATAAACTAGCGTGCAGCCATATGTCCGATAAGAGTATAATAATTACAAGATAAAAAGAACTTTTTATATACCACGTTTTTAAATTTTCTGTTGAATCATAAACTTGACAATTCTATGTATTTAGTATTATCACAGAGGGTGTTTATCGTCTTGTGAAAATCTGCTGCCTGCGCTGAACGTTGAGCATACGCATCGCGAAGACGTTGAAGTCTAGCTTAATGCTCTTCTCGAGTCTCATGATTGGGCTGTTCTTGCTCTTCGACTATCGAGTCGCGTCACCTTGCGGCTTTTTTCCGAACTAACTTTCCATACAAAACAAAATTAACTGAAAATGAATTCAATTATGTTTAAAGATGGCTAAAAGTATTTTAAAAATGCACTGTCATCGTGTTCTGAGCTGTTCTAAAAGTTTCAAATGTCTAGCTAGTCGGGAAGTTAGTTAAAAATCGATTGCAAGATTTGTATTGGACAAACAAACAAGAAAGCGAGTTAATAAAAACGTGGTAAAAAGAGAGCTCAACTATCTGCTTGCTTCTAACACCCTTTACCTTCCAGAGCATCATAGAAGAAAACACCTGTCACATACGTCAGTTTGCTCGTCACTGATATAGACTAGGCAGCATATTCTGAAGTAGCCGACAGCTCGAGCTACGGTATGTAGATTGAGAAAACTGCGAACAAGTTAATCCTGATCAGCATTTTTACTTTGAAAGTGACCACAAAGATATGACAATAGAGACTCCTGGATTTGACAGGACGTTCAGATAAAAGCTACAGCTTATCCAGCTAAGTGGAGGATTCGTAATGCAGCTTGGATTGCGAGCGGGGCAGGATCACAGGCAGGGGATTATTACCTGTCATCGATTGTGAAACTAGGAACGTACCTTGTAGATCAGGGGTGTCAAACTCAAAGGCTACCTTGGGCCAAACAAACAAGGTTTAACTATAGGTGGGCCGCAAAAAAATCAATATTAATAGAAACGTATGATTATTTACCTAATTACAGTATATTCAACATAAATATATGCATTTTGTTTAATAATAGCAAAAAAAGAGTATCATTAAAAAAACATTCAGCGAATTCTTCCTATCTTATTATAATTCTTCGTCGGTTATTTTATTATATATTATTGTGTGCCAATATATTGGCCGGGCCGCAAAAATGTTCGTCGGGGGCCGCGAGTTTGACAACCCTGTTGTAGATTGTTTTGTAGGCATGTTTTTGGCAATTACCTCTTCTTATTTAAAGACCCTGAACAGCCGCGAAAAGGGGTAAAATGCATCGTGAAAACCAGTAGTTTAACAAATACACAAACCTCCAGCGTATCAGGCTATCTTGGACCTTGGTTTCGGCCTCACTATGGGTTACTCAGCAAGGCATAGCCGATGGAGGGAGTCTAGATGTAATCACTATTTGCAGTCGAAAACATTTCCTACATATTGTGCGCTTCCAATCAGCGTTAGAAACTAGCAAACGAACTTGAGTTTGAATTATTGAGTTACAGCGAAAGAATCAATCTAAGGCTTTATTATGCATGAGAAATCCTTCAAATGATATTTAGTTGTATTTTACAAATAATTTCCTACGTAACTATTCTTCTTAGTTTGGTTTGATTTTGGAGCGCTATGGTCAACTTTTTGCTACCCGAGGGCTAATTAGACCGGGACCTACAGTTTAAAGCCGATTCCGAACGGCTACAAACATCCATGCCAACAGTGGGACTCGAACCCACACGATCTGAACCGAAAGACAACGCCCTAGCCATTCGGCCATCACCTAGCAGTATTTTTCTTAGCTCATATTATATACATATACAGTAGAATCTCGATCAATCGTTTCCCGATTCATCGTTTTCCCGTATATGTCGTTTATTTCATCCTGTCCCAACGATCATATTGCTTTATTATGTTCCCGCATCTATCGTTTTCTCGCATTTATCGTTCATTTCAGTCTGTCCCTTGAAAAACGATAGATCGAGATTCCACTTACACACACGATTCCAATGTATATATAACAGAAAACTTTTTTTTTAATATCACTTAAGGTTATCACATCGGACAACGTTAATTGCAAATCGAACTTGAGTTTCGAAGTGGTATGCAAAGCCACAGCATCTAGAAATTTTATTAAAAAGTTAATAAAGGATTAAGTAACGTCATGACAGTTAAAGTCTATTATCAGCTCTTTCATCCAGATAAGAAGTCTATTTTTTTTCTCTATCTCTCTCTCAAGGGAAAATTTTCAAGACCTAAGTCCACCCAACTCTACGTCAGTAATCTCATCCTTTTTGACTCAACCATTTGATCATTTACATTAAAATAATATGTATGTGTATATACACAATGTTTAGAAATTTGAAGGATTTTTAGGGATTTCTGGTTATGTGACAGTTAAAACATGCTGCAAATAAGGTGTGTATAGGCCTCGACTTCCCCTAGACCCCTTGAGCCTCTATATAATCTTATAGTTTTAAAAGGCATTTCAAAATTTACGATTTTTGATTTGATTTTGTTGTTGATTGTGATATATTTTCAAAACTTGATTATGTTATTGTCATTGTAGATTATAAAAATTAAAAAGCTTTTCTGAGTGGATTAATAAAATATATCAATTTGATTATAATAAAATTCAGTTTAACAAAATATTTGATAATATACCAAGTGTCACAAACACGGGGTATAACAAAGAACCCTAAAAATCTCCAGAAAAATGAGGTTAATTTCAAGGTAAGTTTTCGTCCTCCCAGAAACGAAATTTTCTCCTTATGAATCGGGAGCCCCCTAAATAGCGGCCTTTATTGCGCCACTGAAACCACTTTTGCCTTTTTGAATTATTTAAAATCGCTGAGCAGCTAAGAATAATTGTTTGCCACACTGAAGATTGTCGTGAGATTATACTTTAATCTTCCACAAACGGGTAAGTCGAGCATCAAAAATATACAGTGGTGCCTCGACTTACGAGTTTAATTCGTTCCATGATGGAGCTCGTAACTCTAAATACTCATATCTCGAATAAATTTTCCCCAATGAAATGAAGGGAAAAGCCATTAATTCGTTCCGAGCTCCCCCCAAAACACCGCATTTTTTTGTTACATGTTTTTAAATAAGAGAAATGTGCTTATAAATGATGAACATTGTATAAAAACGCATTACAATAGAATGTACTGCAATAAACTTATATTATTAAGTGTAATGTACAACATTTACCTTGCAGATCAGACTTGAAGATGCTGATTAAGAGGAGGAGAAAGGATGAACTGAATAATTAAATTTTATTCTTTGATTTTTAACCAAGGTCATCCCATCCCCTAGACCCCATGGGGGTTCCAGTGTGGGGGAGGGAATTGAAGATATTTCTCTGGAGAGAGGTTGGACGCTGTTCGGTTTCGGATGGCGACTCAAGTGTGGGCAGAACAAGCTGCCCGGGTGATAATTCTTGAGTGTTAATCTCTCGGTTTAAGACTGGATAGTAGTCTTAGAATAATATTATACAATTGTATAATAATTGTAGATAAAGGTTGTAAATATTATGCTTCTCGGGTTCTCATTTGATGAGCACGTAACATGGCGTTTGCTACGCAAACTACCAGTGGGGTATCTGAAGCTTGCTCGTAACCCGAATTATAGCTCGCAACTCGAAGCAAAAAATCTGCCAAGAGAATGCTCGAATCTCGAAAAGTCGAGACACTCATAATTCGAGGTACCACTGTATTTGCGTTTTCGGTCTCGGTCAGTCTAAACCAGAGCCTGGGATTTCAGAAAAATGTAGCGTAACTATAACGACTGGCAGCCATATGTAGAGATCATGACACAACTTGTTCACTTTGCGGACAAAAGAATCATTGGGGGGATGATCAAGTGAACAAAGGTAGGAGGCGGAAGGAGAGATATCACTTCTGGGGGGGGGGGGGGAGATGTTTACTTTCCTCAACATGTCCGGTTTCTTGGTACCATTTCGCAGAGGGGGACCAGATGACCTTCTGCTGTCCCGAGGTTAACAAAGTATTTATCACATATGCAAACACTTTTGAGGAGGAAGTTCTCAATCAGCCAATTCCGGCCCTCATTATTTCTTGAAAATTGGCCAAACGGAGCGGAAACCGTAAATAGAACAGGGAAGATATGGCAGAATAAATCAGTCGGGGGAGCGTAGCAGATTTTCTAAGACTGACTAAGAATGTGGTGAAGATCGCTTTGTATATTGATCTTTTTTTTTAACGACGGTATGGAATGACACACAACAGGGCCTCTGTTTAGAAAAAAAAAATGTTAAAGGGTTTGGTCAGCTCAGTCGATGACCAAATCTCGTCAAATATAATGACGAGATTTCATTAATATTTGTGAAATTTGGTCATACTGGGCCCTTATCTACCAATATCTCTTCTTTTCAGCTATAAAATTTAGATACATTTAGGTATTTTTTGTTCAGATGTTTATTCAATATTAATCTTTAAATAGTACTTCCATTCAGAATTTTTAAGGGGGCGGAACAGCGCCTTGCTCCTTTTTCATCTACAAAACATTCTACCTCAAATTTAAACTGAGAATTTTGTCGACTGAAACCTATTAGGCCATATTAATTAAATTAAAAATTTTTAATGAATCAGTTTTAATTACTTTAAGTTAGTTTCAATCTGTAAGGCAGTATTCAATCTGTCAGGTAGTATTAGATAAAGTTCATTAACAACTTAAGAACTTTAATGACCTAGGCAATGATCGTGACAAAATTTTAAAATATCCTTTTTAGTTTCAGGGTGTTGTTTCTAACCCCTCCTGGGACCCTGAAACTAGGAAGAATTCATGTATTCATCTTTAGTTTCAGGATCTTGCGTGAATGAACGCCTTTCTTTTTGTTATTGTTCTGTAAAATACGCTACAAAATATGAACTCGCATTAAAAATAAAATTAGTTTAAATATATTGGACATCTAATAGGACATTTAAGTCTATATTGCTTCAATATTTGGCAGTCATATTCCTCGTCTCTCTCTCTTTTAAGATGGTACCATCCGTTAACCTCGCAGATCTTCTATTCCAATGAAATACTATATACGAAAAATATTTGTACTTCATGCCTATTATTATGGCTGAACATAAATGAGACAGTTTAATCTTTTAAAGGAAGACAGAAAAGATTCTGGAAGTAGTCTGCAAAAAGAAAATATGTTGCGCCTATTAGAGGGTACTTCCTTGTCTTTATCCTTTGTGCATAATTAGGTAAAATTTTCATTTACACGATTCTCATATCTGTTGTGATAGCCAAATGTTATGAAATACATTAATATCTCCGACCGTATTAAAGATCCTCAATTTAAGGCTGCTTTGTACTAACCCTATTGGATTCGCTCACCTCAATATTAACCTATGGAGAAAATGTGTCCAAGGATTGCCGACTTAAAGATTTAAAAAAAAAAATTGTACTCCGTAATAGAGAAAAATTTTACACCATGGGGTATTTTCTTCTTTTTTTAATGCAAATATTTTAAAATTTAAATTATTCGGGGGGGGGGATCTGGTATAGTGTTTCAAACGCTCCTAAATTCCTTTGGTGGACGAAATTTATAAAATGAATCCTGCTGCAAGGTGCAAAAAAGTTCAAGCTATCTGAAAATACCATTTCTATTAGATTATCAGCATTTTTGTAGCTGTACATAGTAGACATTTTTTCTATAGGTTAACATTGAGGTGAGCGAATCCAATAGGGTTAGTGCACCGCAGCTTATGGGGATGTGTCCTCTCAATATTTTATCTAATAATAGGTTATCAAATGCAAATTTTCGGGTTCCGAATTTTGCATTTCAAAGTAAATCAATGCGTGTTTTTCAAATATCTGTACTTCAGTTCTCCAGAAAAATAGTTTAAATTTGTAATTATGGACACCAATAATGTCGTGATAATGATTAATCACAGTAAAATGTTAAATTTTTGAAAAATTCCCACTCTTACTTTAACGTCTAACTCCGCAAGCAAAAAACAGAATTAAAAAATATGCATTTTCTGACCTGTGATAAGAATATCACCGAGAGAAAAAAAATCCATGTCTTCTATGGAACTGCATTGCCAGGTCAACTGATGCGCCGTGTTAAGGCAAAAACGCATACAAATGTGTATAATGTCGAGACGAACATATCTTATAATCTTATGAAAGCGATGTATTGCGTATAACCATTAAGTTGATGGGTTGATTGAGAAGCGGTCATATTTTGCTACACGATACAACCATTAGGATATTTCGGTAAAAGAATAAATCTAAACTGTTATGTAATTATCACAAGACGAACAAAGCTAACACGCATTAAACTGAATATTAATTTTACGCCTTTCAACATAATTAAGCCGCTGCACAAAATGTAGCCGCTTTCTGGTCCATCTAGCGATGAAAATATAAACAAATGTAGGCTACATTCGTTCGCTCTAATTCCTAGTTTAAGTAAGTGGTCAGTAAAAGCAACGTTGGGGCGACTAGAAAGCGAATATTATCTACGGACGTAAGAGTTAAGTGATGTGTAACATTTTGTTACATGCCGGGAAATATCAAAAACACTAGATTAAATTTTTTTTGCTATAATCGTATGTTAGACCCTAATCAAAACAATAAATTTAAAATGATGACCGTATTGTTTTAAAGTGCTTGATACAGTTCCCAAATTGGAAAAGTCACAAAAGCTTTCAGTTTGATTTGGAGCGCTACGGTCAACTTTTTGCTACACGAGGGCTAATTAGACCGGAACCTACCGTTTAAAGCCGATTCTGAACGACTACAAACACCCATGCCAACAGTGGGACTCGAACCCGCAGGATCTGAACCGAATGCCAGCACCCTTGCCATTCGGCTCTCACCTGGCACAAAAGCGTCTAGTTAGTAATACGACAATTCAGAAAGGAGTAAACTTCCGTGGGACTGTGAGCTTTATGGGACAGGTATCGGCTCCCGCATTGTCTAATACAGGGATTCCCAACCTTTATATGCTTGCGACACCCTTGGGGATGAGATTAGAAACTTGGTACCCTTGCTAGAACTTTAGTTCTTTCAATACTAAATTAAAGTGGAATATATTTCAGGAACATGTTAAATTAAAGTACAAGCAAATACAGCTCGATTTTATTTATTGAAAGATATAGGTACCAAATACTAGAGTAAGATATATTAATACAGTTTCAAAAATAGCCATGGGATTCAGTATAACATTGGAGGACTACAATGGAAATCACTCAAGAGTTTTGTTTCATTAATGTGAGACTTACGATGGCTGCTCGGAGCACAAATGTTTGATATCAAGCCTAACAATCATGGGAATCAGGGTATCTAATTCACCCTCAGATCGATCTGAGTCACAATTTGTCGGGCGCGAATCTTTAATCCAACTTTACCATTTACTTTAAGAACGCCTTACTAATATTCTTTGTTTATCCGGGAAAAAAAAAATCTCGCAGTACCCTTGGCCCAATCTCACGTCACCCTAAAGTGCCGTGGCATACCGGTTGGGAATCATTGATCTAAGATATATATCACCGTACAAAAAACAGTGACTTAAGGTTAAATAAGCTACGATAGTTTAATAACGATGTACAAAATTAACACTTGTTAAGGAAATCGAATAATGCTTAAAATATTAAACATTACCGTATCAAACGTACCGTGGTAGAAAAGATTTGACTATGAATACTGCAGATTAAAAACTGACTAAGTAAAGAATATATTCAAATAGTTGGTATTATAAATTGAAAACGAAAAATAAAGGAAAATTCATGGGAATTAAACATTTATTACAGATTACATTGAGGCTGAGAGTTAGAAATCTCTTAACAGTGATGTTCTGATCATCAATAAGCTTATATTATATTAAACATTATCTTGTATAATATAATATTTTATAATTGTATAATTCAGAAAGCAGAATACGCGAATTTTTTTAGTATCTCAATACATTTTAAACAGTATCGTAACCACGGAGTAGCTGAATCATGGTCACAACTCCCCCGCCCACACAAAAGTAAAAATTAGTAAAATGGATAAATTTTCACCCCCCCCCCCTTCCAACATCCACAATAAAGTAATGAAGATCCATTCTGAAAAATCTAAATAATTCCTCTTTCCTCTAAAAAAAAGTTTCTAGTTGTATCACTTCTTGGAGAAAAAAAAATTAAAAATCGTTTTAAATACAATGACAAATTATTTTACTGAGTATACCGCACTTCCTACAATAAAGAATTTGGAGAAAAAAAATTACGGAAATTAATACCTTTAAGGAATTGTAATAAGTTCATTTGAAAGTTACATCTCCATATTCAGACTGGGGTGAAAAAAAAGTTTTTCGGTCACTGGCTTCTTCAATTTTCAGTCGATACATAAATTTTCCTGTGATCTGAATATTCGAATTCCAGCGCACGCTTGAAATTCTTTCCAAGGTCAGATTCGAAAAAAGAATGCAGAAATGAGGCATCGCGGAGGGCACTGGCCATAATAAATTCTTGATGCAAGACAGAACTGTTCGAGATGGCACTTAAAAAAAACAAAAATATCTTTCTTGAAGCTAAGAACTATTATATGCCATAATAGAGCCGTACAAATTTGCAGCGATTCATCCATGGATTACAGACACTATAAGAGTCTCCATTCAAAAACCGTATGCGTTCGTAATGTATAGGAATCAAGTGAAAGGTAGGCAGAGGATAAAAAGTAATTTGAACTTAGTAGTCACCATACAGAGGATAGGTTGAATGGGAGAATTTCCTTCGCAAAAAGCTAGCGAAGGTGAATTACCTCGGGCTTCAAGTCACAGCGGGGAAATTCTAATGTAGTTCCAGTGCACTATGTCGGTTGTAGTCGTAAAATACATCATGTATGAACATGAAGGGATATATAACGTGCATGGAAGTCGCACTAATATGTCTCTTTATAAAATTTGAGGTAGCGTTCATTCACGTCAAACGCGAAAAATACTGGAATCCAGTACAGTCGAACCCCGTTATAGCTAACTTCAAGGGATCAAAGGTTTTGTTTGCTTTATCCGGTGGTTCACTGTATCCGAACCATTAAGAAAAATGCTAGAGTTCCCAAAATGTATAACTCATTAGTTGCAATGTGTATTCAATAATGATTTATTAAAAAATTATAAAATCTATTAAAAATTATCTTTAATGAATTAAATTGACTACATTAAATGACACAATACCAATTAAATTACGTACAATAGGAAAATGGCGGGACCAAAATTTTCGTTCGTTATATACAGGATTCGACTGTACCACATTTGATAGTTGGTTGAGAAAGCTACATTCCCGTTACACAACACCAGGGTTAAACCGTCTTGATCATACAGCTTCAAGCCGATCCCAGGAGATACAAACATTTATATCTACCGCGGGATTTGATCACGCCGGCTAATTCCGAAGACTTGCATCCAAGTGAATAGGCCTTCATACGGCCCAGTTCTGCATTTATATTAGATTAGTATATAGCTGGGATTATATTTAAATCGTACTTCACCCCTACCGTTTGTCTATCCTATCTACATAAGTTTCTGTCTTTGACAGTAAAAAAAATAAATCACTGAGGCTATACTTGCTTAATCTGTTGCACAGGACTGGAGCAAAATTTGAGTTAACTGGTCATGGTAACTCAAATTTTACGATCAACGAAATCGACTTGGGCTGTTGGCATTATGAAAAATGTTTTCCATTCAATATAGGTCGATAAATTAAAGCGTTATAGAACGAAAAATGTCTTACAAGGTTTAAAATCCCTCAAACAATTTAAACAATAAAAAAGTTTCTATAATATGAAAAAAAATGAAATTTTCCACCTAGCAATTTGAAAATGAAATTTCTACTCGGGCAAATTGCTTTCTTTCCTAAATGGAAGCAAACTGAGCCTTGCCCATGCATTTAAAATGAAATTATTTTTCAAATTTCCGGCCAATATTACATTTTATGCATATTGCAATAACGTTTAATTAAAATGGTATTTAAATTCACAGAAAGTTGCCTTAGAAAACCCACTAACATTCAAAAGGGCGTTGTCTTAAAATAATACTCTGTTAATGGAGTTATTAATTCGTTCATTTCTACAGGATTTGGTTTGCAAACTAACTTATCTTTTTAATTAAATGGTCATTTAAATACTTGAACTCCAGTGTTCAACGAAGCAAGTAAATAGCCCAATTAAGAAATTAAATGGTACTAAATGCATAGAATGACGTCGTAGAGGGGAAAAAAAAAAAAAACCTATAGATAGCCATTTGGAATGACTGTATCGTTACCGAAATAGTAAATTGATTGCTTAAGATTGATGAAAGGTTAGTTGAGACAACTACGGTCATCTCGCGCTATTCAAGGAATGATAAAGGGAAACTAATGACTGTGAACTTTAAAAATCTCTAAATATTTTTTTTTTTTATAGAAACGTCATTCAACACTGTTCTGTGACTTTTCAATCTAAATAGCAATTCTGCGCTATCCGAATGTAAATGTTTGAGCACAGATTTGATAATGGAGGTTAATTTCTATTTTTCTGTTTTAATTAACAGCTGTCGTGTCTGCATATTAACAGCACCATTAATAGATCGGACAACGTTGTAAAAACTGGTTTATAAACGATAAGCACTTAATACACACATGCATATATGAATTCTTAATGTAACCAAATTTTTAATGCAACTCATTCATAGATGCCTCTTAATGGAACCTCCACGCGCGCGATTATTGATAAATATTTAATGACATTTCATATCAGAACGTTATGAAGCGTAAAATTGTCAAAATGTATGAGTGCATCCCAATTAAACTCTTAAAACACAAATAAAGATGGAATTGCAACCACGTATATATAAGTGAAATATTACATATTTCACTTATATACGTGGTTATATAAAGTAAATGCATTATAAATAATATTTCACTTAGTTCACTTTCATAACAGTTAGTTATTCATAATAAATACTTATAAGCGGGGTATTATGTATTCGATCTACATAGTATACTCAATATTTATATTATTCAAGGGCTAATTTTGCCCAGGCACAATACCGTGCATTCCACAAATATATACTTCCCATAATAAGATTTTTCTATAATTTCATCCACAAATTTCACATAAATAAAATTGGATAAAATTATTTATTATTGATTAAAATAAGTTAATAATGATTAGGATAAGATAATTTAACAAGAAATAAGTGTTTAATATTTCACTTACGAGGACATGCACGATAGCAGCTGAGTGGTAACAAGACGAACGTATTCCGAACACACAATTCCGGTGACAATTCTATCCGTTGTCAAGCCAGGACTTGCAAATCATGATACTTCAATACCTCTATAAACACACCACGTGTTGCCAGGCACACTGAGGAATAGTTTTCTCAACCGAAACTCGACTTGAAAGGCACGACCGCACAGCTTCGCGTTCAGAAGCGAACTGAGTCAGTGCGCCAGTGGAACCAGTCAAGCCCAGAGGCGAAACAGGTGTGGGGATTTCCGTGGGGATTTTCATCCCCACTCCCCCAGATTTCTTTCAATTATCTTCTCCTTATCTAACACATTTCTCTCGTATCGATGTGACTATTTCCAATCAAACCTAATCTAGTTTTTATTTATTTTAGAGAAATTTTCCCCAGATTTGTCTGTTTATTTACTTACTTATTTGTCAACCCTGCTTTCCCTTATTCCTAATACCATAGTATTAACTTCAGATTTCTTTTTAGTCATTTTTGAGCTATTTAAAAAGGGATTAATGACACTTAGCTTTTTCCCTGTCTAACTTCGAAATAGTTACACAGAATACTAGTGCATATCCAACGATCCTAAAGAAGCACGTCGGCCTCAGTCTGATTAGGTGCATGGGCAGCAATGTCCAATTTCTAAATCCTTTCACATTTCAGACTGAAAGAAAACGAGTTAAACTCCATCTAGCTCAAAAATATTGAAAGTTGTATGCCACTTGTAATTATTCCACGGAAGTGACATTTATCAGTAGGCCATAAAAGATTTTTTTGGGGGGAGATCCCCCTTTAAAAATAAATAAATAATTAAATAAATTTTTAGCACCTCTCTATCCATACACGTGTAGATGATGTTGTGTCATTTAAAGAGCATTTCTATGACAGTTGTTAAGGAAATTTTTAAGTTATATTTGCCTGGATGAAAATTTAAAGTAGCTAAAGGAGGTTTAGACATTCATCTCAAAAATTTCGCACACAGTTAGGATTGCTCTGGTTATCCCTCCCACACTCTCCTTCCTTTAAAGTCCCAAATCAAAGATATTTCATCGCTGGATCTAATGCATAAACATTTCAAACTAATTTTAAGTTGTCTAATAGTGTTGGTTGAACTTGAAGGAGTTTTTCGTAGAGGAACATACAATAGTCATCATTTCAAGAGTTGAAAATCGCCAGCCTCAAGGAAAAAGCACAAAGTAGTCACCCTCTCAGGAATTAACTGGATAAAAATGGTCCTCCAAACGAAAAACAGAAAAAATTCCTTTAAGCACGTATTTTGGTAGCTCAACCGTCTTACAGCATGAGCTCTTATGGTATGATATAAACGTACTTTCTTTGTTACTATGATTTCATTCTAGCAATATACAATAAAACTTAAATAAGTTTGATTACTAATTTAACTCATAGTTGCAATTCCGTATACATACATTCACACACACACACATATGTGTATATGTGTATATATATATATATATATATATATATATATATATATATATATATATATATATATATATATATACGCAGTGGAATCTCGATCGATCGTTCCCGAATCATCGTTTTCCCGTATGTGTCGTTTATTTCACCCTGTCCCGACGATCATATTGCTTTATGTTCCCGCACCTGTCGTTTTCCCGCATTTATCGTTCAGTTCAGTCGGTCCCTTGAAAAACGATAGATCGAGATTCCACTTACACACACACACGTGTGTGTGTTCTAGTCATGTCAGTTCCACATTTAATGCATTATTCCCATTTGTCAATTTCCTTCATGTAGATCAGGGGTCGGCAACGCGGTGCCCGCGGGCACCAGTGTGTCCGCGAAACAATTTTAAAGTGCCCGCCGTTGAAATATCTAAATTTTAGATATTTGAACAACAAATGCTTGTTGTTGCAATGAATAATATTTGTTAAAAAATTTTAAATCGTAAAACCGTAAAAATCAAAAATTGAGCAGCCTGCTCTCTCGACCGCGTTGCTCTCCCCTCGCTGTGAGCCAAGAACTTTTTCCTGCTCTGAAATTGAACTCTCTTTGAATCTTTGTTTTCCAATATAAAATACTTAAAATCAAAATACCGATCAAGCCTGACACTCATTTGGATAAATCCCTGAAAACTGAGAATTCAGCTTATGGGCCACATTACAAAGAGTTGGCCGCAGATTTGCAATGTCAAATATCGCATAAATTATCAATTTTAAGATTGTTTTGTTTAAATTAAATTTCGAATTTATGTATTAAAAATTTATGTCGCATTAATACTTTCATGTTTAAATATTACCCTCCCCCCCCTCCTCTTCAACGAGCGGTGCCCGCCGAACTCTCGAATCTCTGAAATATGCCCTCGTAGCAAAAAAGGTTGCCCACCCCAGATGTAGATCATCGTAATCAGTCAGAGAGCTAGGTTTTGGTGCCGTTGTAACCTAAAATCATGTTCTCATCTCCATTAATAAAGGGGAATGATTATTAAGGGTTCCTCTCTGTTCATTTTATGGTGTTTATATTAAAAAAAAACTTGAAGCTGGAATCTAAACCATAAAAAAAACTATAAAAATATATGTATAACTATAAGTGTTTCGAAATATTTCGTAATCAGTAAACGAAGGGTTGTTGTGGAAACGGTAATGTTCAGAATGTTGGCTCTGAGGTTAAACAGATACTTTAATTATGCTTAGTCTTTTGGTATGCCTTCATACTTTAATTTTCAGCCGCAACTTCTTTATATTATTTTTCTTTTTTCTGATCTCTGTATTATACCTTCCTATGGAAGTTTTCAGAACTCATCCCATTAATGACAGCTTTGTGCTCTGCAATATGGTTATTTATGCCTTGGTATACCCCAGGCTTTTACCTGAAATTAAGTCAATTTTCTTTTATACCTGCACATACAGACACATATATATAATTTCAAATTTTGTTGTTTTATATTATTGACTGTGAAGTTATTTCAAACGAACTACTCGCAAGTTATAACTTCGCATTACTATTGAGGGGGAAAACATTGTACTTGATAGTTTAGTGTTATTTATTTGCACATTGAAGAAATTCAACACTCAGTTTTAATCCCAAATCTATATATTTATGTTGCTAAGCCGACTTTTTGGGCAGTCCGTGAGAGAAAACTACTGCATAATTTACTTCATTTTGGTCTTACACGAAAGATTGTAATCTGTAGATTTGTCAAATTTGGTTTTTGTAACTGCAATTTTTATTAATGAGCTATAATTTACAATTAAACTTTGATTTCTGCGCATACTCTGTGGCATGTTTCAATCTGGCTTTAGAAACTCACTGTTTCTGCGCATGCTCAGTGACATGTTTCAATGCCGAGGAGTCTCACTAGATCTCTCTCTGCCATTTTTATTTTTATGATAATTATGTTTGTGAAATATAAGATTAAACCTGATGGAAACTGTTTATTTTGAGCTGTTTAATTAGCGATAATTTACAATTAAAAATTTGATTTCTGCGCATGTTCAGTGACATTTTTAAATCTGGCTTTAGATACTCACTAAGCACGAGGCCGCTTAAACATTAATTTGTTTCTGCGCATTATATTATGATTTTCAACATTTGGCAATGATGTGTTGAGTATAATTTATGTATTAGTACATTTATTTACTTTCTAGCCGTCATGTTTTGACTGGTACCAACTAGTATATTGTTAAATATATATTTTTTTTTTAATGAAAGCAGTTTGGATAAAACTCAACCATTCAAACGTTTAGCCTTTTATATATTGTTTAAACAAACTTTTTCTAAATCAGGCTTTCAAGCGAAAGTATTTCTAAAACTTTGATAAAAGCTTTTAGATGTAATTCTGTCAAGAGAACTCAATAATTTGTCTAAAAGTTAGAATTTATATTTATATTACTTATTTTAGATGATCCGACTAGCTTAAATATAACATTTGACTTTTTGTCTTGATTACTGAATAGAAAATAAAAATGTTCACTTAAAGAGTCACTTATACTCTTATATGTAAACAATATGTTAAGCAAATATCTGGAAAAAGACTAATTTTCAGTTTGGTTGGCTTGGAGAGCTACAATCATTTTTTGCTACACGACTGCTAATTAGACCGGCACCTACTGCTTAAAACCAATTCCGAACGGCTTCAAACGTCCATGCCAATACTGGGACTCGAACCCACAGACTCTGGTACCGAAAGGCCAGTACCCTAGCCATTCGTTCATCACAGGGCCGAACTAGGGAAAAAAATCCTACTAATTTTCAGGAACAAATATGTGTACAAGCTTTTATGATTCATATATAAAGAGGCAGGGGAAGGCGTTCAGTTTGTAAATTTGCTCTCGATTGCTCTAACTATAAGTCATTGCAAAGCTGGTGTTATTGAGCGGCAAAATATACAAGCGACTAAAATCTGCCGTTCAGTAAAAATGATTTGTACACTGATCGGACAATGGGTAGCTCCATTTAAGTTAGAATTCATCTCTTTATCTCAAAAAAAGAATTTTTCTAAGAGGGAGGAGGGTATTTTATGCTATTTATCAAGAAAAATGGCCCTAAATTTGTATTTAGTACCTTGAGGATTCAACAACAGTTAAGTTCCATGTCTCTTAAACTAAAATACTAACGAAAGAATATGATAATTTTGCTTGTCTACTTCGTCGTCAGTTTTTTTTAAGCCAATTAGAGAGTCAGATTTTTATAGCAAATGCAAATTCTAACCACTCGTTTTATGTACGACTTTCAAGCATGCGCAGACTACCTTCGCAGAGATTGTTTGTTCCCAGTTCTGCCCAGACCCTACAATAACAAACAGGTATAGTGAAATACGCCTAAAAATTGGCTTGTACCTCTCCTTCGACGCCATTCTGTGTAACACCGGCCCAGTTAAATGACAACCTGCTTTTAAATTTAATATTTTTTTAACATGCTTTTACAAGCTAAGGGAGAAATGAATTCTTGAAAATCCCCGCGAGACATTAAAAGACAAAAGCATTGATCTGCATTCTGCATTTGCGTTTTATGTTCCCATTTTCTCTTTTCTTCGCACATCTTAATCGGATATTAGACGATTTTCTCCTAGCGAAATAACTTTTCCCGAGAAACGTCCGAGAAAAACTCCGCGAAGAATGTAGAACACCCTCTCTGGGTGATTTAGAGTCGTTCATGCGTGAAAAGCGGAATTTCCTTTTCTAACGCTATCTATCACGCTGGCTTTTTATGTTGATTGCTAAGAGTGATAGATGAAAAATAAGTCGAGCTGAGCTGCACGTAATTTTCCTTATTAAAACATAGCAAAATAAGAATTTTGTGTTTCATGGTATATGAATAGACGACGTTGTGCTTGTCACAAAACTAACCAAACTGAAAAACATTAACAACGAAGCTTTTACTGTTGTTTAGTTTATTGATCCCGCTATATAGTGTATGGATTAACCGGGTATCATCGTAACTTCGAGAAAAGTTTTTCATGGATTATCGGATTGAATTTAATATTTCACGACAACCCCCTCCCCCCTCCCCGAGAAAAAAAAAATTATATATATATAGGGGAAACTCGTGTACTTTTTTTTTTTAATGCGGAGGCACTTGTCGCGAAGACATTCGCCTATAATTCGCCGCAGTTTTGCCGGCCACTTTATTATGGGGGTCAACATTGCCCCCTATGAAGGGACGACACAAACGGAGGCATTTTAGTGGCGCTTTGCCAGGATTCGATCCGAGCACCCTCAGCACCGAAAACCAGCGCGCTGTACCACAAGGCCGCCATGACCACCTCTTGTACCTAGGGCCGGCTATTTTCAAATGGCAGTATCTTTACTAATAACTAACTTACAATAATAAAAATAGTTTGTATACATTAAGTTCTTTATTATCTTTAAATAGAAATCACTTCAAGTATAAAAAAAAAATTGTAAATGATATTGAAAATTAAAAAAAAAAATACAAATGGCCCTAGGAACAATAACACTATTGCACCTAGGGCCAGTTATTTCCAAAAACTGAAATTGTTGTTTACAATAAAAAAAATAAAAAAAATTGTATGCATTATTTCTTTCATGTACAATTTCTAAAATCTTCGTAAGAAGGAAATGTTAACTGTAGGCAATGTCTTAAAGGAAGAAATGTTTATTATTCCACATTGTAATTCGCAAAATTGACACCAAAAAATAAGTAACAAGCACTGACGTTCTGAGCCTCCAACAGTTTTTGGTTCAGGCAGTTCAAACACAACATTATCTCTGTTAATAACATAAGCTGTATCATTCTGATTCAAAAATTTATCTGAATCCTTACTGAGTCGTTTCAGGTATTTAGATCATCGTAACGTCAACTACTTCTGCAATGTAAAAATGCTTTAGTTTTTCCCCCGTCTAATTTCGTCAAACAGAAGTCTCCCTTTTCAAGTTCATCACTAGGCCTTTCATTAGCTATTAGAGAATCGACGTTGCTCGCAGAATATGAAGAGTCCATCACTTCAAGTGATTCCTCAGTTGTTTCATCATCACTTTCTAATGAATGTTTTTTCTCCATTGTCTTCTTAATGATCCCACATAAATTTTCTGTTTCAAACACAGATTTCGTAAATTTTTTTTTAACAATTGTTTCAATTTTTGTGCTTGAATTTCATTTTCATCAGTGAGAATCATTTCATTTCCATCAGTTCATTTTCATCAGTGAGAATTCTACACTTGCCAGGTATTCGTCCATACTTTTTTGTACCAGAGGCCATAGCCCTAGGTACAAGACAAGATTATAGCCCTAGGTACAAGATGTTGTTTTTGGCAAAATGGCTTCCATAGCCAAAGACCTGCTGAAACCAAACTTTGTTTGTATTTCATTTTTTCCTTTAAGGATTACAAAAATTATCTGCTAAACACTAAAACATAAGTTTGCACTTACTTTCACAAAATAAGACTTGAAGTTTCAAACTGATGGGAAAAAATTTAGTTTTGATCATCAAATAAAGACTTTCTTTTCTATTTAACTATAGCTTCTTCTTGCTTTCATTAAAAATTGCTGTTATGATTTAAAACTGTTGTCACTCACTCCAATGAGTAAAAATGCTGTAAAATAATAATTATTTAAATAAAGCATGGTGGCCCTAGGTGCACGATGGCCCTAGGTACAAGAGTTCCCCCTAGCGGCTAGAGAGTGAAACTTCTCTAGCCGCTCACCCCTCAAGACGGCCACCTTTTTTTTGGAACCATTACTGGCCGCTATAGAAAAGTTTCACAGTATAGTTTGGAGTGCCACGGTCAATTTTTACCATTTTTTTATTACCTCGCTTTCTTGTTTGTTTGTGTGTTTGTCCAGTACAAATCTTGCAATCGATTTAACTAACTTCCCGACTAGCTAGACATTTGAAACTTTTAGAATAGCTCAGAACATGATGACAATGCATTCTTTTGATACTTTTAGACATATTTAAGCAGATTGAATTCTTTTTCAGTTATTTTTGTTTTGTAGACTGTTGCAGCCCTCTATCGGTCGGGACGGGAACGAAAAGTTAAACGCAAGTTAACTTCCAATTAATTTCATTTTCCTTCAAGTGGATGGGATAATTCATCAAAAAAAAATTTTAAAAATTATTTATTAATACATAGAATTGTCAAGTTTATATGATTCAACAGAAAATTTAAAAATATGGTATATATAAAAAGTTCTTTTTATCTTGTAATTATTGCTCTTACTATTACGGCAAGGGTTTCCCCGAGGGAACAACAAAGTGTTTCTTGGAGGCATTACAATGTTTATTTATTTTAAATATGTCATCTTTACACTCTTATAAAGGCATTTTATGCTGACGTGGCGGTCAAAGGTCGCATCCCCTTATCAGAAAGGAGGATCGCAGGGCGAAAACAGTTGGTATTGTTCTGTAAGTTAGTACAAGACACGGATTACACCAGCTTCCTATAATATTTAAAAATAAATAAATAAATAAAATGAAAGTTATTCTTAAATTTTAACTGTCAGCTGCCCAGATACTCGATTATACCAGACCAGCCATAATCAACCTTTTTTTCTTCTCCTCGGGCCACATGCACGTTAAGCGGGCCCCAATATAGTACAAGTATGCCTCATGATAATTTAATAATTTCTCATGATAATTTAATAATTACAAGTTAAAAAGAACTTTTAATGTACCATGTTTTTAAATTTTCTGTTGAATCATATAAACTTGACAATTCTATGTATTAATAAATACTTTTTTAAAAAATTTTTGATGAATCATCCCATCAACTTGAAAGAAAATGAAGTTAATTGGAAGTTAACTTGCATTTTACTTTTCGTTCCCCTTCCGGCCGATAGATGCCTGCACCAGTCTACAAAACAAAATTAACTGAAAATAATAAAAACATAGTAAAAATCTGCTTAAAGATGGCTAAAAGTATTAAAAAAATGCATTGTCATCGTGTTCTGAGCTATTCTAAAAGTTTCAAATGTCTAGCTAGTCGGAAAGTTAGTTAAAAATCGATTGCAAGATTTGTAAGGGACAAACACACAAGCAAACAAGAAAGCAATTTAATAAAAACATGGTAAAAATTAAAACACAAAACCTAAGGCCTTTATTTAAAAACTAGCTCAATACCCGTGCTTCGCTACGGAGTACATTCAAATTAAATACAAAGGTCAATGTATTCAATTAATGCCAAAAAAACAAAAAATATATTTATAAAAAAAATCGTAATGGATATTTTTATAGGTAAAATAATGTAGAAGAAAATATTCAGATTAAATACAACGGTCAATGTATGAAATTAGTTTGTATGCTTAATATCCATAATACATACTATTTAGAATTAAATTCTTAAAAATATCCATCTCAATTAGTCTAGGAGTTAAATTTTATCTTTTACCGTATTTCAATATTTTGTTTGCCAATTTCTTTCGTTGTTATACACGTGACGCAAAATTAATTTAAAGTATCACAAAAAGAAAAGAAACCACGTGATCAGAATTTAATAAATTGAATTCTAAAAATTAATCTCTAAAAATTCACCAAAAATCAGAAAATGGAAGTAAAGATTTGAAAAAAGATTTCATTTTAAAGGAATTTTTATGATCTTCCTCGTGATATAAATTTTATAATCCTCAGATTATTATTTTAAATTCAAACTTAATAAACGTTACAAAAACAGCTTAAAATTTAATTTAAAAAAATCTAAGAAGTATTTTTCAAAAATCTCTCTTAGTGCACCCCCACGCTATAAGAAGAATCGCCATGCAAAATTTCAGCCGTTTAGGTCCAACGGTTTGGTCTGTGCGTTTTCTGTCAGTCAGTCAGTTACGGATCTGTGTTATATATATAGATGAGTGGGATTTTTGATGTTAAGACAAATTTAGACTACCTTAGACAAATCAGGTTTATACTTGCTACATGCTATTCTGAATACGTCTTTAAGGTAAGAATCAGTATGTCGATTTCTGTATACATTCGCACATTTCATTTTGGAATTGAATGATTCACAAAGATACGTGGATGCGAACAACGCGAGCAGCAGGTGGCACATTTTTGTACAGTTTTGTATCTATTAGGAACTCTTTTCTAAAATTATGTTCACAAAAGCACACGCCTGATAATGAGTGCGAGTGTTTCGGGCCGCAGTTTGAGTACTAGTGACTGTACTAGGCAGTCAGTTTCCCAACAGGTAATATCAAAGCATACATTGATGCGCTGATTATTACCATGTTTTTGTTAACTTGCTTTCTTGTTTGTGTGTGTGTTGTGTGTTTGTCCAGTACAAATCTTGCAATCGATTTTTAACTAAGGCCGTCTGCACACGGGGCAACACCCGTCAACGCGTCGTTGACGGGTTTGTAACCAGTTGCGCCGTGTGTGTGGCTCCATTCAATTACATAGGTTACGACTCATCACGGACTGGTTTGTGATTGGAGTCAGTTATCAGTTTCTTTTGAGTTGCTCCGTGTGCGGACGGCCTAACTTCCCAACTAGCTAGACATTTGAAACTTTTAGAATAGCTCAGAACACGATGACAATGCATTTTTTTAATACTTTTAGCCATCTTTAAGCAGATTTTTACCATGTTTTTATTATTTTCAGTTAATTTTTTTTGTAGACTCGTGCAGCCATCTATCGCCGGGACGGGAACGAAAAGTTAAACGCAAGTTAACTTCCAATTAACTTTATTTTCTTTCAAGTTGATGGGATAATTCTTCAAAAAAATTTTTTAAAAGGTATTTAATAATACATAGAATTGTCAAGTTTATATGACTCAACAGAGAATTTAAAAACATGGTACATAAAAAAGTTCTTTTTATCTTGTAATTATTTATCGACTATCCACCACACTGTATATTCAGAGGAACGGAAATGAAAGGATAATAAAGAAAAAACAATACAAGGCAATGTATTAAAAATATGAATTAAAATTATTAAAAATATGATTAAAAATATATTGGTATACAGTCGAACCCTGTTATAGCGAACCCGGTATATAACGAACTCACGGATATAACGAACGAAAATTTTGGTCCCACCTTTTCCTATTGTACGTAATTTAATTAGTATTGTGTCAGTTTAATGTAATCGATTTTAGTCGATTTAATTCATAAGCACCAAACTTTAAAAAAAATCAAATTTTTTGCATTTGCCAATCTGTGACTGGAAAATAAAAGGTTAAGGAGGTCCGGGACGCTACATTTTATTAATTTATTTACATTCATAGAGTAATTTTTCCCCCACTCATATCTGTCTTTAAATAAAATTCATGATACATATACAAAAATCATGGACAATCAAATTTTTTTTAAAAATTCAAAGTTCAAAATTGAAAGCATGTTTAGTTTTTGACATATCTGTTCAACCAATGGCTCTATTTACATAATTTTACGACTCTTCTGCATGAAAAGAATTCACAATAGTTTGTCTAAAGTCTCAAAAATCCTTTTTTTTTTTTCTCGTTAAATGTTTTCCTTTAGGGACAAAATCTTCAGAATTGGGACCGTAAATCAAACATCCTGTATACCAGGCCTGCACAACATAGGTCCGCGGGCCATATTCGGCCCTCCAGCAATCACTCTGTGTCCCACGAAACCTTTTGTGAAGATGCGTAACATTGAAAATCTAGAAAATATGAAATAATTGTTAGATGTTTAATATTACGAAAGGGATATATAAGCAATTACTATTAATTAATATTTAATTTTTAAAATAATCATTAATTTATTTTTTGTTAGATAAAATATTTTTCATTTCCCGTCTGTCTTATCGTACTGCGGCCCGCAACAGCTTTCCTTAAAGTAATAAGGCCTTTATTACTTGCAGGCCTGCTGTGGACAATTTAATGATAACAAATAAAACTGACACTGTAAAAAAAAATCATTGTGATAACTTGCAAGGTAATTTTGATTTATCCTTTTGAAGAGAGCTAATCACTGGCAAATTCTATTCCGAGATGAATAAAGTTCAGATTTTCCATTAGGCCCAGTAGGCCCGGATCTAGGGGCCCCCGAATGTTGGGTCCTCCCCCTAAAATTTTTATTTTAAAAGAAAAAATTCCCAATTAAATTTTTTTTTAAATTTTACCCTTTTTAATAGCAATTTTTTTATATATATCCTTTCAAATTTGATTGATTGGTTCATCATATGTATAGTTATATGTATAGTTCATCATATGTATGTTATAATGTATATAAGAGATTAATAAGTTTTTCTGGTTGCATTGTACTGGTGTTTTAATGACGAATTTAATATGTTGTATTGCTTTTTGTTATTTGATAATGTTCTAGGCTTCTATGATTCAAATAGCCAATTCTTGGTAAAATGGTACGTTCACAACGATTCATGATTATTATTTTATTTTTGGGTGTCAATTTTGGAAATTTTATTCCCACATCAGTGTTAGGGGGCCCCCATCCCGAGTTGTGCCTATAGTCAAGAATTTTCTAAATCGGGCCCTGCAGCGGGACATTGACTGCATAACATAAAAATGCTGCGCCCGTTGGTGTAATTACCATAGATACAGGGGTTTGGTTTATTTTGATTTAAAAGTTCCATTGAAGTTTTGAGAAAAGAAAACAAAAACACGCTTTATTTATTTTTTGAGCTCAGATTCCCTTTAAAGAGAGGACAAGGAGGAAAAGGCACAGCCCGCGAGTCCATCTCGAAGGAAAATCGTGATTTTGGTCATTTTTTTTCATCTCCCCGCCTCTGTTGTCTTCGAGCTTTTTCTGTTGTGGCTTGTTGTGATGATCTCGAGCGCCCGCGGCAAGTGACCTATTTGCTCGAGAGGCGGTTCACTAACCTGGTTTACATCTCGAAGCCTCTCTTTCGCCGAGAAAGCGTGGTAGAATGCAAATATGGGATTACTCTTTACTTCCCAACATTGCATAATAGGAAAGTTTTTAATTCCTGACAAATGCCGAAAATAGAATTTTATGTTGTAACATACATTTCGGATCTTCAGAGATTTTAAACGAATCGGTTTGAACATGACTTAGTTCTATTCGTCTGACAGCACTTGCTTAGGGTCCTTCGTGGTCCCTAAAACGGCCTTGAAAGCGACTCTATATTTAAAATCGTTAAAAGACCTTCTCTTGTTCCTGAGATTTTAAAACACCTGATTTTCTAAGCTTAGCGACTTATTTCTTTATCTTTTCTTTACTCGAAAGTTCTAAGTTAAAAACAATGTTGGTTGCAAGAATCATATATACCGGGTGCGTCATAAATTCGTGCAAAGTTCAAAAATTCATAATAAAAGAAGTAATTCTCGGAATTTTTTTCTGTTTGCGGCAATAAGATCAGAGGGACATTGGATTTTTTTTCCATGTAAAAAAAAAAAAGTTTCCAAAAGTAATCGAAAGGGGGCGCTCACACGTCTTACGGAGACGTTTTATGCAAATCAGGCAAACTCAAACAGAACATCAAACAGATCACAATAACATGAGACTGTGCATTTATTTTAAAGTAACATATATTCAGCATTACTAACAGGACAAGATAATAGGCAAGTGAGGCGCGTCACTAATCCCATTACAGCGTATTCTAGCATCGATGGCTGCGACTGACTGTCGAATGACATTTTTCCGTTCCACCAAAGTGGTTGGGGAGCCCCGGTACACACGAGACTAAAAATAACTAAAAATTTTCCGGGGTCAAGTCTGGTGATCGTGAGGGCCACTGAACCTTATAACCGCGACTTATAGAACTCGGTCATCGGTGAAAGATTTCAACAGGAACGTCTTGATATCACGTGAAATGTGGGACGGAGCACCATCCTGCATGAAGGTAACAACAGGTAACGCATGTCTTTCATGCACTACAGGCTTAACGTGGTCACGCAAAAGCGCCCTCTTTCGGTTACTTTTGGAAACTTTTTTTTTTTTTACATGGAAAAAAAATCCAATGTCCCACTGATCCTATTCGCGCAAACAGAAAAATTTTCAGAGCATTATTTCTTTTATTACGAATTTTTGAACTTTGCACGAATTTATGACGCACCCGGTATATATATTTTTTCGTTTCTTCCATCATATTATTACACCAGTTCGTCAATCTATGTTTAAGCAACGTAGAATTTTCCAAGTTTTTATTTTTCATTTTTTTATTGTACTCAGCAATAGAGAAAGACATTTTACACCTTGGGGCATTTTTCGTTTTTTTAAATGCAAATAATGCTTTTAAATTTAAATTATTTGGTTAAAAAATTTGGTCTAGTGCGTTTTAAACGCTCATCAATTCCTTTGGTGGACGATATTTACAAACACGAAAGCTCGGGCTAACTGAAAATATCATTTTTATTGGATTATCAGCATTGATGTAGCTGTCAATAGTAGACACATTTTTTCCATAGGTTACCACTGAGGTGAGCGAATCCAATAGGGTTAGTACACAGCAGCCTTAACATGGGGCATGAAGATTTGTGCGAGGAACTGATGTACAATCTGAGATTAAAATGTTCGCAAACTGAGGGGCATGATCCTCAGGAAGAGAATTAAGTTAGACGGGAGAAATCTTTCGGAGATTACTCGTCAATTACTGTTTTGAATTTGATTTAAATTAGCTCTAAAAATACATAAGCAGAGCACAAATTATTTACTGGATACAATACCATTAATTCTATATCTTAAATGGATTTTCATAGTTAATTTTTAAAATATTTTTCAAAAACATTTGACCTGGGATACCCTGAAAGCAAAATATCTGTATACAAGTGGCCTAGTGCGACTTGCAAACTGCGTTAATTCGTGTCTGAATATATTTAAACCATTCTAATTTTAATAATCTATTCTTTTTGTTTTCGAATAAAATTAAGTATATATATATATATATATATATATATATATATATATATATATATATATATATATATATATATATATATATATATATATATATATATATGTATATATATATATATATATATATATGTATATATATATATATATATATATATATATATATATATATATATATATATATATATATATATATATATATATATATATATATATATATAGCTAATTTGTCAGAGGCATCCGCACAGAACCGAGGAAATTGTTGACTACCTTTTTATCTGGAAGCACCATACAAATCAACATCTCTTTTGGTGACACCTCAATTTTGATCATGCCCCCCCCCCCCCAGTGACTACATCTGCAAGGCTCGCACCTTACCCCACCCACCGACTTCGTGAAGCGATAGAATATGAACAAATATAAATTCGGTAAAAATAAAATAAATATGATAAAATATAAATTCGATGTTTTTTTACAACCGCCTGCAAGGAGCTTATGACCCTCTGGACTTCGAAGTTAACCCCTAGGATATCCCGGAATGTAAGGCAGTATTGTTATCTTCCGAATACTATCCCTTACAGTCTTCCTTAACTTCATTTTGCAACCAATGAAGAAATTGAAGCTAATTATTTTACTCCAACGACTCAATTCAGGACGAGTACATTTAATATCATTATATATTTCCGATGACGTTGTTTTTCCATTACTACCTATTTTCCTAACAGATCCACGAATTCCCTTTTCAGGGTCGCGTGCCACGAGCTCGTAACCTGAAACTCCGGCGATCAAACCACTAGACCAGAGGTGGGGAACGCGCGGCCTTGAAGCCACATGCGGCCTTCGTGATCTTCTTGTGCGGCCTTCCTAAAAGCCAGCACTTGTGTTAATTAATATTTAATTATATAGATTACAATAATTTGCAAATCAATGGAATTAATAAATATAAAAAAATTACAGCGGTATCTATGAATCTAATAATTTTATAAAAAGAATAATAATTAATGATTAATATAATAACAAGTTTTTACCCTCATGTGAATATAAAAATATTTTATATTGAAACTTTTTCTGTCAAATAATAAATAAATAAGGACTTAATTTTTTTTTGTTATTTTTCTATATAATGCACCAAATTGTTAAAACTATTCCTAACTATAATGATTTCATAAAAGTCGCATTTATAGATACATCAGCTTATGTGGCCTCCTTTATTACTACCTAATTTACATGTAGCCTCTAATGGTAAAAAGGTTCCCCACCTCTGCACTAGACCATTTGTCTCCAATCTACGTCCCGCGGGTCAACACTGGCCCGCGAGCACCACCAATGCGGCCCGCGGTAGCGTGCCGGACATGCCCAGTTTCCGGCCCACCATAGTTTATTTTGATTACATTGTAAAATTGACAATATAAGTAAATCCTACAAAATAATAATCAGATGTTTTTATTTAACGACAATTTAGAAACACAATAACTGAGATACATAATGAAATTAAACATTATAATTATGATTAATAAGACTTATGCAGCTGTAACTTTCCACTGATAACTGTTTGCAGTTGTGGATCAAGTTTACTAGGGGAAATTATCAGCAGCGAATTCAAATGCTCATCAGTTAATTTGGATCTGTAAATATTTTTGTAATTCGCAGTTTTGCAATTCGCAGTGGATTAAAAGCAACAACGGCCAACAAACTGGAAGAATTTTTTATTTCGGTCACTTGTTGGACGCAGAACATAATGCTCAATTATTTTATTAGTACACTCATTTCTCATTCCAAATACTGGAAAATTCTAGCTAATTTCATCTAAGACCTGTGTGGCTAAATGCTATTTATTTTATCCTTGTGAACGCAGGTTATTGCCGTCACTTTCTACGGAACGAGTATAACAAACACAAGGGATATGGATCCACAGATCCCTTAACTCGTTGATCTGATAGCCAACATGCAAACAAAGGAGATAATATCCATCAGTTTTGCAAGTGATTTCTTTTATCAACGACGATAAAGATGTGTCATCAAAGACTTCCGGGAATGACAGTGACTAATGGTCGAACAGAAGTTTCTAGATGTTAGAAACGTGGTAAGTATCAGCATGTGGTAACCAGCTGTGATACTTTCTCCCAGGCAATACTGAGTATTTTTGTCAGGAGAGAAGCAATGTTATGGAAAATTGTATCACCTCGCTTAAACTGTTTCTCATTAAATTACCAATAAACATTCTTTTATCTAAGATAAATATTGTCCCTTTGTTACACTTCCTTATTTGGCTCTACATTTCCTAGATTTTGGAACAATGAGGGATTCTTTTAACTCCCCTCTAAACACTGTAAACGAGTCACTGAATTGATACAAGTAACGGTTGAAAGCGTATGAACACGATAAATTTCCGAGATGTTAAATAATACAATTTGACTTAGGGATGCGACATCGACAACAAAATATCGATGTTTTGAAACATCGATATTCAATATTAAAACATCGTTGCTAATAAAACATCGCCCCAAAACCATCGATGTTTTTAAACATCAATGTTTTTGAACATCGATGTTTCCGTCCAAATATCTGTTGTGAGACATACATTTGAGACATGCTCAATCGCTCTTTTAACTTAAATGACACTGTTTCGTACTTCTCATATCATGTAATCTGTTGTTCTTCGTGATGAAACAGTATATAAAGGCACAGTTACTTTTAACAAGTGTTTAAAACCCTCGTCTTCAATGATTGAAGTCGGCTGAGAATCTCTACAAATTATATAAAGAATAGCTTGAGAAATTTTGCTGTGGATATATCCACCATCTTTAAAAGAAATCACATTTGTGAAACTGTTTTTCAAAGTTTTTTGATGAAACTTAGGAATAGTTGAATACGAACTTACGGTTTCTTCTCTATGCTCCGTTTCAGTCACCGAAATGCTTGGAATGCCTGGGGCCGCAGAATATGGATTGTGTGGTTTACTTTTTGCCTTGGGCTTCATTGATGACTCAAAATACTCGTTGTAAATATCACAATATTTTGCCTTCAAATGTCCAGATAAATTCGTGGTATTGCCAGAAGTTTGAGGGACTTAACGCAAATATTTCGCCACTTTGTCAGAGGTTTTGGAAAAATATTTCCAAACATTACTTTTGGGAGACATCTTGCTAATAATATTAACGTTAACTTATATAAAACCTGAATAAAACAAAAACTTAAACGGCCGCTCTTGTGTTTATACTACTTATAAAATAAAACCCCATGGAAGATTCTGGAGTGTTAAGAACATTCCAAGAGCTCTAATTGGTTCATTGATTGTTGATTACCATTTGTCTCGTTGCTAGGGGATCGTTCCCCCTTTTGTATTCGTCCTTTTCAGAATTAAAACTTACATTTACTGAGTGTGATAATTATGCTAGGGGGTAAATTTTTTTTTTATTATAGTGCTTTTTCATTAAAGAAAAAAAAAAAAAAAACATCGAACAACGTAAAACATCGAGCACAAAACACCGATGTTAAAAAAAATCGGCTTCAAATAATCGATGTTTAAAACATCGATGTTTTGATCAAAACATCGATGTCGCGTAATTTGACTCGAATGATTAAATACATTTTATTTGTTTTCAACGCTGAAATATCAGTTGGAGTAACCAGAGTCTGTTTGTTAAGTTTGTGAAAGTTACACAAGAGTGACCTCCTCCCCTCTCATCAATTTTTTAAGCTTCAAGGGAGGAAGGATAAAGTAGAGTAGGGGATATAATTATTACTTACTTCTTTGTCTTTGTGCCTTCTGTAACTGTCTGTACCTTCGCGTGAAAGCAGTCCTTTCTACAGCTAAACTCTTACCTTCTATACAGTAACCTTATAATGGTCTACGTTTTTAGTAGCACTCGTACTGCTGATGACTCAACAGATAGTAACAAACAGGTTCTGGTGTTTGGCCCGAATGTCTTACTCATCAAAATTTCAGGTCCCTTTGCTAAACGTAAAGGAGTTTAAACAAGTTTTTTTTTTTTTTTAAAAAAAAAGAAAAGGTTTGTCATACGGGAACGTTAAATTTTTCTAAATTCAAAATTTCGTACGTCTAGCTCACTTTGAAACGATGAGTGTGGGACCTACGCCTCTAGATTTCGAAACCAACTTCTTCACCACTTGACCATTCAGACAATATGAGGGAATTCGGTAATGAGAATCGCATTCCTCACATTCTCCCCATCTTTCTCATTTTTATTGGGGGGGGGGGGGGGGGGGGGGGAGGAGCAACTTAGAGATGTGGTTTCTTTATACCTCAAAGGGTATTAAGAAACCACAAATAATTTTTCAGACATTGGTAGTGTTTTTTCCCCTCGATACAATAAGAAATATAGCGCAGTTTTATTCCTACACACACACACATATATATATATATAGGTATTAAACTGTGCTATGATTCCTAGAAGTCCAGTGATGCTATATCCAACACCACTGTCTGCAGGGTTTGGGGATCTAATCCACGCCTCGGGACTTCGAGGATGGTATCTGTAACGGTTTTATCCGCCTTGCGTGAGGGTTCTTATAAGCGAGGAATAGAGACGACACAAAAAAGACTTCCAGAATTTTTTCCCAAGCTTTTATTACATCGTATTTAAGGAACACAGCACATGCAGCGCATATAAAGTAATTTAAAAAAAGGATTGATTTGGCATACAGAGCCATATTTGTCAGATAAACCCTGTTGGCCTATGTGTTCTCGTCTGCAGTTCAACTCCAACTCTAAACAACAATCCGCTCCCCTCGGAAGTAGGGTTGCCACACGCCAACCTTGACACGGGTTACCAGACGTGGCGCGCCTTACAGTATCCTAACAACCAGACCCTCTCGATGAAGTCAGGGAATCTCATATTTTCGCAAATTTACAGACAGATAGTCGGACATCATAATATAACTACACAGTTTCATTTTTTTTAAACCTATAGTCTGTTCTAAACCAAATCTAAAAATGTCACAATTGTGAAATTTCCTATTATTGAAAGAATGATTAATATATATATATATACATATATATACACACACACACACACACACACACACATATATATATATATATATATATATATATATATATATATATATATATATATATATATATATATATTGGTGCCCCCACAATAAATTGAACAGTAAAACTGCGGCGTAGTAAGAGCGAATGTTTTATTACAAGTGACTCCGCATTGGTTAAATATATATATATATATATATATATATATATATATATATATATATAAAAGCAAGTGTCCGTGTGTGTGTTTATATGTGTGCGGCCTAGAGACGAATCTGTGAAACTTACAGCCATGAAATTTGGCACACGGGTAGTGCAGACTATGGGAAAGTACACCTCGAAGCCCGAATTTTAAATTTTATTCTAGAAAATTTTTTATTTTATGTTTTGTGGGAAAATATTGACTTTTTCATGTTCAGATTACGATAACTCGCCAAAAAATGATCGTAGAATTTTGATCTTTTTACAATCTAAGACAACAGACATTTCTCTTTCAAACAAGATCTCATTTGTTTAAAAATAATTTAAAACAGACTAATATTTTCATCAAAATGTTAAACCCACTTTTTTGAGAAATTTACTCACTTTTAAGGATCTACGGTCGATGCTCTTCGAGTTTTTATCTTACAAAGAAAATATTTACATCATCTGGAAGATGAAAGCTTTCTCATTCATATAAACTTCATTTCAAGTCTCTATCTTAAAATTTCGATTTTTAATTAAATTTTAAAGAACGATACTCCAACACAAATTGTCTACCGGTTCTTCAAAAGCGGTTGGAAGAAAAGCAAATTCTCCCCTTGGATTGTAAACAACGATAACGGAATGTTTTAAATCTCATGGGGGGGGGGGAGGAATATTTGCCGGAAGTCGAATGAACTCTGATTAGATTGTCAATCGTATGATGGCAATGGAATGTTTGAAATCTCATGGGGGGGGGGAGGACTATTTCCAAGCAGTCATCTGGTGGACGGATGGCTTGAGCGTAGCTAGGCGAAGCCCGAGCCTATATATATAAATGGATGTATGTGTGTATGTTCCAGCATCACTCTGGAATGCCTGGAGCAATTTCAACCAAACTTGGTACACATATCACTTACAATCTGGTAAGAAACACTGGAGGGGTAAGACAACCCTAGCACCCATAGGGGGGGGAGGGGGCACATGTAAAAATAATCGAAAATGACTGATAGGACTAAGTGTGGAATCCATAGTTTTCGGGGCCGCTGAGATTAATGGTGACACTCTCGTTACCGTCTATGTGAAAGTTCAGCCCCCCATCAGCATTGGGTGGGAGGGGGGAGGGGGAAGAAAGCGTGAATATAAGATGCTCAAAATACCGAGAGTAGTGTCAAAACCATAGTTTTCGGGGTCGCTGAGACGAATACTGACATTTCTGATGCCGTTTAAGTGCAAGCTCAGCCTCCCCCCTTAGCACTGGGGGAGGGGGGAGAGAAGAAGGGGTGAATATAAAATGTCTAAAATGACCGAGAGTAGTGTCAAAATCATAGTTTTCCGGTCGCTGAGACAAATAGTGACAATTCTGATGCCGCTTGAGTGCAAGTTCAGCCCCCATTAGCATAGGGGGGAGAGAAGAAGGGGTGAATATAAATCTATATATATAAATGTATGTATGTATGTGTGTATGTGTGTATGTTCCAGCATCACTCTGCAACGCCTGGAGCAATTTCAACCAAACTTGAGACACACATCACTTACAATCTGGAAAGAAACACTGGGGGGGGGGGGGGAGACACCCCTAGCACCTATAGGAGGGATAGGGGTCACATGTAAAAATAATCGAAAACGACTGATATAAGTGTCGAATCCATAGTTTTCGGGGTTGCTGGGATTAATGGTGACACTCCCGTTGCCGCTTATGTGAAAGTTCAGCCCCCACGTCAGCATTGGGGGGGGGGAGGGGGGAGGGGGGAAGAAGGAGTCATTATAAAATGTTCAAAATACCGAGAGTAGTGTCAAAAATCATAGTTTTCTGGGTCGCTGAGACGAATAGTGACAATTCTGATGCCGCTTAAGTGCGCAGTCCCCCATAAGCATAGGGAAGAAGGGGTGAACATAAAATGTCCTTAATACTGAGAGTTGTGTCAAAACCATAGTTTTCGGGGTCGCTGAGACGAATAGTGACATTTTTGATGCCGTTTAAGTGCAAGCTCAGCCTCCCCCCTTAGCACTGGGGGTGAGGGGGGGAAAGAAGGGGGAATATAAAATGTCCAAAATGACCGAGAGTAGTGTCAAAACCATAGTTTTCGGGGTCGCTGAGACGAATAGTGACATTTCTGATGCCGTTTAAGTGCAAGTTCAGCCTCCCATTAGCATAGGAGGGAGGGAAGAAGGGGTGAATATAAATTTCCAAGTGACCAAGAATAGTTTCGAATCCGTAGTTTTCAGGTTCTCTGCGACGAATAGGGACACTCCCGATGAAGTTTAAATGCAAGTTCAGCCTCCTACCACCATTAGGGGGGAGGGGGAAGAAGGGGTAAAAATAAAATGTCCAAAATGACCGAGTGTAATGTCGAATCAATAGCTTTCGAGGTCACAGAGATGAATAGTGATACTCCCGAAGCTGTTTAAGTGCAAGTTCATCCCCCATCAGCATGGGGGAGGGGAGAAGGGGGAATATAAAATGTCCATAATGACCGAGAGTAGTGTCGAATCTATAATTTTCGATGTCTCTGAGATGAATAGGGACACTACCGATGTCATTTAAGTGAGATTGCAGCCCCGCATCAGCATTGTTGGGTGAGGTGGGGGTAAGAAAGTGTGAATATAAAATGTCCAAAATGAGCGTGAATAGTGTCGAATCCATAGTTTTCGGGTTCGCTGCGAAGAATAGGGTTAGTCCCGATACCGTTTAAATGGAAGTTTAGCCTCCCAACACTATTGGGGGGGGGGAAGTAAAATGCTCAAAATTACCGAGAGAAGTGTTGAATCCAGTTTTTGTGTCGCTGAGATGAATAGGACCCTCCCGATGCCGTTTAAGTGCAAGCACAGCCTCCCATCCCCATTGGTGGGGGAGAAGGGGTAATAAAAAATCCAAACTGATCGAGATTAGTATCGAATCCATAGTTTTCGGAGTCACTGAGAGGAATATAGAAAACAAAAAATGTTGTTTATAATCAAGTTTTGAGTTAAATTAATAATAGAGTGAATATGTAATTTTTCTTTATCATTTGCATACTGTACTTACTTTGAAATATCTGTAAATTAAATTACTTAGATTTTACACTATAGGTAGAATCCTTTCCTTTTCCCATGTAATAAAAAAATTGGGATAAATAAATACCCGGGCAACGCCGGGCAAATAGCTTGTATATATATATAATCTGAACATAAATTGGAAAACAAATCTTCTAAACAGTAATCCTCCTTTATAATTGTGATACTAAGAACTTAGTTTAATATTGTTAAATATTGGTTGTTTGCTAGCTGAATAATGGGGATAAATTAATAAAGTTCTCTGTTAGGAGGTTGATCAGCAAGAAATTGTGTAGAAGTATAACTTTTCTATTAACCTAAAATTTAGTTTTACGTATTCATAAAAACAATATATTATGAGGGCATTGTACGTAAAGAAGTTATACGTCTTATACCAATGTATGCTCGTTTTAGCCTGTTCACATACTATATATTATATGTTTTTTTATCTTTATTAAGTAAAAAAATTTAAAATATCTTTATATACCTAACAAAATACAAAATATTCCTTTCTAAAAATCGTCCCATAAATTTAAGGTGCGTCTTATCGTCCGAAAAATATGGTATATTGCATTTATTTGAATAATCAAAAGTTGTGATACGTAGAATAAAACTGAGAGTTTTCTTCTTTTCTTTTTAAGAAACGAGAGTTCTTTCGTAGCATGGGATAACCATAAAAGAAAGAATTGTGGTTTCTCGACGTTTAGAGGGAGAGACTGCTTGCTCAACGCCTTGATAAAAAGGAAGTCCCGTTAGTTTAGATTCTTTTAGCACCATTTCATCCAATAAAGACCGTGAACAGAATGACCTGTAGAATGATCCACTATTTCTCTCGGAACTCAATAATTTTAGATGATGTGTCATGCCCAAAATTAATATCGCGTTGGAGAAATCCTTTTGACCTTTTACAGACTCGATTTATAGACAGATGTGAAGTCACTTCTTAGCAACGTCGGGTATTTGAATGTACAGTGGAATCTCGATCTATCGTTTTTCAAGGGACCGATTGAAATGAAAGATAAATGCGGGAAAACGATAGATGCGGAAACATAACAAAGCAATATGATCTTTGGGACTGGATAAAATGAACGACACATACGGAAAAACGATGGATCAGAAAACGATCGATCGAGATTCCACTGTATTTACAACATTAAGGCTGAAATAACTTATTTTAGAATTCAGCAATATGTTTCGTATTCGTTGTTTTGCATCCTAAATGAAACTGCTTAACAGATGAAGGTCCCAAAATGCAAAATAGTTAAAAGCATTTTAACGTTTTTTTTTTTTTTTTTTTTTAAGAAAAAAATGAGGTCAATAATGGTTTGGAAAGTTTAGAATTTGATTAAAGCGTGTTGTTTTTAAAGGCAGAGTTATTGGTTGAACTGTTTTGCTGGCAAAATTTAAGTTGAACTTTACATAAAAAGTTTTTTAAAACCAGTTTTGATTTTATGCTAAGATATTCAACGTTCCTTAACACGTTTTAAAATTTTGGTTGTAATCAATTTTATAGTTATAAAATGTCAATTTAAGTTTCTGAAAATTTGTTATTCCATCTTGCCTGAAAACTTAAAAAAGACGGCCATACAAGATGATCGCTGGAGATAAAATTGATAATTTAACTAAATTATTTCCCAGCCTCTAAAACATGTACTTTTAAACTACTTGCTTTTTGAGGATTTGGTATTAACAGATTGTTGACCGGTATCGAGTAAACTCGTGTTTTTAACACATAAATGTTGAAGACAGTTTAGGATAAAGGAAAGTCATATTGAAGAAATTTTTGATCATTGGAACATTGCTTTACTTTAAAGCTACCTTTATTATAACCTGAATGATTTTCAGGCAAATTTTCCCATTTTATCATTTAAATAGTGAATTTTAGACATCCATATAAAGAAAATAGATTTCAGAAAATAAAAAGGCCGTATTTTATTCCAAAATTTCAGTCTTTCCCGGTGACTTGCGTATATATTTAAATTAAATTGCCGTCAACAGTGTGTTAACATGTGCTCTTACATGAGCGTAATCGTATATTGAAATAATACATAAATCCACTCGTTGCGTAGAGTTCTTGTTTTCAGCAAGCCCTGATTTTCCAT
Organism: Dolomedes plantarius; assembly: GCA_907164885.2. Lineage (NCBI taxonomy): Eukaryota > Metazoa > Arthropoda > Arachnida > Araneae > Dolomedidae > Dolomedes > Dolomedes plantarius. The sequence goes on along the minus strand of OU015495.1, from coordinate 61,907,780 downwards.
TAGGCACAGTAGGCCCGGGCCTAGGGGCCCCCATCAAGAATTTTGATTTTAAAAGGAAAAAGAAAAATTCCCAATTCAATTTTTTTTAATTTTACCTTTTTAGTAGCAATTTTTTATAATATCCTTTCAAACTTGATTGATTGATTGGTTCATCATATGTATTGTTATATGTATAGTTAATCATATGTATTTTATAGAGTATATAAGGGATTAATAAGTTTTTCTGGTTGCATTGTATTGGTGTTTTAATGATGAAGTTAATAATATATTATATTGCTTTTTGCTATTTGATAATGTTTTAGGCTTCTACTCTTCCAATAGCTAATTCTTGGTAAAATGGTACTTTCACAATGATTCATGATTATTATTATTATTATGATTTTTATTTTATTTTATTTTTTTTGTGTGTGTCAATTTTGGAAATTTTACTAACACATCATTGTTAGGGGGCCCCCCATCCCGAGTTGTGCCTATAGTCAAGAAGTTTCTAAATCGGGCCCTGGTTTTCAGTACACATTTTGATATTTTCCCCTTCGACCACTGAAATATAAAATTAGTATAAGTGCTCTGGTGACGGTGTTAGTGAACCTACGACCACGCACCTCCTATTACCAGACCTAGTTCAAGTCAACCTCTCGTGTCGTTGGATCGGAAAAGAAAGGTAAAAAAGCATGGAATGGAGCTCGACAAATAAGAGATCTTCATTCAGAAGAATGCGAAAGGTTTCCTCAACACTGTAGCACGGCGTATGTCAAATAAGGGTGCCCAGTAAATCAAATAGATGTACCAGATTTTACTTAGTACTACATAATTACATTGAAAAGCGCTATACTTCAAAATATCGCAATTTTCATCTCCCCAGAGTTAATTATACCAGGTGCGTAAACTGTGGATCGTGAAACAAATTGGAGAGGTTGTGGATATTTTGAACAAATTTGTATCACATTGAATTATTTAATTAAAATGTGCTTTACGTTTTCTATAATTGCTCTTTTATATTTCTATAATGCATTTTTTATAGTTTTATTTATTTTTTTAGCCTGCTTCTGTGGAAACCGAGGAGGCTGTTGCATTAGCAGTGGAGGAAGCAACAATGAAAAGCACACACGGTATGTGCAGCGTACGTGCTGTCGCACGTCGAATGGACGTACCATGGAGTACGGTGTACAAAATTGTCCGTAAAGTGCTGCAGTCCTACCCATACAAAATCAAAAACGTTCAAGAACTTAAACGTAACGATCCTGCTGCAAGAGAATATTTCGCTTTGGAATTCCTTGCACGGATGGAAATGGACGAACAATGGCCATGGAACATTTTGTGGACAGATGAGGCCCATTTTTACCTAAATGGTGATGTCAACACCCATAACTGCAGTATTTGGGCCAAACAAATTGCATTCTCCTAAAGCAGGGGTGTCAAACTCGCGGCCCGCGACGAACATTTTTGCGGCCCGGCCAATATATTGGCACACAATAATATATAATAAAACAACCGTCGCAGAATTATAAGATATGAAGAATTCGCTAAATGTTTTTTTAATTATACTCTTTTTTGCTATTATTAAACAAAATGCGTATATTTATGTTGAATATACTGTAATTAGGTAAAAAAAAACCTACGTTTCTATTAATATTGATTTTTTTTTGCGGCCCACCTATAGTTTAACCTTGTTTGTTTGGCCCAAGTTAGCCTTTGAGTTTGACGCCCCTGTCCTAAAGTCCCCGTTTGGTGTGGTATGACAGCTAGCTTCATATTTGGACGATTTTTCTTTGAAGAGCAGTTGACAGCTGGACCTGTTACATGCACTGTGACTGCAGTTCGCTTAGAATCAATGTTAAGATGTTTCGTGATACCTGAACTCCATCAACGTGGCATTTTAGACACCACGATTTTTATGCAGGACAGGGCCCCACCGCATATTGGTACATGTGTCACATTGTTACTTAAACAACATTTCACAAATGAACGGATTATAGGCCGAAACTTCCCCACAAAATGGTCATCCCGGTCACCAGACCTTAACCCCTGTAACTTCTGGCTATGGGGTTATCTCAAAAGCACTGTTTATGGTGATAATCTAAAGAATTTGGCGGAATTGAAAGATGCGATACACCGACATGTCCGTAACATTCCTCTTGATATGCTAAGAGCTACAGTTGAGAATGCAGTAATGCGATTTAACTTGCTTTCGGAAAATGGTGGACGCCACATTGAACATGCTTTGTAACACGTTTCAGAAACGATTAAACACATTTTAAACCGATGTCTTCATGTCTTATTTCGTTTAACAATATTGCATACAGCGCCATTTCCCCCCTGGTGGTGAGTTTTTGAACCTTTTTTAAATTTTTATTATTATTATTATTATTATTAGTATTATTATTATTTATTTATTTATTTTTTGCGGATAAGAAATTTCCATGATCTCCTTTAAACTATTACCAAGTTTGATAACATTTGTTCAGTAGTTTTCCTTTTATGACCATTTCAAAGTGGAACTTTAATTATAACCACCCTGTTTACAGTTCAATAATTTTTAAAACAGTTTGTCAAAATTTATTTTTATATATTTTTTGTTAACATTTTCCTAATAATAAAAAAAAAAAATTGCTACTACAAAAATTTTTAATGGGGGTTGGTCGAGTAATTTTTTGTTTAAAGAAAGTGAGTCGCGGTCGGAAAAAGTTTACGCACCACAGTATTATTCAGACAGGATAAAAAAGAAATTCCGACAGGTATGAAGGACTAGCAATCATTCGGATTCAAAGATCGTAAAGTTCAAAGATATACGTGATTTGAATGGTTTAAAAATTCACTTTGACCAAGTAGCATCCAGTGCTATGGATCAAACTTATATTTGAAATACCCGATTTCACAAATCGGAATACGAATAGTGAAAGAGCTCCTGTGGATTGCTCAAGACGACCGCATTCCCTACTTTACTGACGACCTTCTGAAGGAGCTTTGCGGTGTTTTTTTTTTTTTTTTTTTAATAAACTTTTCTACTATTTTTTTTTTTTTTTTAATATCCACAAACCACTCCATAACAACGCCAAACGCTACACTAGTTACACTAACGAGGTCGAAATAGTCAATGTTCATGCCTTTCAATTCTCTGATACAAGCATCTCTTTCACACAAATTCCCGCCTTCGTTTGATTAAAAGCAAAAAAGAAAGCTTGCAAGGTAGTGAATTCACACCAGGGGGTGGCGACCCTTCTCACTCAATTTAATTACTTTTGGGAACGTCGAAAGAATAACCAGCTGGAAATGATTTGTGAGTTTCTCTTACAATCATTTTGTTTTGATTCTCGAGTCATCCTGACACTAGCGATTATACCTTGTCAGACGTAGAGGGACCTAAGATCGTAGACAAGAGGTCAGGGACCCAAATGTTAAATTATATTTATTTTTTACCATATGTAATGAAATCCAAATAAATAGTAGATAGTAAGTACATTAATTTGGGGAAAATTAAAAATATTGTGGTGATAAACTATTTGCTCATTTCGCGATCCTGCTAGAAGAACACGAGCTCAGTAGAGTTTAAAAGAAGGTAACCAGAGCCCACTAAGCTTACGCTTTAGGTGAGAGAAAATGACAGAAAAAGTTGCATTTACCGGTAGATTTTTGTCATGTGTAGTTATGGGTGAGTGGTCAATGCATTAATATCTACTACATGAAGAAGACAACTACAGTTCTTCATTTCAAAGAATTGCGCTTTGGTTTCATTTACTCATAGAGTGACCACTGAGGACGATGCACATGTAAACAAAAATACTTTACTCGTCCACTTTACTCGTCTCAAGTTTTCGGTTTGTTAGTCCGTAGTTCATTTCAGAAGTCATGCACCTCACGTATACAGGAGAAAACATGTTAAACTGGCAGACAAATTACTACAGCAAAAAACTGTGATGATAACATAAAATAAGATAGCTTAATATAAACAATGATCAAAATAAATTAATTTGCAGTAGATGGGACAGACAGCCACGGATAGTCGTAATGAGTGTCCCATATAGTTAATGTATACTACACTGCTTGACAATTGCTAAGGAACAACTGTTTTTTTTTCAAATTAGCGTTCCCGACAGCAGACTAATCACAGTAAAATGAAATGCAGAGGGCGTAATAGGGCAGGACCTGTTATCTGTATAAAAGGCAGTGCACGAAAACTCTTTATTCATTCGAAAGTTCACGCAGTTAGGTGTTTGACGAAAATAGTGCCGTAGGTTGTTGGAAGTTATTTCTGTGAAAATCAGTGTGGTGTGGCTATAATTAAGTGCAAAATGTCTGCAAGACAACATTTGAGTGCGTACGATGGTGGACGAGCAGTTGGACGGCTCGAAGCAGGACAAAGTGTCATTACTGTGGCCAGAGTAATGGGAGTGGCAAAAAGTGTCATATCGTGATTTAAAAAGGCCGTTGAAGGTGGAAATACTATGCGAAATCATGCCGGTGGTCGTGGAAGGAACACCACATCTCAAGAGGATCGATATGTATCCCTAGTGGCTAAAAGGAACAGCCATCTCACTCCTAGTCAGATAGCTGCAGACCTTGCAACCGTTACCGGTACAAATGTATCAGCCAGAACCATTTCTAGGCGATTAAATCAGGTTGGTTTGTAAGCACGGAAGCCTGTTCAATGCATCCCACTTCAACTACGCCATCGTCGAGAAAGATTACGTTGGTGTAAGGAATATATTGGTTGGAGTCAACAAGAGTGGTTCAGAGTGATGTTCTCTGACAAATCCCGTTTCACTGTGACAAGTGATTCTGGCCACCAGTTAGTGTGTAGAGAGAGGGGAACGCGTTATGCACCACAGAATGTTCAGGAACGTCATCGGAATGGCCAAGGCGTGATGGTGTGGGCAGGCATTATGCACAATGGTATAACACCGCTTCACATCTTTGAGCGAGGTACCGTTACATCACAGCTGTATTGTAGAGAGATTATTCTGGATATGTTCGTCTTTTTAGGGGTGCGGTAGGTCCAGATGTTCTGTTTATAGACGACAATGCGCGCCCACACAGGAGAAAGTGAAAATATTGAACGTATGACATGGCCTGCTTACTCTCCTGACCTAAATCTTATGGAGAATGCCTGGGATGCTCTTGGCAGACGTGTTTCTCAAAGAACTTGCCCTCCCCGAACCGTGCAAGAACTGAAAATTGCCCTGAGAGAGGAGTGAGACAATATCCCCCAAGGACTCCTCAATACTTTAGTAGACAGCATGAAAAACAGATCCAAAATGTGCACTAGTGTCCGAGGAGGTTACACACCTTACTAAGTTACTCATAACTGTTTCACTCTGGCAGGAAGACTCATTTTTCGTGGCTGTTTGGAAATGCTCCAAAGAGCATCTTTTTTGTTTTTCGTTTTCTTCTTTTTCCATGTGGCGGAATCTGTACCATTTTGCATAATAAATAATGTACAGTATCTCTACTAAATATGTACGAAGTTTCATTTCTTCAATCAATGTATATTAGGAAATATTCCGAAAAATGTGACTGTTCCTTAGCAATTGTCAAGCAGTGTATTAGATGGGGTGTCCACTACTACTACACGTGTGTCATAAAAAATTCAACTTAATTTCGATATTGCTCAGAAAGAGGTTTAATGTACTGAAATTAAATATCTATATCTATCCTTATTATTATTTGTTCTTCCTGATATCCTTGGGAATCAGAAGGCTGAGGGATTGGCTGCTTGGTTTGATTTAGAGTGCTGCTGTCAATTTTTTGCTACACGAGGATGACTAGGCAGAAAAAGTTTTCCCAACCTGATATTTCTCACCCTCTTCGTAATGCCAAGAGGTTGATTTATTTCGCAATTAAAAAACGAAGGCAGCTTAAATATAGGAATGAGGCTTCAGAGAGACTTCTGTTAAATCCTAGGACACCGATTCCCAGGAATATACCTAGAGCCATACGGGGCATGATTATCTACAGAGACACCTAAAAAAATTGTTATGACAGAAACTGCTATATGCTTTATATAATCTGGAAGAAATAACTAGATTTCTTATTAGATTCTGTCCGTTTTTAGTGAGAGAAGTAGTTGACTCTTCCTACGGATTATCATTTTTATGAATACTCGCAATTCTCAGACGAGACTTTATAGTATTGGGCTGACCGTCGCTATACAGTCGAAAGACGAGATGAGCGTAGGATAAAGACTGATAATTCAAGAACCACAATTAAATGTTCCTCCTTATTTTGAGAAGAAATTGATGAGAGTGTTTGGTGACATATTTAGTTCATGTACCACCTTTCTAAAATGTAAAATTTCTTTTCTTCTCCTACGGCTTAAAGCCATATTAATGGGCGATCGCCAATTTTTCAGAAAATAAAATAAATAGGCTTGCTGTAAATATTGCAAAAGAAACCACTTTCGTTAGACAAAAAGCAACTGTGAAATTTGGAATGAACCCACCTTTCGTCAAAACCTAAGGATGAATGTGATAAAAATTGTAATTAAAAATTGTGTTGGTTTCTATTAGCTGCCTTTCACATTTTTTTTCTTTATGTGAGTATAACGGGGTATTTCTCACTAAATCTGGTAACCTTTGAATTGATAATTTATTGTAAAGGTCATCAATAGATGATATCTTTTCATTAGGCAGACCCAAAGGATAACTGCAATTAATTTTTTTTTAAGAAAGAAAGAAAGAAAGACGAAATGGTAGCTAATTAGAACTAAAGCATTGCCTTCAGCAAAATGCCTTCAACCCTGTAAATATTTGCCCGATTTCAACAGAACTGCTTTATTTCATTTATACTTGCAGTTTCATTGAATGACTGACAAAAAAGCAAAATATATACCATTACATATAGGTTCATCCTAATGAGAGAGTTATTCGAATTTTACACTTTATTGCTCATTTTGATAGAATTCTTTTTAAAAATCATTTTTGTTGAATTTTCATTACTTATACACACATATATATACAGGGGGATTTTTTTTAAACTGACACTACTCGGAGCCATCTGTAGTGTGATCTATCAGTCGGAATTCCACCAAAATTGATAGAGGGACAAAGGACGACATGGGAAAGAGTTTCTGTGAAAAAGAAAATTAGCTCCAAAAGTCACCGATAGGGGAAGATATGGCGCTGTTGTTGTCAACGCACCCGAGAATTTGCGCAAAAGGCAAGTAAAGCATCAAAATACAAATTCACGACTATGTAGTCGACATCAACGCCAGTATTTCGGACTATAAAGATAAGGAATGAATACCGAAAAAGTTGTAAGCAAACAAATGAATTAAAAAAAAATTTCACTGCAACACCACTTTATGCAGCAAATTCACTCCTCCCTCCTTCACTGTGATCACAGTCCTGGTGGACGACACATTGCATCCTGAACACTATGTTCTCAACGGTCAAGCGTAACATGTCACCAGGAATGTTCATGAAAGTCCGGGAAATGTTGTCCTTTAGGGCCACCAAGTTAGAGACCCCACAAAGATACATCTTATACTTTAAATAACCCCACAGAAAAATATCACATGGGTTAGGTCCGGGAAGCATGTTAAAAAGCGTCAGTCTGGTCAGCGGCCAAAAAAAGAAAAAGTTTCAAGGTAATGTGTACCTTAAAAAAATTGGTAAGCATGCAAATCAAAGCCCATGTTTTGTCTCAGCAAAGCCCCCAAATGGTTGTAAGAGCAAAAAGTTAGCATCTGCTCGCACAGTGTATGAAGCCTACCAAACCAAGGCTTCTGAAAATTTTATTGGCTACAGATTAATGGATATTTCATTGTTATTTTCTGCCTTTAATAAAGTTACATGCTGTTCTGTGTGCTATGGAAATTTAAAAATAAAAGAAAAATCTACAATTGGACTGTTTTCATGCTATGAAATAAACTGTGAAAACTGTGGAAAAGTGATTTCTTTTAAAAGCTGTCCTATGATTGGAGAAAGGAAAAATATTCCTGAAATAAACAGACGCTCAGTTTTTGCTATGAGATGCATAGGCCAAGGTCATGCAGGGCTGAGTACATTTTGCTCTGTAATGAGTCTGCCTGTTCCTGTGACTCGAATGGCATATAATAGTGTCAACAATAAACTTTCAACTGTGATACATAATGATGCAGAACAATCAATGAGAAATGCAACTTTGGAAGAAATATCCCTATCAGGCAACTCAGAAGGCATAACTGTAAGTGGAGACGGGTCATGGAAAACTAGAGGACATACCTCACTTATAGGAGCTTGCACACTAATTGGCGCAGATTCGGGGAAAGTTATCGACATTGAGGTGATGTCATCTTTCTGCAAAGGTTGTGACATGTATAAAGGCGCCAAATTTGGAAGCAAGTATAGAAAATGGTTACGGTTACATAAATATAGTTGCAGAAAAAATCATTACGGCTCAGCAGGGGAAATGGAAGTTGACGGCATGAAAAGAATTTTTCAGAGGTCTGAGAAAGAGCGTGGTACTAAGTATCGTCAATATATAGGTGATGGCGATTCAAAAACATTCAATGCTATTTCTGAACAAAAACCATATGGAAAGGAATATATTATTGAAAAGGTTGAATGCGTTGGTCACATTCAGAAAAGAATGGGGACAAGGCTGCGCAAAGTAAAGACAACATTAGGGAAAAGTAAACTTTCAGATGGTAAAACCATTGGTGGTAAAGGTCGACTTACTGACTCTTCCATAAATAAGCTGACAAATTATTATGGAAATGCTATTCGCTGAAATACTGCTAGTGTATCTGACATGAGGGCTGCTATTTGGGCTGTGTGGGCTCATACAGGCAGTTCTGATGAGGAACCAATGCACTGGTTTTGTCCTAAAGGGCCAAATTCATGGTGTAAATACAATATTGCTGTTTATAAGCATGATGTTAACAACTACAAGCACAAAAATACCATTCCTAAAGCTGTCATGGAAGTTATAAAACCCGTATTTAAAGATCTTTCCCATCCTAAATTATTAAAGCGATGTTTGGGAGGCAAGACTCAAAATGCTAACGAGTCGTTAAATTCCCTGATATGGAAATACTCACCCAAAGTGATAGGTTCAGGAAGAAATGTTGCAGAAATTGCAGCTTATTTTGCAACTTGTGTCTTTAATGATGGTAGCAAAGCTATTCTTGATGTGTTGCATGCATTAGAAATGAGTATCGAGAAACGAACAATTTTAGACTGTATAAATACTGACAAAACACGCCTAAATATTGCGAAAAAGAGGGTGGAAGATTCTTCGTTAGATGCCCATAGGGCTAAAAGAATGAAAAAAGTTCATGAAACTGAACTTTTAATGGCAAAAGAGGGAGAAACATGCCTCTGGATGTTTTTAGAACTTATAATGTATTCTGTCATGTAAGAATTAATTTTTTTAAATTTTTTAAGTATGTTGCAATTTTTAAAAATTAAATTTTACTTTTATTACTTCAATAGGATGTATATCTCATAGAAACTAATGTATAGATTAATTTGGGACTATATTTGTGCAGTTTAACCAATATTTGAGTCAAGTCATGTTATCCTGTCATGTTAGAAAGCATTAGCAATCATTCGACTTTCAGTGTTTGTATATTGAAGGCCGTATCTTCTTGTTTTAAGGCTCCTACGCAAAAATAATCATTTAAAAACATGTGAAAGTAATAGTTAATGATAGAACAATCACAGACTTATGATTTTACAGGTTGTTAAATGCTTTTAATATGTTATGCTTTTTGCAACACTAAATTTTAACTTTAAGTGAGTTTTTCTCAGTTTGCATTTTTTTAACTTGCGCGCACCATATTTCAAAAACTTACTAATCTATAAGAGTGAAACTTTTTATATACAATATATGGATCATATTAAACAATGTATACACCATTTTTAATAATATATATTCAAATAAAAAAATATATAATTTTTTTATTCATAAAATTTTTGAAAATTTTCATTTTTTAAGTTTATTACAATTTTAAAATATAAAATTTTAATTTTAATGCTTAGAAATGATGTATAGCTCATATAACCATATATAAGGATTAATTTGAGACTATTTTTGTGCATTTTAACCAATATTTGATCTCAGTATGGTGCGCACTGTGAGAAATGTATATTTGGATTTTAAAAAATTAATGAACATAAAAAATACCACATATTTATTCTTAAAATTTTATATAATGTATATTACGATATATTTAGGTACACTAATATGGTAAGTATACTCTGTTAAAATTGTAATATTCTCTGATGTTATTTAAAGAAAATATGGAATATTAAAAATACTGGTTTTTAGAGAATTTTCAATGCTTTTAAGATTATCCAGACCCCTTCGGATCATCTTATGAATCATCTTAACGGATCATCTTTATATATATATATATATATATATATATATATATATATATATATATATATATATATATATATATATATATATATATATATACATATATAATATTTTAGACCAAGATGGCGAAAACTTCTTGGGACGGTCTTGGCCTGCCCTAGGCTGTAGTACCGAAGAAGAAGATCGATCATTAAATAATATTTAATGATCCAACTGTTTAATAATACAGTATAATTTTCTTTATTTCACTTTTTCTTTTGAAAACTTTTCTCTTTTTTATTTCAAGCTATTTAATAAATAGATAAAGGATTTTTTGGTAAAAAAGGTGGGGGTCCATATTAACCTCCACTTTGGGTCACCTACAAGTTTCGACTTTTTTCACTTATGTGATTGTATACATCTTAAAATTTGACTTAACGGCAAATCCTCTTAAGGATGTTTAGATGATAAGTTATGGAAGAGGTTAGAGGCCCAAAATATGAAAATCAGTCTTTGGTATGACCACAGTGATCCAGAAACAAAAGGGGGTCCATAATCCTACCTTCTCCTCTCTCTCTCTCTCTCTCTCTCTCTCTCTCTCTCTCTATATATATATATATATATATATATATATATATATATATATATATATATCTAACAAGAAATCCCGGCCTTCTCTAAATTTACATTTACCGCGTACTCTAAATTATATTGTTAATAAAGTACGACCCCTTTTCCAAAATTGCAACCTAAAAGTAAAATAAGATAATTTATACTAGTTCTGCAGATCATTAAGCAGGCATGTGAACTATCTGAACTCAATAACATTCCCAGATATGAGTGTTAGAAGTTTATGAGATTCCGAATGTCAGTGTAATGTCAAAATTCTTGAAGAGCCCTCGAACCACTCTGGATTTATGCCTGCTTTAACGTCGAAACCACACTTTACAAGAACTTTATGGCCACTTATCCTGAACCCAGGTCAATAGGTCGCAGCTCTAACAAGCGCGGGATCTATCAGTCCCCGGAATAACCGAAGTGGACACGTGAACTCCACGAACCTAAAGGCGCCTAGTTAAAATATTAAGTAGTTTAGGCCCTCTGGCGTAAATATCTCAAAACATCCATTTAATATTGCATGAACAGAAGACTTTTCTCTCTCTTCGTTTCTAACTCTCGTTGCTATCGGATGTGCTGTCTACAGACGCCAGAAATCTGGTGGGCACGACGGCTTTTCTCAGTTAACTCTGGCATGTAAACACTGCTGTTTACATGACACGTCCCGTCCTGGCATGGACGCCGGACAAGTCATGTGGCCGCTGCAGCCTTCGCGATGCTTCATAATTAAATAAAGGTGATTTCCTGGATATCGTCTGAAATCTGTGTTCCTCTTCTATGGCTCCATGTTTGTTACTCTCCTAAATATCATCAGTGTTTTCCTGGATGAACACTTCGACCGACTGCATCACTCCTCGTACCGACTGCATCTCCCATAAGTTCTACGCGTCAATCCCCTTGTGCTAAATTTTCCAAATGTGATTATTACCACACACACACACACACACACACACACACACATATATATATATATATATATATATATATATATATATATATAAATAAGAAAAAGATGATAGAGAAAACCAGTAATAGCTCTAAAGCTACTTGCAGCCAGGAACAAATAACATGAAAAGAAAAGTATGAAAGAGGTTTTAGACAGCATTTCTTCATCAGCGGTGTCAATGCTGTCTAAAAACCAATGGATTGTTTCCGATGAGTATGATCTATACAATAAACACACTCAGACACCGTACAATCCATGAAAAACAGAAGAGTTGATTAAAAGTTGAATAAAGATTGAATAATAGTACTTAACCAAAGAACACCAAGCCCGGCGCTAGACAGAGTGGAAGTTAAGAACTTGTAACCGCAAGATGACTGACGTCACAAAACTTGCAACCATGAAGGTAGTGGATTCTCAGTTATAGACTTACTTAGGTTACCGTATTTTAGGACTATTATACTCTTAATAATTTAGTTTTTTATTATTATTACTAAGAGTTATTTTTATTATTATTTTTATTTTTACTTATGATTTTTATTTTTATTTTTATTTTTAGTAGTTATTTTTTCTATTTTATCTTATTGTTATGTTTAACATATTTAATGCAACAGAACAAACTATTCATTAAAACAAAAACAACCAATTATGTTTTTGGATAGACTTTCGGGGTAATTATTCCGTGTTAGCACAGCTTTCAAGTCTAAAACATGCTTAATCCTATTGTCTTTAGAACATAGCCTATTTATACGAACTAACTGATTTACAATAATATTATTAAAAACAGATTTATGTAAACAGGTTAGATAATGTTGAAATTTAACAATATTAAAATTATAGTCAGATCTTTTGTCGTATAAGTCAAAAGTAAATTTGCTGTGAGAATTTAATTTAATATTAATATCTAAAAAGAACAATGGATGCATGCATGGGTTGGAACAAGCAAGGAAGACAAAGCATTGACCTTAAACATACATTTATTTGATAATGCACAAATTTCAATTAAATTGTCATAGCTATTAATATAACAATCCGTTTCATATTAACAATTTTAACATTGAGAACCCAGAAGCAGAGGCGAACTATATTGTCAAAGATGATTTTTAGAGTCTATTGGGGAGGCACTTACTATAGCTGATGTATGCAGCGATGATGGTAGCATCGGCGACAGGGACCCAGAATCATCTCCAGTATAGGAACACCTTAGCGGGATATTCGCACTTCTCCAAGAATCTGGGGCAGACGAGAGTCTCTAACATCTAACTCTGAGGAACCAAGTCTGAGATCCGTCTCCTTCTTCTCCAATTCTTTCCGTCCTTAGCGGAGCTGTTGTCCGTTTACAGGGGGGCCATTCTGGCCCGCTCCTCACTTTCATTGGGCAGTGGGCTGTTTTTCTTTCAGTGGTTCCTGCCCCAATTGGTTCTTTATTAAACCGCCTCTGTCGCCTCTGTCCATAGTCTATGAAGTACCTCCCCCACTATAATTTTATTTTGCAAAATAACTTTGACCCTTCTCATCTGACGTTTTTACTGTGGGTCATAAAATAACGACCATCCATCTTGTAAAATTTAGACTTTAGATCGCTATCACTGGCCACACCGACAGCTATTCTTCTATTTTTTATTAGTTTACAAGCCTGTATTTACCCCTGCCTCTGCATCCTTTATAATACATTCGTTATTGGCCACACACCGTGGGGGAATTATACCATTTCACTTCTACAATATACAATGCCTAGGCATTCTATAGAATGCCGGATTTCATACCTTGCCGGTAACTAACACACACACACACACACACACACACACATATATATATATATATATATATATATTTCTTTGGTTAAGTACTTTTACACAAATTCATTTATTATTCAATTCTTCTGTTAATAATGGATTGTACGGTGTCTGAGTGTGTTTATTTAATAGATCATACTCATCAGAAACAATCCATTGGTTTTAAGACAGTATTGACACCGCTGATGAAGAAATGCTGTCTAAAACCGTATTCATAATTATCTTTACATGTTGGATGTTCCTGGCTTCATGTAGCTTTAGAGCTATTACTGGTTTTCTCTTTCATCTTATTCTTATATATATATATATATATATATATATATATATATATATATATATATATATATATATATATATATATATATATATATATATATATATATATATTTGTGTGTGTGTGTGCGCGCGCGTGCGCCATATAACTATACTTCGTATTTTATTTCATAAATCACTCCTCACCTAGGAATTGCTCTATTTGATTAATACATTTCTTTTTTTAAATTATTAAATCTGTCCTTAAAAAGTTCTATCTCTGAACGCACGTGTGCTCTCACACCATGGGAAAAGATGTTCATCCGCTCCTCGGATTAGCTCTTTTTCTGGAATGATACGGAAAAAACTATGGCATGTAATTTTTTCAGTGATTCGATCGGCAGACGCGTGTGGACATCTGAAAGGGTCATCACAAGTCGGATTATGGGGCAAACTTTAAGAACAGAAATAGGATGATTAAAGGATATGATATACAGTTGAACTTTTCTCATTTTACACCCCCAAAACTAGAATGTCCCCTACCTAAAACATTTACCTAGGACTTTTTATTCACCGTAACATAACAGCACTCGAATAACAGAAGTTTATGATTTTACAAGCAGGTTGTTTCTTTCACGTCTGTGTCAAATGAGCGACTTTAGGTGAGCGGCGACAGGAAAAGATAAGTACAGGGAAATTCCATTAAGCACACTATTTAGTGGGCCCCATTCAAATGTTTGTGTCCGGTATGCCGAAACTTTAATTAGTATAGTATTACTTGAGTAGTTTAACAGAAAAGCGGAGTTAGTGGAAAATGTTCGTATTTTATCTCAAATTCTTGAAATAATTTTTTAGACGTAGTTTTATCCACGGTGTATCAGATGATCAAGTGACCTATGACACCACTTCAATCGTTTTGACGAGCTAATGGAGCATATCTCTGTCTAAACACAGTTATAGACGACGATATTGACCTAGAGGGTTAAAGCGCGTCGGAGAAGTTCAACTCGTCCGGAAGCGAAAGTCTTATCAGATCGTAAACAAACATTCTCCAGATTGCGTTGAATCAGTGAGATGCCAATTAACGGTTGAACCTCGTTGAGAAGAGAAGAAATTTGTAGAGAGTAATGACTGATTAAATCACTCTAGTGGCTCATTGGTGAATAGAGGGGATGAGTTTAAAAATCTGGGCTTAAAAAAAAGGTAATGCTAGTTTAAATTTTAACCATGTCCCCTCGAGAAACAGGAAAACCTCTCTAGAGTTCTAGTATAAATCTAGTTGCACCTCTGGAAAACTGTTTAGCATCCATCAGGAGATCCTTAAATCTTTTACTTTCCCAGTGCATTATGGGATCAATTCTAAAAATGAAAGTAGGGAAAACGGCTTATTTTGAGGGAAATTCATGAGTGAAAAGCCGCGTGATATCCCGAGAAGAAAATTCCACGAGCAGCGAGAAAACAACTATCCAAAATCCGTTTAATTCGGGGGAGGGGGGGAGAAAAAAAGAAAAATAACCCGTTAACCCGTTAAAGTAGACTATACACTAAATATGAAAGATTTTCATAGATTCATTCTGAAGATAGTTTTCTCTAAAGATAGAACAGTCTCTCTAAAGAGAGAACATTAAAATGAGACTGTACCCTAAACACATATACGCTGAAACATAACAAACAATTAGAAATCTAGATCTTACAACATGTATGGAGGCTCCTTGAGCCGACATATTTCATGCAAGTTCGAGTTAGTCATAATTTCATTTTACCATTCTACTGTTGATAAGACAGCAGAAGACTAAAGCATCTGAAGCCAGCCATCCTCTGCCGAAATTATCTTTTAAATCAGTTTCAGATAAAGAAATAAATACTTCACAGACCCTTAGAATACTTGTCTTAGACTGACTAACAACAATAATAGTATACCACTGAAGACTGTTCATTCCTGGCGTAGTTTAATCTACAACATTCAGGCAATATGAACCCTTGGTAATCAATCTATGGCGAACTTTTTTTCCCTTTAATTTCTGACATGAACACAAAATCAGACTATCAAAACTTCTGCAACATGGACCGAACGCTCGATTTCCGGCTCAGAGCGACTGATTAGTTTTCAAAACACTCGGCTCCTATACTGCTCTCTACAGTTAAAATGCATGACTTGAGTGCATTTGCTGCATGAGACGTCAGACGCTCGGAAATTTGGCAACAATAGAAAGCAAAGATTAAGACTAATCGATACATACAGAAAAGGGAAAGATCGAAATAAAATTGAACGTGAGTTTATTGACGCCGCCATATGATATACCCATCTGCAATAGTTTTAAGCCCCTCGGCAGCAGTTTTAAACGTCCATCGAAAGATAGACAACTCAGAATACCTTGCTTTGAAAACGGTTTGATATAAAAATCATAGACTTAAAACTACGGGTAAGGGAAAGGAATGAAATATGATGGCAAGGATAACACTTCTCGGTTGATATTAATGATCGGCATGATGATGCAGTGAAAAAGGTATTATCGATGGGAGTAGCTCTAATAATTTTATTTGTGTTTGTTTCTTAATGACTGTCGATATAAAAAAAAATTCGCTTTTTTTTTTAGATTTTTTACGAAATATATGCTCCATATGTTATACAAATCTTTTCAAAAAGCTCTGATGTGTTATATATCTACTATTATTTACCGACTGGAACTGAAAACTCCGGACTGAATCTCTGGGACTACTCTAGATTTGTGTGCACGGCCGCCATCTTGGATTTTTTATGCGCCAACTTTGGTGATTTTACCGTGTTTTGAGGAGTGGAAAAATTCTCGCCAATGTGTTTTAAGCGGTGTTTTCAAAGCGCTGGACTTAAAATTTATTTAGCTTTTTTAATAAAAACCACCTGTTTAAATTTTGAAACTTAGAAAAAAATTTTGAAAAATCATTTAAACATCGGACTTAGATTTATTTTTGGGTTTTTAATAAAAACCACTTTTTTAAATTATGAAACTTGGAAATTTTTTTGAAAAAAATCATTTTCAAATATTGAAAATTTTTGTTTTTCTTTTAGCTTTTTTTATAAAAACCACCTTTTTAAATTATGAAACTTAGAAATATTTTTGAAAAATCATTTAATCGTTGGACTCAGATTTTTTTTTTTTTTTTTTTTTTTTTTTTTTTTTTTTTTTTTTTTTTTTTTGGCATTTTTAATAAAAAAGCTACCTTTTCAAATCATGAAACTTAGAAAATTTTTTGAAAAAGCATTCGAATATTGAAGTTTTTTTCCACACCACCCAAGAGGTAAAACTTCCAAGACGCGTTTTGTTTTTACGTGGTATCGGCCAGACCCCTAATCAACGTGTATTTTTTATGAAACATCGTAACTTTTCAAAAAAAAAAAAAAAATTGTATATTTTGCTGAAAGGTTAGTCCTTTCACAAACAGCATTCGATTTAGGATTACCCACATTAGTATGATTTAATTTAATACCAATAGTTTTTGTAAAGTTAGTAAAAATTTCAGAAGTAAATTGGGTACCAAGGTCAGTTAGGATTAAGGAATGTCTGCCAAATTTGCAAATATAACTTAATAAACACTCAGTGACTGCCTCCGTGGTAATTTGGCAAGAGAAAAAAGCTCTAAATGCTTTGAAAAAAGATCAATGATAGTCAAAACATAGGTGTTATTTTTTAAAAGGACCAAGAATATCCATAGAAACAGCCTCATTAGGTAAAGTGGGAATTGGGTTTGCCTGAAAAGGTGCTGATACAATGCTGTGAGGCTTATTAATAGAACAAAGGTGGCATGATTTTAAATAATTTACTGTATCAACATACATGTCTTGCCAAAAATAACGAGCTTTTAGAAAATCATATGTCTTCTCGGTGCCAAAATGAGAGACGTGACAAATTTTAAGAACCTTATATTTTAAAGAATGGGGAACAACAATAATATGAGAAGTAGTATTAATTTTAGATTTATCCCAGCATAATAATTTAGAAGCATAATGAATATAAAATCGGTGAATTTTGAAGACTTAGCAGAGTAGGGTTGATTTAGATAATTGATAATTTTGATCAATTTTGAATCCCTACTCTGTTCTGCCAAAAATGTGGATATGGAAATATCAAGAGGAGGGTCATTAGTGATGGGAATAGCTGGAAAATTTTGAATATGGTCAGTAGTTATAGCATTAATAGAAGTTATAGGGAGGACATCCACACAATTAATAATTTCAGGATTAGTGGCTAAATTTTGAGAAGGAGGATCACAGGTGAGGTGAGAAAAATAATCTGCCAAAACATTAACTTTACCAGGAATATGTGCATAAATGATGGAATATTCACTCATTTCGAGTAACCCTCTAGTTACAATATCAGTAGGATAAGTTGTATGCTTATAATTGATGAGAGGTTTGCTATCAGTTAACACAGTAAAAGTTCTATTGTATAAATAATATTTAAATGCAATGATAGATTTGTAAAGTGCGAACAGTTCTTTTTTGAGGGTGGAATAATTTTTCTGGCCTTGTTTATGTGACTTACTAAAATATGATATAGGTAATAATTTATCAACAAACTTCTGCTTCAAAATGCCAGAAATAGTCATATTTGATGCATCAGTGTTTAAATAAAAATCCTGATCCCACATGGGTAGTTTGGTTTAGAAAAGAATATTGACTGAAATTTATTAAAACACTCTTAATGATATGGAGACCAAATAAATTTAACTTTAAGTGAAAAGATGTCAATTAAAGGTTGAATAAGAGCAAAAAATCCAGTTCAATCATTTCATTGGTTAGAAGGGGTTACCAGTGGAGGTACCAGAACGCAATAATTGTCGCCAAGCGAAACGCGCCAAACCCTGGCGGAAAAATCCAAGATGGCGGCCGTGCACACAAATCTAGAGTATCCCCGAATTTTTACGCAGCGTTTATCAGGTTATCTTATAACCTGAGGTGCAGGGCTAAACTTTCACAGCCTTATGGAACAATCTTGGAAACCTTGTCCGTGGATGGATTTAATAGAAATCGATATACGAACTGCATTTTTTAAATATAAGCTTCGGTATCTGGTAGCAGGTACCCATTCTGATAATTATTCTACGAGTAAATAACAGTGATTAAATTTGTAGTATCCGATCTAGAGTACAAATGAACGCTAGATCAGATTCCACTATACCCCGCTAGATGGCAGCACTATTTTATAGTATTTACTTACGGATTCCATTAGCGGGAATTTAAATC